>JADRCH010000284.1:846259-935621 GCA_019843965.1 Rhynchomys soricoides
TGGAGATAGATATTCATTGTAAGATGGGATGGAGATAGATATTCATTCCTATAGAGAGTTCCTAAAGTAAGTGAAAGAATCTGCCTATTGTCAACATCCATACAGAAATGCTCATATTTGAGCTGCAGTCATATGGTGTAAATTCAAAAGCGAAACCTTATAGAACCAGTGGGGGCCTGGGACCCACAGAGAGTCTAACACTGGGAGTTCTAGTCTTCGTGTTACCACCAAAGCTGCTGTGTTAGTGTTCTGTTGCTGTGAAGAACTCACGACCACCACCATAACTCTTAAAAAGGAAAGCATGCAGTGAGGGCTTGCTCACAGTTTCGGAGAGTTAGTCCATTCTCATCATGGCTGGGAGTGTGGAGGCAGGCAGAAGGCATGGTACTGGAACGGTTGCTCAGAGCTTTAACTTCCTGGTTCACAGGAAGAGTAAGACTGGGCCTAGCGTGGGCTTTTGAAACCTCAAAGGCTACTCCCAAGTGACACAGTTCCTCCAACAAGGACACACCTACTGCAGTAAGGACACAATCCTAATCAGCTAGGGACTAAGCGTCCAAATGTATGAGCCTATGTTGGCCATTCTTACTCAAGCCACCACAGCTGGCAAGGGTCAGCAAAGGCTAGGAAGAAAGGGTCACTTGCTTGGGCAGTTGGTCTGTCTGTCTGTCTGTCTATGCTTCCAGTGGAAAAAAAGAACATAACCATGGACTGACATTAAGTCATGTTCTTCTTCCTTGTTCAGTGGACAACTGAAAACCCAAACTACACACTTTGCTGAGTAGTTAACCAAAGAGAGAATGACTTGTTTTACCCTCTCCTCTGTACTGTGGGATGGCCAGACTGCCTCCAGATGTGGCCAGCATGCACCACTGTTGGCGACACCAGAGATTCATGGCTGAATGTTATTTCGTTAGTAATTATACCCTAACAAATGTGACGATATGTAATTAGCGCATTAAATCCCTGATTTCTCGGTTACTGTTGCTTAGGATGGGGCTTAGTCAGAAGTGTGTCCATTCAAAGCGGGGCTCAAGCAAAGGCGTGGCCATGATGCTGTGGTGTGAGACTGAGAGGAGAGGTTGCCAAGAGGCTGGAGCAGGGCTCTCCAGGAAGGAGAAGTGAGATGCAGCCTGAGAATGTGGCTCTGGGGACAGCTCCCTAGCTCTCTTTAGTTACAGGAGGCACACAGGGGCCTCAGTACAGGGGTGCCTGTCCCAGGATTCACCCTGGTCTGCAGGCCTGCCTTCAGCTTTTGCTCATGGCATGGACCCTTAACTAGTATGACCTGGAGCAAGTTACTAACAGGTTGGTGTTCCATAAAATGACCACAGTAAGTTTCTCCTGCAGAAGAGCTATAGGTCTTGAACAAGGTGAGCAGTGTGAATGCTTGGCCTGGGTCTAGAACATGCTAAAATCACCAACGCCAACTAATGAAGTCTGACTGTTGGTGGCTTCCATTTCAGGATGACTTTGTCTCGGCCTCACCATTGCCCCCAAGTTGTTCTGTTGTCCAAGTTGCTGAGGCATGAAGTCAGATGTTAGCAAGCCTAGCTGCCTCTTAGCCCTTGCAGCCCACTATAGGCTCTGAGTCCATCCCACTAGCACGAGCTTGTCACTGAGAAGCACCAGGTAGGGCTTTCTAGACTGCCAGGGAGTGAGGAGGCCAGCTTTGAATCAGAGGCTGTAAGAAGGCAGGGCTGAGATTTCTGCCTGTAAGTTTGGCAAAAGAGTTACAGGGTCACTGAGTTACTGAAAATGTCTGGTCTGATCATGTGGCTGGAGATTCTGTGGGCTCTTTTGGAGAAGCCACAATATGCACAAGTTAGTTCCACCCCTCCCTGTGCTGCTCTTTCTCCCGGAAGATTGTTAGGGGTGTCTGACAAGACAATGTTTATACAGCACGGACTTAAAGGTCAGCCTTGCATGAAAGTGTTTTGTCTCCAGTTCTCTCTTCACTGTGTCTGGGGGTTTAGTTCCAGCTGTCCGTACTGAACTGAAAGTTTTCAATGATCTGCACTCTGACCAAATGTGGTCCAGTCAGGACAGATGTAGCCTGAGTGTAGCAGCCACCTGAGAGCTTGAGCAGGTGCTGTGTTTTATCTGGACCATAGACTCTGATGTAGCAGCAGCAGAGACCTTGTGTGAAGCTACATTTGACAGCAGTATTTCTAGAACAAGTCATCTGCCAGGCTACTTAGAAACTTTTCTCAAAACTGAAGACACAGAAGCACACCAGACCAGGCATACAGCTCAAGTGGAGTACTTGTCTGGCTTGCCGGAGGCCCAGGAGGGAAAAAAAAGAAAAGAAAAGAAAAGAAACTATACGAAACTCCCACAGTTTGGTCTTTGAGTGTAGCAGTAGAGGCTGTTAGACCTGGGATCACACAAGAGGGAACAACCTTGGAGGCCCACTGTCATCCCCCGCCTCTGCATCTTTTAAAATTACAAAGGCATGAAGTATGATTCTCTGCCACAGGCCTGGCTAGGGCCTGGAGACAGTTGGGGATCTTTATGCCATGGCAGTAGATATAAGTTGGGTCCTCTGGGAACCTTGGATGGAATTGGAACCATCCTGTTAGGGATCACTGTTCTGTCTAAAGGTGACTTTGCTAGAAGCTTTGAGGGATCCTCAAACCTCACAACTTTCTCTCAGTCCAGAGCGGTTCTGTTCACTAGTGACTCTGGAACCTCAGGGAAGGAAGGGACTTGAGTGAAGGTCTGGGGACACTGTTCTGCTTCCATGTCTGGGTAGTGTATTCAGTACATTCCCAGTGAGGAAAGGCACCATCTTTGGGGACTTGGAACCTCCTATTCCAGTTCCTCCGATCACCTAGAACCAGGACACTGAATATTGGACCATTCCTGGCCTTGGAGAGTGTGGAGGTATTGGCCAGGACCATCTAAGGAAGGGATGACTGGCTCTGGAGGCATTGAAGTGGTGAGGAACAGCTGTGGACTTCCCAGGAGCTGAAGTGCTTTGTAGAGCCAGAAGTCACCACAGTCCACAGGACTATGGATGAGTGCCAAGTCTAGATATCCTGTGGTCACTAAAGGGTGAGGGTGAGCCAGCCCTTAGGCACCTCCCACATCCAGATGATGCCTGCTGTCTTTCTCTACCCTTCCTCCCTGTGTGCCCCACCTGCCAGCCTTAAACTGATACCACAGCTATTAGAATGGAGCTCACTGACAGCCAGAGTCTGCGACACTGTCAAGTGGCTGTTAGAAATGACTCTGTCTTATGTTTTAGGAACTTACATATGTGCCAGGGGATTGAGGACAGTTGTTTACATGCTGTTTAAATAAAAATTTTAAGTATAATACCTCCATTTTAAACATTCGATATAATGTGTGAATTTTTTCTAGCCTACTGACACTTAAAGATTATTACCATAATTTAAAATTTTAGCATTTACCTTTATAAACTTAAGCAAAAATTGTTCTGTTAACTGTAGTTTTAAATCCTAAAATAAGATGGATAATAAAAAAAATTAAAAATAAACAGTAAAAACTTGTTAGGCAGACACAGAAGAAATATTGAGCCACAGTGTTAATATTTGGGCAAAGTTGAACTGAAGGCAGAAAGGTCTTTGAGTCAGGGTTATTTCATCATGCACAGTCTGCAGATGGTAGAACTACAGGAGCCTGTGTGGTCTAGCTGGTGCTAAGATGGACAGAGGGAGGAACCCAGGGCATGACTGGTCCCCACTTGATCCTCACTGCAGGGGTGGGAGGCAGCAGGTCACATGATGGATACAAGCTTATTGTGGGCAGGAAAGACTTTGTGGGGTAGGAGTCGTTAGCCCTTTACAGAGTTCACTCTGTCAGTGAGGCCCAGGTAGAGTCAGGGGAGTGTGGTAATCCTGGGGTCTGTGTGCTATGATTCCCCACCATCTTAGTAACCTGTGTACACTGTAGGTGCTCATGCAGACATGTGAAAGCAATGCTGGCCTGATAGGTCAGCTGGATGGTGGAGGAGAGAGCAGCAGGGTATGTCATGTTTGATCCCTATCTCAGTCAGGTCCCCTCGCTGTGAAGAGACACTGTGACCAAGACAGCTTTTAAGGGATATTTGAGTCTGACTTACAGTTTCAGGGATTCGGTCCATTATCGTCATGGCAGCGTCCAGGCAGACATGGCACTGGAGAAGGAGCTGAGAGTGCTACATCTTGATCTGAAGGCAGCCAGGAAGAAGTGTCTCTTCCGCTCTGGGCAGAGTTTAAGCATAGGACCTCAAAGACCACCCCCACAGCGATGCACTTCCTCCAACAAAGGCCACACCCACTCCAACAAGGCCATACTTCCTCATAGTAGCACTTCCCATGGGCCAAGCATATTCAAACCACCACAGGCTATAGTGGTGTGGTGTGCTCTTTCAATCTGCATATCTGCTTTCAGGGGGCCCTTGTAGTGGCATCTAAATGCCAACAGTCCTAATCTCGGTGATCCCTTCTTGTATTAGGTTTCTTGTTTTACTGTGAGCATATATTTTTCTAGAGACAAAATTCTTTGAAAATATGCAATATATGTTATGTGGTGTTAGCATTCGGCTACTGAAATGTAGTTTCATCTAGAAACCATGGCTCAGTAGTCTGCAGTGGGGAATTTCATTTATAAGTTGGTTGTTTGGGCATTTGGAAGCAAGGTCTCACTGCGTAGCTCAGGCTGGCATTGAGCTCATGATCTTCCTGCTACAGCATCACAAGTGCTGAAGTTCAGGCACCAGTCAGTCATGCATATCCAGTTTACCTGCAAGCTTTCCTGTGCAGTATCTACTTGTAAGTTACTTGCCTGCAAACACACACACACACACACACACACACACACACTCATACTCATATTACAGAATAGAAAAAGAGCCTACTATAGCCCTTCATCAACAAAAAACTTTCAGGATAGTTTTCCACCCAAATCTACTTATCCAGTTGTTGATAATATAAGATATGCATAGACTTAAGAGAAAATGGCCCCTGTGATCCAGTGGTACATTATGATAATTGCATTCGGGTTCAGCCGGCCCCTTGAGCTGACATTTAAACAGCTTCTCCTATTCACTTCCCTGCTCTGACAGCAAGAATGTCCAGGCACTGCTCTGGGTTCTGCAGGGTAGGAACATAATTGAGTTATGCAGAACCAGACACTGCTCAGTAGAAACTCTGCCTCGAGGTAGATAACAGATTTACCTGCTAAGTCCGGTACATCAGTGGCCTGCTTGGAAACGCCTGGAGTGGATGGGAAATGTCTCTTCCCTCGCAGAAGCCCCTGGAGGGTTAGTGAGTGACAGGATCCAGCAGTAAGTACTAGTAAGTCACTTGGCCTCAAAAACCAGAACTTTACTGAACTTTGAGGAGGCTGCTGTAAACATGCTACATCATCTAGCTCACAACCCAGTGTGACAACTATTCCTACATGAGGAAGCTGAGGCCCAAAGAAGGAAGGGTTCTTGCCCAGGGTCACTAGTGTCTTCAGACTAAGTTCTGGGGGGTTCCAGCTAAGGTAGTCCTACTATTACCCAGGTTGTTGGGTTGTTTTGGTTTTGTGAAAGGATTGCTATGTAACCCAGGCTGACCTCATCCCTGTCTTCTCTGACTCCTGGGTGCTGGGGTTGTAGGTGTGCACTGCTGCACTCAGCTTCCCCGGGCCTCATGCCTTTAGTATGAGAGATGTAACAAATACGAGCTGAACTAAGGAGTCAGTCAGGAATTGAAGATTGGCTGTGCCTTGAGACAGCCCCGCAGCGTCAGGAGCATAAGTTGCTTCTGACATAAGATCGGGACCATAAAGAATGCATCTTAGGAACCCCACATGAGGAGGGCAGAGCTGAGAGCAGTGGTCAGGAGGCTCCCAAAGGATTCTGCTCACAGGGCTGGAAGCCTCTGCACAGGAATCCTCAGTTACAGAGAGTCAAAGGGGATGAGGACCCACAAGGAATAAGCATACATTCTGCAGGAAAGCCACTCTGTTTCAGATGTACAGAGAGCAGAGGCACCAGGCTGCCATGGTCCTAGAAACTGGAGAGAAAGAAGTGTCTGCTGATGGGTCACGGGGCCAATCAGGGAGCAGGCCTTGAGTCAGGGCCACAGGAGGCTGGTGTCATCTGGAGAGGAGCACACTGTGCCTGGCAGGCTTCCCGTCCTGTCTAAAGCCACTGATGCTACCACAGCCCTCGGACCACTTACTGTCCTCTCCACATCTGGGTTAACCAGCCCCGCTCTAGGCTTGTCCGATGCACAGACATGAAGTGGGGGATGTGAGGGGTGTGATCATGGTCTGGGGCACAGGCTTATCATTTGTGCAGATAAGTAAGAAAGCTCAGATATGGGTTGGGAATGAGGCTCTTGCCTGACATGCACAAGGTCCTGGGTGTCATCCTTACCTCGGTTTAAAAAAAAAAAAGAGGTAGGGGGCAGGAGGTGGGAGTTGTGAATGGCCAGCATTGACTCTAGTCCCCAGAGGAGAGATGATAGCATGCATCTAGACTCCAAAGGAACAGCAGTCTGTTGGTCAGCCCCTTGAACATCCTGCTGAGTAGCCAGATGCTTACAAGCCTGTAAGCTCAGGAGCATTCTAGAGGCTGAAGCAGGAGTGGGAATTCAGGGCTAGCCTGGGCTACATAGCCAGTCCCTGTCCCCCAAAACTAAAATATGTACTTGAACCTGTGAGTATGCATGTTTACACATGAATATATTTCTTACTAAAATGTATAGGTGTGTAATTCAGGGAGCAGTTATGTCAGAGGCCAGAGTTGCCTCCCCTCAAGTCACCATTAAAAGGGAAGGACACAGTTGCTAAGAGGCTCCAGGTTGGCCACTTGCTGCAGCTTGGTTGACTTTCTTGGCTTGGTAAGCTGCCACCAGAGGTTTCTAAAGAAAGCAGAGTGAGCAGCAAGCTGGTTTTGGACTCCATCAAGGACACTGTTGTTAGTGGTTCCCCTGGCTTGCTGGTGACATGCAGTAGGAGATACTAAGAAGCTGTGTCACTGCTGGTTCTCCTGCTGCCTTGGTATCTCAGGGCTCTCCAGGATCACTTGGCTTAGGCAGTGCAGCAGGCACTTATTTTCTGTTTGGCCTTCCAGGACGCTCTGATAGCAGCGTAAGCAGACCTACCGTGGGCCTGGGTCCCTCAGCCTACGGGAGCCATGGTGACAGGAAAGATGGGGTTTTTTCAGCACTTTGTTGCATTGAAGCAATTAGTTAAAATTGTTAATGTGTTATTTGCTAGAGACAGTAAGTAACAGGCTCAAAAATGTAGGCCCAGCCGTCCTGTGAGCCACCATGAGGTTCTGGCTGCCTTTCAGAGTCTTGAGTCGGATAGGTATGACCATTTCTTTCCTTCTCTCTGTGTTGCAGATGCTGGCCAGAGCCTGAGTCTGCTTTGCTTTAAGGTGCTTGGGCTTCCTTCCTCTTTCCCTCAGACCTCCCCCCCAACCCCCAGTGTGGCTCACCCCCATGCTGGCTTAGCTCAAATGGCATGTCTGTTTTCCTCTCCCGTTCTCCTCCTGGCAACTGCTATGATTTATCAGTTTCCTGCCCTGAGGTTTTTCTTAAATTCTAATAAAGTTGTCCTCTTTAAATTTAAAAAAAAAAAAAAAAAAAAGGAAAAGAAATACATTTTAAAAAGAAGGAAGGAAAGAAAGAAACACAGGGTTTTCCATTTATTCTTCAGGATGCATGCATTTCCCTCCCTCTCCAGACTGGACATCCTGGCCCAGTGGTGACCTCCTTCAGTGTGACCAAGAGTACCCAGTGAGAGAGGGGTGTCTGTCCCTTGAGGAATGCCCCTGCCACTCCCAGTCAGCTCGTAGTGGCCCTGTATGTCGCTGTGACATGTCGCTGTGGCAGAGTACTCGGCATAACTTAGGGGAGAAGACTGAGCTCAGAGTTTCAGAGGTTTCAGTCTGGAGACCTTGGCTCCCGTGATTCTAGAGCCACGGTGAGACAGAAAACCATGTTACAGGGAGTGCATGGCAGTGGCTGGTGACCTCATGGCGGACAGGAAGCTAAGAAAAGAGATGCAGGAAGGAGCCAGGGTGGAGAAAGGAATGCTGGGACATACCCCTGAAATCTACTTCCTCCGACTAGGCCTCAGCCACCCTCCTCCCTTTTACCACTTCCCAGTAGTAATATCATACTGTGAACCCATCAAGGGATTCGTTCATTGATGATCTCAAAACCCCCAGTATCAGTCACTCCCCAAAGCCCATTAGCTGGTCGCCAGGCTGTAACAGAGGTCGGCCACAGCTGGCAGGAACAGAAGTCATGGGTCATTGGCACCGACCATGTTGGCATCATTAGTTACGTGGCACAGTTGTCAGGTGCCTTTTCTTTGTGGGTGCCGAGCTGTGAGCTGGGCGTCGGCAGGAGGCGGCCAGGGAGGAGAGCACAGCCTGCATGGCCTCATCTTTCCAGGCAGCCTGCTCTACCCAGCCCAGGCTCCCGAGGCCCAGAGGAAGCGTGCTCAGACAGGAAGGACAGCTGTGTATCTTCACTGGCTGGCTTCCCTGCTGCTAGCAAGCATCCTAGCAGCAGTGAGTTAGTTGATGGCCAGGCAGGCTGGGCTTGACTGTTCTCAGTGAGGTTTCCTTTACTCCATTGAGATCCGTGAGGTGAGATAATATAAAGAAGTTTATTTAGCTCGCACCTCAAGCTTGGTTCTCCACCTGATGACTTTATCTGCTTGTAATCATCTCCCAGGGACCCTGCCTAAGTCTCTGTGTACTGCATGCCTCTCTTTGGGGGTTGAGTTTTGGTACACGAACCCTTAAGGGGTATTCAGGCCATAGGAGGTCTTCACTTGTATCAGTGGAAATGTGGGGGACTCAGAGAGGCATCTTAAGGAAGACTGGAATACCCTGGTGCACTCCCAAGGGTGACAGCACACACCAGTTGTTTATTTCCCTCATCGGCCTGTTATCAGCCCTGCAGTGGCCATCATGGACAAAGATTCCTGGATCCATAGCAACAGAGTGTGTGTCCAGAAAGAGGTGCCTGTGTGTTTGAGATGCTGAGAAAAGAAGCAGGAGACAGCAGAAGCTGAGCAGAGCTGCCTGTTTTCCCTCTAACAGGATCCTGGCAACCAGCTATGCTGTTTGACTGTTGGAAGTTCTGGAATCTTCCTATGCCAGTCATACTCATTGTCTGCCCTTGTTCTTTAGAGAAATGAGCTGTCTGTTGCTGAGCTTGGCCACCAGGTGTGGCAGTGTTGTTTAATATTTAATGAGTGGAAGATGAAGTGACAGGGCTCTACCACAGGTGATGAGCATTTGCTAATTGGCAGTAATTATGGTGTCCATCTCCGTTCCCCACGGGCATTCTAGAAGTAGGTTCTGGGGTAGGGACTATGGCCTGCATCAGCAGATAGCAGCCTGCTGGATCCCCGTGTTTACTTCCGAGTTTGTTTAGCCTGTCTAAATATCTTCCTATTTAAAAAGCCAGATCTTCCCTTGGGCTAAGTGGTTGAATCCCTCTCTCTGCACTGTGTATTGGCAAGCACTGTGAATCTGTGACTCACGGGAAAGCCTACCTTTCCTTCTTTCCTTCTTTCCTTCTTTCCTTAAAGAGGACAACTTTTTTAGAATTTAAGAAAAACCCCTAGCCAGGCAGTGGTTTAATCCCAGCACTCGGGAGGCAGAGGCAGGTGGATTTCTGAGTTCAAGACCAGCCTGCTCTACAGAGTGAGTTCCAGGACAGCCAGGGCTACACAGAGAAACCTGGTCTCGAAAAACCAAAAAGAAAGAAAGAAAGGAAAGGAAAGGAAAGAGAAAAAGAAAAACCCCAGGGCAGGAAACCGATAAATCATAGCAGTTGCCAGGAGGAGAACGGGAGAGGAAAACAGACATCATTTGAGCTAAGCCAGCATGGGGGTGAGCCACACTGGGGGGTAGGGGGCGTCTGAGGGAAAGAGGAAGGAAGCCCAAGCACCTGAAACAAAGAGAGAGAAAAGGAAAGACTGTCCCTGTCTTGTACCTAGCTCTTCCCCTGGCTGTACCTGTACCTAAGGTGGGATCCCACCCTGTTTGTACACATCCATGGGCGGTTTGAAGCTTCTGCCTGCTGAGGCTTACAGAACTGCCTACTTTCTGTTCCTTAACTTGGCCGAGTCTAGACTGGAAAGCACTTGTCCCCTCTGTGTGTCTTCATGTCTTCACTGGAAAATTCACTTAGCTGAATTAGTTTCCAAGGAGACTAGTCTCTCCTGGTCCCCACCTTATCTCTGCCTGACCTCCTCCACCCGGCCCCACCCTGTTGTGGAGGGAAGAACGTGAATGAACTAGAACTTGGCTTCAGCTCCTGCTTTTTCAAGTATTGTGACTGCCTTATCAAATAAACAGCACTGAGATTTCATGAGAACCAATAGTGGCTAGGCGTAAGGAAGGAGTGTGCCCCAATTTCATCCGAAATGAAAGCAGGCACCCCAAGGCCCTTCCTGATGTTTGGGGCAGGAGTGGCTTTGGGAAAATGAGCAGCCTCAAATTCAAGGGCCCAGCTTCTCTTCCTGTGGCATGGGGACTATGGCCAAGCGATGAGCACAACACAGAGGCCATGGAACGGGAAGCTGTGAAGGAATGGCGTGGGAGCTTGGGCTTCGCTAGCAAGTGTTTACCCACCCCCACTAGCCCTAAGTGCACCTCCACAGCCCTGAGGAAGGGCGGTGTCAGGGCCCAGCAAGGGCCACTTGCTGTTTCCATGTGGTTTCCCCTAAAATGCCACCAAGCAAACCTAGCCAGAGGAGGACAAACAACACTGGTGATAGTGATCATTCTTCAGAGACTGCCTTCTTCCGAGAACCAGGAGGTCACCTCGTCCTTACAGTTCATGTGACTCAAAGGTGGTCACCTCAGTCCTTATAGTCATGTGATATGAGAGAGGTCACCTCAGTCCTTACAGTCCATGTCACATGAAGGAGGTCACCTCAGTTTTCCTAGTTCGTGTGACATTGTGAAGGAGGTCACCTCGTCCTTACAGTCATGTGATGAGAGAGGTCACCTCAGTCTTCCTAGTTCATGTGACATTGTGAAGGAGGTCACCTCAGTCTTATAGTCATGTGACATGAGGTAATGTGGAAACAGGTGAGAAGTGAGATGGCATACACCTGCTTAGACCCCAGCACGGAGGCAGTGTGTAGGAAAACCCAGCTACTTTGTCAAACTAGCACAGAATCCACCTATTTCTTAAAGATCAAGACTCAACTTGGTTTTAGGGGTGTTAATATGGGAAATGCCCACATTAGAATGGGCAAAAGAAGATATTCGCACTTTGAAATTAGAAAAGATTTCAAATTCACAACAGTTTGAGGGGATTCAGTTGTAGATCTTAAAAGCTGAGGGTATAGCTCAGTGGTTGGCTGTTGGTCTAGCATGTGCAAGGCCCTGGGGTCTATCCCCAGCACCCGCAAAAATAATGGTGTGACAGTTATTTTCACCGTTAACTTGCCACTGTCTAGAATCAGGTGACAAGGGAGTGAGCATGGGCCTGTTGAGAGCAGATTGGCCTGTAGGTGAGTCTGTGTGTGGGTGGTCCTGATTACGATGTTAAAGGTCAGAAGAGGGCCCAGCTCACCACAGGCAGCACTGTCCTTTGCACAGGGCATCCATGTGTAGAAAGGGGTCTCAGAAGGAATAGGTGTACACTTTCTCTCTGCTCCTGATGTGGATGTGGCTCACCGCTCAACTTCTTGCTCTGACTTCTACACGACTATAACCTGGAATTATAAACCAAATAAGCCCTTTACCCCCTAAATTGCTTTTTGCTTTCTTATTTTATCATGGCAAGAGAAACAAACCAGAACATGTTGTCATCATCGTCATCTGATGGTTTTGAGTCCTAAAGTTTTTCTTTAGTATTAAAGTTGTGAACAATATTTTTAAAGCAAAAGCCTCAGCTCCAGTAGCCCCAGGCAGCTTGGCCTTGCTGCTTGCTCCTTCATGAGTAGTAATGAAAGGCAGAGAGATTTAGTCAGTTGGCCACAATGGAAAGAGGAACAAATAAAGAGATCCATGTGTATCCTTAGAGGGACTGACCTGAAATTCAGGCTTAAACAGAAAAAAGCAAGTGGCAAGAGGTCTGTATAGTCTCGCAGTCCTGGCTTAGGTCTGGTTCTGGTTCTGCAAGGTAGTCCCTGTCATTACTCGAAGGGGTCAATCCGGTTTCTGTGAGACGGTCACTTGTGCTTTAGGATGCGTCCTCACCTGCGTGGCTTCACCCTCGGCTTGTGGTGAAGGTGGGGCAGGCCTGTCCTTCGAGGTTGTAGGCTCCCAGGAGTCTAGACCCTACTCTAGAGAGGTTAAAGACAGTGGCTTGTCTCTGTGCCTTCAGCCAAAATAAGGGAGACAGACACCAAGTGAAGGCAGAAATGCCAGGCTTTGACTCTGTTTGCCCAAAGTGAGGCTGCAATGCTTTTTAGCGAAAACAGCTTCTCAGTGCCTGTTTCAAGAGGTCATGTCAGAAGTTAATTAGCCATGTCACTTCATGTACATGGATTATGTTACCTCATGATGCTTTCATAGGGTGATGGTCACATTCACAGAGCACAGGTATGACCGGGGGCTCAGTGCTCACCTGGCTAGCCTAGCATTCGTGAGACCTCCAGTTCTATAGCTAGCACCTCAAAAAAATAAATAAATAATAATAATAATAATAATAATAATAATAATAAAAAGATCATTGTCACCACAGATGAACCTGCCAGTCCAGCACCCCGCAGGAGCAGAGCTAAGGCGCGGTGATTATGCTAAGGCCAGGGGCACAAGCTGTGGCTTGGCCATCTCTGCTAAAGTAGATCTTCCTGCTCTGGCCTCCTACTTGAGTGTCTCTTCTGAGGAGATCTTGTCCCGGGATCGAGTTACAGCACCCATCTGCTTCCAGAGCCTCTGTGGCTCAAGTCCGGCTCTCACATAGAGCCCAGGGGAGGCCCATATGTCAAGAACAGTGGTCTCTGAGCCCTCAGCTTTCTTTCCTTTTTTTGTAATTTAATTTTATTTTTTGCTCATTCACTTTACATCCTGCTCCCTGCCCCCTCCTGGCCTCCCTCTCCCACAATCCCCCGTTCATCTCTTAGCAGTGGGGGCTCCCCTGGATACCTCTACCACCCTAGCACTTAAAGTCTCTGCCACGTTAGGTACTTCCTCTCCCACTGAGGTCAAACAAGGCAGCCCAGCTAGAACATATCCAACAGACAGGCAGCAGCTTTCGGGATAGCTCCAGCTCCGGTTGTTCGGGACCCACGTGAAGGCCGAGCTGCACGTCTGCTCCATGTGGGCGGGGAGGCCTAGGTCCAACCGTGTATGCTCTTTGCTTGGTGGTTCAGACTCTTGAGAGTCCCAAGGGTCTAGGTTAGTTGGCTCTGTTGGTCATCCTGTGGAGTTCCTGTCCCCTTCAGGGCCCACAATCCTTCCTCCTATTCTTTCTTTAGAGTCTCCAAGCTCTGTCCACTGTTTGGCTGTGGGTGTCTGTATCTGTCTGAGTGAACTGCTTGTTGGAGCCTCTCAGAGGACAACAGGCTCCTGTCTGCAAGTATAGCAGAGTATCATTAATAGTGTCAGGGACTGGCGCTTACCCACGGAATGGGTCTCAAGTTTGGCCGGTTATTGGTTGGCCATTCCCTTGGACTCTGCTCCATCACTCCTGCCTGCATTTCTTGTAGACAGGATAAATATTGGATTGAAAGTTTTGTGAGTGGGTTGGTGTCTCTTTCGCTCCTCTGGGGTTCCTGCCTGGCTACAGGAGGTAAACAAGAAGGAAGGTCCAAATAAGGGAGCTTGAATTTCACTTATAATGGGGAATAAACTAGTCATAAGAGGCAGATGGAGGGAGGGAACTGGGAAGGAGGGAGGAGGGGAAGGAGGAGGGGGAGGGTAAGGGGTGTTCAGGATCAGGGGAAGGACAGGAGAGAAGATTAGATGACCTTAAAAATAAATGGAAATCTGCAGCTGACAGGGGTGAGGAGATGGGGGAAGCATCTCCAGGACATGACAGAGTCCCTGATCTGTGATGACATTCCACTGAGTACCCATGTGAATAACACAGGAAACATGGCCTGAAGTAGGCACCATCTTCAGTCGTGACAGTGACTTGTTGAGGAATGTTGGTTTTTAAGGGAACTCAGCAGTTTGTCCATAGCTTTAAGTCCTGCACTTGGAACTGTGCTTGTGCTTACCTTAGGTAGTCTTCTCCGCCTGGCATAGCTGAAGCACCCCACAGTTGTGGCGACCTCCAGCTGTGGCTCCTGCTCCTCCTGAACCTGTATTCCTCTTTCCTTACAGCAGAGTAGCTTATGTATTAATTGCTTCTCACTGTGGCCAAAACCTGACCCCTCAGGGGAGGGGGAGGATTTGTTTTATTTTGTACAGATTCGGTGCTGTCTGTGTTGTTTAGCTGCAGGAATGTGGGGAGAATATCCCGGTGGGGGGGGGGGGTGGCCTTACAGCACACAGGAATCTGAGCAGGGACAGAGAGAAATGAGCCAGGGCAAGGTGACACCTCAGGGCCAGTGAGATGCTCCTCCAGCTGGGCCCCACCTCCTGAGGTTTCTAGAACCTCCCCGAATACTAAAGGACCACGCCCCAGCTTGTGAGGTTTGGGGAGAGCGACTTCATATCTAAACTATCAAAGATCACCTTCTGCCTCCCATTCCTAATGGGTTCTCTCCTTCTCGGTCTGTAGTGGAGTGCCTTCCCACTGGGTCCCCATGGCACAGCCTCAGATCTCCACACTTAGGCCCTCTCCTCCCTCGTGGTTTTAGTTGTTTTTTTTTTTTAGATTGGGTGTTTGTCTTAGTTAGGGTTTCTGTTGCTGAGAAGACACCATAACCAAGGCAACTCTTATAAAGGACAACCTTTAATTGGGGCTGGCTTACAGTTTCAGAGGTTCAGTCCATTGTTATCAAGGTGAGAAACATGGCAGCGCCCAGGCAGGCATGGTGCTGGAGAAGGAGCTGAGAGTTCTACATCTTGATCCACAGGAGAGAAGACTGGGATCCTCAGGCAGCCAGGAGGAAGCTCTCTTCCATAATGGGTGGAGCCTGAGTATAGGAGGAGACCTCCAATCCCACCCCACAGTGACACACTTCCTCCAACAAGGCCACACCTCCTAACGGTACCACTCCCTATGGGCCAAGCATATTCAGGCATATGCTAATTCTCAACCCTTAGAAATAAGAGAGTGAGAGAAAAGATCATTGTGTAAATAGAGAAAAAAATTCAGAAGTCATGGGGCTGGAGAGAGAGCTCAGAGGTTAAGAGCACTGACTGCTCTTCCAGAGGTCCTGAGTTCAATTCCCAGCAACCACATGGTGGCTCACAGCCATCTGTAATGGGATCCGATGCCCTCTTCTGGTGTGTCTGAAGACAGCTACAGTGTACTCATAAATAAAAATAAATAAATAATATTTTTTAAAAAATTCAGAAGTCACTCAGGTCTTTATCTTGATTGTGTAATTTTTAAAATAAAGATAAACCTATAAAACCTGTAGAGCACCCCCTGGAGGCCAGAATAGGGCAGTGGGTCCTCAGGGCTGGGGTTACAGACCGTTGTGATCAGCCAGATGTGGGTTCTGGGAACCAAACTCAAGTCCTCTGCAGGAACAGTGCATGCTCTCAGTTACTGAGCCATCTCTGCGGCCCCCACTGTTTGTTCCTGAAGTGCTTTTAATTTTTAATTTTTTTCCAAATACACACACACTTAGTATTTTCACTTAAAATATGATTCACATACAGAAGCAGCTAATGGGGAGCGCAGTAAATAGTCATAAAACAGAAACCCATGGAACTGCCGCCCCTGGCCAGACATCCAGAGGCCTCTCCAGGTCCTTCCAGTCTCAGGTGTACCAAGTGCTTTCATGCCAGTTCTTGTTAAGATGCATCTGCACCTCCCTGTCTGTATCTCATGCACTGCCTTGTTAGAGAATGGTACAAGCGCTCCAGGGTGCCCGTCTGATCTCATGTGGTAGACATGGGCAGCTCCGCTGGACCCTCTCTTATGTGCGTATAGGATGTAGATTCTGATATCACACGGTGATGTGCTAGGGTCCAGGTCCAGCTCCTGGGCATGGATGTCTTCCAGAGCAGCTGTCAGTGCCCAAAGCCACACAGTCCAGTGCACAGAGTATGAGCCCTGACTGCAGTCCTGCCCCTGCCCTGCTGTTGAGTGTGTGCCAACTCTTGGGTAGCTGCTACTGTCTGGTTGTATTTTTGTTTGTTTTGGTTTTTGAAACAGTCTTGCTATGTTCCCTACACTGATCCACAAACTTGCTGTGTAGCCCAAGCTGGCCCTGAATTTGTGATGCTCCTGTCTAGGTCTCCAGAGTACTGGGATTACAAACATGCAACTACAGACCTGGCTTCCTGGTGATGATAAACGTTTTGGCTTTACTGTAGTTTTCTTGATGAGTTTTTCAGTGATTGCCAGGTTCTGTGTCCTCTGTTCTTTCCTTTCTATTTTATTTGTATATTTCCAAGATAGAGTCTCCCTGTGTAGCCCTATCTTGCTATCTCGCATGGAACTTACTATGTAGACCAAGCTAGCCTCGAACTCCCAGAGATCTACCTTCCCCTGCTTCCTTAGAGCTGGGATTAAGGGTTGTGCCTGGCAGTTCTTCTAAGACACTCTTCTCTAACTGTCTTAGTTTTCTATCTATTGCTATGATAAAATAACATGACCAAAGTCGAGGAAAGGAAAGGGTTAATATGTTTACATATCCCATCATAGTCCATCATGAGGGGAATTCGAGGCAGGCACTGAAGTAGAAGACATGGAGGAATGCTGCTTAGTGTCTTGCTCCCATGGCTTGCCGACAAGCCAGGACCACCTACCCCAGGGATGGTGCCCACACAGTAGGGTGAGTTCTCCTCACATCACTATTGAACCTAGTGTTGTGTGTTGAAAGGCTGACATACTCTGCCCTGCAGTCCAATGCTGCTGTGAATCCAGGGTCCAGCCCTCTGCCACCCACTGTTCACCTACCTAGTGAGGCTTCACAAACAGTCCTGTTCCTGGAGCAGTAGCTCCTCCGGCTGTGGTTCTTCTCCAGGCTGCTGGGTCCCCACTCCTGCCCTTTGCACTCCATACATGCAGGTTCTGTCCCAGGCCCACAGAGGTAGCTGTTAGGTAGCAGACTAGAGTATCTTTGAACACACAGGTGAGTTTCTCATGCAGCCTCCAAGAACACCTGGATTCCAGTAGTGATCTCCAAGCTGTGGAAGAGGAGGAGGAGGAGGAGGAGGAGGAGGAGGGAGAGGAGGAAGAGGAGCCTCTCCCACTTCCTTTCAGTGCCACTTGGAGGTCCTGGCTAGCACAGACACAGGAAGGAGGAACAGTGTGCCAGGACTCACACATTGAAAGGAGTATTCACAGGGGCAGGGGCAGACCCCACCAGCCCAACAGGGCCCCCAGTTACACGTTGCTCTTTCTTATTGTAACAACAATCTACAGTTAATCTTTTAGGGAATATCATCTCGCAGTAACATCAGCATAGCATCTCCCAAGAAAACTGCCCCCCCCCCCCGTAACGCTTAGCACATTTTAACTAAGAATTACCCGACTCTGCTGAAGGGAGGACGTGACTACTTAGGGGAGCGGTTTGCGTTCCTATGTTGGACACTCCATCTAGAAAATTCACACGCTCCTCAAACCTGTGTAGGGCAAGCAAAGGTTCATGAATACTCCAGCCACGAAGGGAAACAAGATGAAGGGTTCTTAACTACAGTGGTTGTTGGCTCCTTTGCCGGCAGGTCCAGGCGAGAGGAGAGAACCTGGTCCAGCCTGGTCCGTCCAGAGCTGAGTGGGATGATGAGTGTCAATGGCCCAAAAGAAACATGCCAGGCTGGGAGTCTGGTCGAAACAGGAACTCACTTTGTTAAACTAGGCACTTGCTTATATAGAGAAGGCAAGGAGGTGGGCACTTAGGTATGGGAAGAGATGACATAGGAGGCGGGGAAGGGTGACGGAGGGTAAGGGGTAACTGACAGGACCAATGGCAAAGCTTCACATCAGGAACGGCGGGGCAGAGGCACGCACACACACGCGCGCACACGCACGCACACACGCGCACACACACACTCGCGCACACACAGGCACACACACGCACGCACACACTCGCACACACACACTCGCGCGCACACAGGCACACACACACACACGGTGGATGGAGCAGAGCCCCAACAGCTGCCACACCTTATTTGTTCTCTCAGCTTCTTACACAGAAGTTCTTTATAAAATTACCTCATAGGAAAAAAAAATATTAACACAGAAGGGAGTCACAGGAGGATGTTGATAGGAAGCTCAAAGCAACGGTTCATTCTCTAAGCTCATTATAAGTTCAGAGCCACAGTTTCACACAGCCCTGCTTTTTCATAGCGCACACCCTTGGTTTCATCCTTGGACCTGACCTAGGATGAACGTTTCTCCTTGATTACAAATCTGTCCCAAGCCCATTTCTCTCTCTTCTTAGTGTAATTGTGAAAGCTCTTTGTATTCCTTATTATGCAGCCTTTACTTACCATTCTGTGAGGAGGGGCACATTCTGTTCTTGACTCCAACTTTATTAAATCTTTCTGGCAAAACAGCTAAAACCATCTCCTTAAACTTCCTTCCTGAAATTATTTGAATCAAATCAGGAATTCTAAAAAGTCATTAATTCATCTAAACAGCGTTAATTCATGAAAGTTCATCTTCATGTTGATCTGCAGGGAATTTGCACAATAGGTGGGCTATCTCCGAGGAAGTAAACACACCAGGCTACAGGCAGTGAGGGTCTCCTGGTGTCCACTCACACCAAGCCACATAAATGAGGAGCGTGGCTATCACAACCCTGATAAAGCACATCAGCAGCAAGAAGCAATCCTGGGACGAAGTCTCTGGGGCTGTGCCTCACCAGACCTCCCCCATCGCAGCTGAGCAGGAGCTGAGTGGGCCATCTCCAGGGAGCACTTGCCCACTGTAGCTCTTCCTGCATGGCATCCGCCAGTGGCCCACAGCCATCTGTAACTCTAGTTCCAGAGAATCAAGCATCCTGTTCTGGCCTCAGAGGGTACCGTACACATGTACATGTAAGAAAAACACCTATACAACATAAAATAAAAATAAGTATTCAAAGAAAAAAAAACCCCACAAAGTACTAGGTGTGGTGGCACACACTTTTAATTCCAACACTCAGGAGGCAAAGGCAGGAGGATTTCTGAGTTCAAGATTAACCTGGTCTACATGGTAAATTCCAAGCCAACTGAGACCACACCTGACCAGAAGTCCTTTTAACTAAAACTTGCCATGTAGCAGAAAGCTTGGCTTTGAGTTTCTTGTTTGTTTTGTGTGTATACGTGTGTGCATGCAGGTCTCTGTGTGTGTGTGTGTGTGTGTGTGTGTGTGTGTGTACTTTACTAATTAGGCTGGTCCCCTTGACTTTTTTTTTTGTTTTCAAATCAGAGTTCACATAATGCCTCTTGGCACTGTGAAGCAATTGAGTCACGGGACATTACATATCCCATGATTTGGGTTAAAATCTGTACCTGGAATTGTCAGTCAGTTCTGTAATTGAGGCAGGCATACATTGTAAGTTCATCTGTGCAATTGGCTAGTATATTAGTGACTACTCAGGACTCAAAAGAGCCTGCAGTGTTCTTCACTGGCCCACAGTGGTCTTATTTTGTGGCCCAGAGTGTCCTGGAACTTATTCTGTAGCTGCGAGCTGACTTGAATATAAAGTAATACCCCTGCTTCAGTCTTCTGAAATGCATTTCTTCCAACACACAGCACACAGTGGAGGTGTGTGCTCCAGCTGTCTTAATGGTAGGCAAGTGTGAACGCTGGGCAGTGAAGAACACTGCAGGCTTTTGTGAGTCCTGAATAGCCACTACCAGGATTCTGAGGGTGAGCCACCAACTCCCTTGTTTCTGAGGCCCAGGACTGGTGTCTTTCTTCCGTTCTATGCCTTAGCATCATCAAGGACTTAGCATGCAGCAAGTGTGAATTGCTTCACATTCATAGTAAATTGCCGAGAGCAAGGCATGCTGTAATTACTAAAGCACACCGAGATGTTGGAGAGTGACATGTCCATCCAGGGTGAAGCCCGGTCCCCTGGTGCCTCTGGCATCTCTAGCCTCCTGTGCTGCCCTCTTAAAGAGTACACTGACCAAGAAGCCCTACGTTAACTTGTGTTGGTAAGACGTGGAGATATTTGACAAGAAGTGCGTTACTTTAGCTTTGCAGCCCTAGTTCATCGATACTGTTTGTTTGGTGTTTTTAAATAGCCAGACAAAATATTTTATTTTTTAAATTTTTTTTAGATTTGTATATTATTTTCAATGTTTGGATGTTTTGCCTGCCTAAGTATACATGCACCACATGCATGCCTTGTGTCCTCCAAAGGTCAGAAGAGGGCTTCATACCCCTTTGGAACTAGATACAGGTGGTTGCAAGCTACCGTATGTATGCTGGGAGTCAAATGTTGGTCTTATTCAAGAGCAGCAAATGCTCTTAACCACTGAGCCAAACATCCAGCCCCTATTTTAATTAATTAATTTATATTTTTAAGACATGGCTCACTGTGTAGCCCTCACTGCCCAGAACTCTTTATGTAGACCAAGCTAGATCTGGAACTCAGAGATCCACCTGCCTCTGCCACCCGAGTGCTGGGATGAAAGGCGTGCGCTGCCACCACCCAGCTTAACCATGGGCTTCTTGGTTCTCTATATTGCTGAGGAAATAAACAAAGCACAGGCAGAGTCTACATAGACAAGCTGTGCCAACTATAAGCTTATTTAAGGTGTCCTGGCAAGATGGAATGTGAACACATAGTCCCAACGGTCAGAGGCTAGGAAGAGGATAACTCAGGAAACACCCTTTCCGCGGAAAGCACTGGGCTGAGAAGGCTACAGGCTCTGCATGTTGTGATGGTGTGATGTGGTGGCTCTCATATCCCGCCTTCTCACCCTGCTTCAGTGTTTGCTATCTCTGAGTGGTTATGGAATCCGTGTGTCAGTGCCTGTTCTCCCTAAGCTTAGCCATTAAGGATTCAGAGAAATAAAAGCTGTCATCAGGCCGGGCAGTGGTGGCGCACGCCTTTAATCCCAGCACTCAGGAGGCAGAGACAGGCGGATTTCTGAGTTCGAGGCCAGCCTGGTCTACAGAGTTCCAGGACAGCCAGAGCTACACAGAGAAACCTTGTCTCGAAAAACCAAAAAAAGAGAAAAGCTGTCATCAGAAGGTACCTGCCTTCATGGCATCCAGGGAAGTGAGGAATGCTAAGCTGCCTGTTTACTGTAGGTGCTGCGTGACTGGCTCTGCAGAGACTTGCCTTATCCAGCTAGGAAGGAAGGAAGGAAGGAAGGAAGGAAGGAAGGGCCTTGTAGAGAAGCTGACCAGAAAGTTGGCAGTAGGAGCACTGAGGAGGGCCATGAGCTGAAGAGAGCAGAGCAGCAGCTAGTCAGGGATGCTTGCTGGGAAGGTTCATCTGGGAAGATGCTCTCAGGACGCCTCACACTCACCAGAAGAATTTATGCAAGTTCTCATTTGAAATTAAGCCAGAGGTGGGAGACTCAAAAAGAAAAAAGTTAATGTTTCTATGAATCATTTTCAAGTGTAATTAATGAATTATAGGCTGACCCTTGTGTATTCTGCGCTTGAGAAACAAAGGCACAAGGGTCATGGCAATTTTGAGGTTAGCCTGATCTACATCATATTCTGAGCCAGCCAAGAACCTATCTTAAAAATAAAATAGTAATAAAATATATACTGAGAGAAGTTGACAGTTTATGAAAATTTATTTTCCAAAATAACCCTTTAGAGAGAAGAATGCTGTGGTTTTGTGTTTTGAGTAATCTCTGTAATGTCTGGTTTACCGGTGGGTGGCTGGGTCTCTCCTATGCGTCTGTTCTACACCAGCCTGTGGCCTTGTGGCTCTTTTTGGTTGGTTGTGGGAAGGTGTGGTCTCGAAAAAGACCCTCAGAGAGAATTGTGGCCATCTTTCCAGAGTTTAATAAGTGGGTGGTTTGTTACGTAGTAATTTATTCTGCGTGTGACTCTGAAACAGATGAATTGCAGGCACATTTTATTCTACAATAATTCAGTGGTCTCCTGCACACTTGAAGTGATAGTTTGGCTCTTGAATAGCATCACAGTGGCATTTGCTAATGCTAAGGAATACTGGCTGGCAGAGGTGCACAAGTGTTCTGAGATATCTGGCCAGCCTTTGATGTGCTCCATGCATATGTGCATGAACCCCACTGTCATCACCACTGGCCTCTTCTTCAGCCCAGAGAAGCCATCAGCCTCATACTGATGGCTTAAGTTTTCTAAACTTCTCAGGACCCTGGACTGTCATGTGGAGATGTCTTTGTTCAGCTTCATTGCCCACCTGCCTGACAGTGTTTCTGCATCTCTGTTGTCTCATTAAAGATGAAGTGAAAGGTGTCAGTATCTTATTAAGTGCTCACTGAAGAAGTCCTAGCTACTACATCACTGCCATTGTACGCATGTCACCCAGGGCAAGGAATGGAAGGGACTTTCAGTAAAATCAAGATGCTGCCCTTACTGCAGGTCTTTGGGCAGATGCAGTTGCTGTGTCTAGGCAGGCAGAAGTTTATCCCCCATCCCATACCTGCCTCTGCCGCTGTCACCCAGACCTGGCCTCCCTGTCTGCTGCTTTTTCTCATCCTTTTTCCCCAGCCTAGGGCCTGGCATGTAAGTGTGGCTGCCCAGAAAGTATTTGTCCATTGAGTGCCTTCAGAAGGGTTGGTTGTGACTGGTGCTGCCACTCATGCCAAGCCTGTGGTGTCAGCAGCGGCCAGCTGTGGGGTACACGCTCACTCCCTTTTCACTGTTTAAGGGATATTTAACCACTGTTTACCTCACCCACCTCTTTTCCTGCACTCCTATTAATTCACAGTAAAACTCAGAGGCTAAGAGTGTCTCCCGACCCTGTGGGTTAAGCATCGTTGTGACTGACATCCATCACTCTCCCCTTTCAGATGTTCCTCCTGCAGATCAAGAGAAGCTTTTTATCCAGAAGCTACGTCAGTGTTGTGTCCTCTTTGACTTTGTTTCTGACCCACTGAGTGACCTGAAGTGGAAGGAAGTAAAGCGAGCCGCACTAAGCGAGATGGTGGAGTATATCACCCACAACAGGAACGTGATCACAGAGCCCATTTACCCCGAGGCCGTCCACATGGTGAGTAAGTGCTCACGGCAGGCCCCCACCTGAGCTACAGAGGGGTCCTTCTCAGTCTCACCAAGAATTTCCCCTGGGGTGGGAGCGGGAGGGCTTGCTCTGTGTTTGCTATGACGTTGTCTCTGAATTCTTTGGTCTGACTTTTTAAGCATAAGCAACCTCAGTGTTGGTGCCCTTGTGTAGTTCAGAAGTAAGTGTCCTGCCCACCTGTGTGCCCTGAGCAAAGAGCAGATGCCCAGGGTAGTGATGCCCAGGGTAGTGGCAGGCCCTTGCTCCTTCCTTAACTCCATCTCACAGGCTGTGGAAGTCAACCCCAGGTCCAGGACTATAAGGAACTGCACTGAGTATCTTCACAGCTTTCCCTTTGTTCTGGTGTGGCCTTTATAGTCAGTTTCAGTGGCTTAAATCAGAAATGTAGCTTCATTTTTTTCTATGATTATTAAAATTCTTCTTACATCGGATATTAAGATCCATTTCCTCCACCCATTTAAGATGAATGTATTGAACGTAACTTTCTTTTAAAATTAAATCTATCTCTCAGCACCTGTTACATTTGTTAATAGGTCAGTTACAGTATGAAATTTTTCTGTTTTTAAACCATCTTGGCAGCCAGTATTGCTTAATTTATACTGTTTAACCCAAGAAGGAAGAATCTGGCTTGTTTGGGTCAAATGTCTACCCTCAAGCTAAGCACACTCCAGACTGCCTGACTCAGTTTCTCATTTGTCTTCCCTGGAGCACCTGAGACGCTCTAGAGACTTCTTTTATTGGTTGGTCATTGCTCCTACTCCTGTTACAGAGGTTCCCTAGTTAGAGTCTGTCTCTGTTGTAACTTTGTTCCCTCTCCCGAGCATCCTGCCCTCCCTGAGGGGGTGATCAGGTGGCTCCCAGAAGAATTTGACACACATTTTCTGAATTTCCACTGTGGGCCAAGCACTCTTAGGGGAGAAAGAACAGAATCTGACGAAGTTGAAACCAGTACTTTGTTGGTTTGAAAATTGCATGCTTCAGATGGTGCTGGTACTGGGGGAAAGCAAGCTGCTGCAGGTTGAAGGTATGACTTCTCCGTGTGCACGAGGAGTCCCAGAGAGGAGAGTCACGAACTACTCAAGCTGTCAGATGTCGTGTGTGTGTGTGTGTGTGTGTGTGTGTGTGTGTGTGTGTGTCCATGTCCGTATATATCAGCGTGTGTATCTGTGTGTGTGTTCGTCTATATCAGCATGTGTCCCTGTATGTCTGTGTATATCTGTATATGTGTGTGTGTATGTCTATATCAACATGTGTCCCTGTGTGTCTGTCTATATCTGCATGTGTCTCTGTCTGTCTGTATATGTGTATGCACGTGTGTGTCTGCCCTGACCTCCTGTGTGTCTGGTATTCTGTGAAGAGCATAGGAGCAGGGAGAGATTAGGTTTCTGTACGGCCTGATAGTATATTAGTTACTTTCTCAGACTCCCTGACACTGGGGAAGGTAGTGATGATTGGCAGTCTGTCCATGGTGTGCCTTGTGCTCATCTTGGTGAATTAAGAATCAAGAGAGCAAAAAAAAAGAATCAAGAGAGCTCCAGCCTGCCTGTGACTTTCCAAGGCCCACTTCCAGTGACCCATTTGTACCAGCCACACCTCCCACTTCAAAGGTTCTACCCCTTCCAAAACAGTGCCTAATGCTGAGGAGCAGGTGTTCAAACTCATGCCCACGGGAAACATTTCAAGCCCAAAGTAACAGCAACGATGAAAAGTGCAGTGCGGCTGAGTGGGGTGGGGCGGGGGTGGCTGTAGTGAGACACGGCAGCACATGTGGGGTTCAGGAAGCCTACCCAGGCCTCCATCCCAGTGAGGTCTGCTTTGGGTCCATTCTAACGGGAAGCTCAGCAGCCTGCAGCCCCAGCCAGTGGCCACGCATTCACAGCGCTTTGCCCATGCTCAGAGGCTACCTGCTGCTGTTTCTTCTGTGTGGAGTGTGTGTGATTTGTTCCTAGTGTTTTTAGACACATTACTTTTCACTAACTGAAGAGTCCTCAGCACTGGAGCTGTACAAACACCGACTGTTTGACTGGAACGCTGTGTGGCGTCTTAATGGCTGTTAGGACGCCATTCATCTTCAAGCTCACCCTCACCTAAGGCATTTGTGAGTCTGGTTCTAACGGTGCAACATTTTCCCCCAGAGGAAATCCCGTCCTGCCCCTTCACCACTGCCTGCACTGAGAGACTCTGACCTGCTTTCTCTCTCTGTAGATTGACTGTGCAGGACATTTCACGAAATATAATCGTCCGTCATGACAAGCATTTCCAGAGTGTGCTTCCGTCCAAGCTGTGCTTATCCTGCATTTTCCTTTTTTGGACAAATAATTTTATCATAGTATTCCGTTATATAGACACACTCTTCTTTTGAGATTTTCTTTTTTTTTTTTTAATTTTATTTTTATTTGATGTCTCAGACCAGAAGAGGATGTCACATTCTCTGGGACTAGAGTGGCCGATGGTTGTTAGCTGCCATGTGGGTGCTGGGAATCAAACCTGAGTCCTCCAGAAGAGCAGCCAGTACTCTTAACCACTGAGTCTCCTCTGCCCAGTCATTTGTAATCTGGTGGGCATTAAATCATTTCTGGCCTTTTGTTTTGAATTGATGCAGTTTTGAGACAAGGTCTCAGTAGATAGGCCTGGCTGACCTGTAACTCCCTATGTAGAAGCAGGCTGACCTGGAATTCACAGAGATCAACCCACCCGCCTCTGGGATTGCAGGCGTGTACCACCACACCAACTTAGATTTGGGCCTTTGCAGATAGAGCTGCCATGAAGCAGCACTGGCACAAACTGTCTCTCTTGGGTGTGCACCTAGCAGCAGCATGCTCAGTGAGCCTCACAGGGTGAAAAACTGTCAGGCTGTTTTCAGAGTGGCTATACTAGTTCACACTCCTGTCTGTAGTCTTGAGTGTGAATTCTCCACACCTCCAGAACCTTTGTTGCCTGTTTCTGTGGTTCTAATGTCCCGGTGAGTGAGACCTAGCAACTCTTTGTGGTCCTGACTTGCATTTGTCTGAGCATCTTTTCATGTGTGCTCTGTGTTTCATATCCCACTGCAAACCAGAGCCTTACAGACTGGCTAGTGTAGTCCCACCCACACACTCACAGTAAGGAACACGGAATGCCAGGCTGACTGAAACAGTAGAATAGACAATTGCTGTTACATCATGACCTTTAATGTTGGCTGATGAGCTATGGAAGACATCTGTGGTGATTGCATCATGCACAGGGACTGATGCCTTCAGAGAAGGTGTGCAGTGGAGTGGTACAGAATTTGCCATTGTCTGCGTGGAAACTGTCTTTACCTGAAAAACTAATGATTAAAAACCTATGATTCAGATTTAGTATTTAGCAGGCATTTTTCTTTAAAAATTAAAAAAGGGGGGGAAATGAGGTTACAATTTCCAGGAAATAACTGATGGTATTTGTTGTGAACATGGAAACTCTCAAGGAGATTTGGGCTTGGTAGCATGGGGGCGAGGTAAGTCATCAGGATCTGTATAACAACAAACTGGTATTTTCCAGAGTCACTCACAGGAAATGATGTATTCACACTGAGTATGTGGCCCACTTGGGTTTGACTGTCCCTACAGCGTGTCACCTGTAAAAAATCACTACTGGTCCAGTTTTGTTACAGTACCAAAGAAATCCATTTATGTGGCTGTTGAATGTTTCTCCTGCTTAGTACATGCCTGGGGGAGGCAGGTAGGCCAAGCTGTTTTCTGTAAATCCCCACCTGTTGTTTTAGTCAGGGTCTCTAGAGGAATAAAACTGATATAAAAATGAATGTGTATATACGTAGAAAGGAGATTTATTAGATTTATTAGATTTATTTATTACAGGCTGTGTTCCAGCTAGTCTAATGATGACCTTTTACCAATGGAAGGTCCAAGAATCCAGTAGCTTATGTTGAGATCCATAATCCTTATGTTGAGTCCATAAGGGTAGATGTCTCAGCTGGTCTTTGGTATATGCTGGCATTCAAAAGAAGTAGGCTCTAAATGCCTCTGAAGGACTGGACTTCACCACTGAGACTGAGAGCAAGCAGGCAAAGAGAGCAAGCTTCCTCTAAGATGTTTTTATGTAGGCTGCCATCAAAATGTGTGGCCCAGATTAAATAAACGTGGATCTTCCCACCTCAAAAGATCCAGATTTAAATCGGGTTTTCCACTTCAAGTGATTTGATTAAGAAAAAATTCCCCACAGGTGTACCTAGCCGCTTGAGTTTTAGTTAATTCCAGAGGTGGTCAAGTCAACAACCAAGAATAGCGTCACATCCATTACAGATATGAAACAGCTCCACCCTTCTGTCCTAATTTCTTAGGTTTGGGAAAGTTCTGCCCTCTTCTCATAAACATTTGTGTTTATACACAGTTCCTTTTCTAACTTCTGGCTAGTTTCTCACATAGCAGACCCTAGTGGATAGAACAGTAGAATGTCCTTTGGGGTCCACGGTAATTTTTAGGAGCTTAGCAGGATCCTGATTCCAAGAAGGTTAAGGAGAACTCTTATCTCACAAAGCAGCTATCATCAGAGGCCCAGGTTGACCAAGCCAGCTCAGTCAGTCAGCAGGGTCCCAAGGTAGGGAATGAGGATTAAAGAAAGAAAAGACAATTAAACAACGTTATAACATGACTCTAGCCAGTGCCGAGGCTGAGGTGAGTTTATTTTTTCCCAGTCTGCTTTTATACCATTCTAAGTACATGCAAGGAATAGGGTCAGTTCTTGGTCAAGGGCAAACAAGGCATAAACAAAGGTCCCGTGGTCACTATATTTGGGAACTTATCATGATGATCAAGATACAAGGAGTACATTCCTCAGCTGTATTTTTCTTGAGCTTACTTCAGTGTCAGATGTTCTCACCAATTTTCTTGAAGCGGCCCTAAGAGCTCTCCACATCTCCCCCCCACCACCACCACCTTTTATTTCATAAACAAGGCGCATCCGTGTTAGGTTGTTCTGGCAAGAATGCCTTCCTTACCTATTATTGAAAATGCATTATCCAAGGCAGTACATTTCTTTATTAAGTTAGTAAGGCTCTGTGCAGAATCTTACCATCATTGACTGCCAGCTTGTTATGCTAGTGGCTCTGTCTGGTGATCCATTTCAAGCCATGCATTTTGGCTTGTTGATTTGGCATGTTTACCAACATGTTGATGTTGTTAAAGGCAAGTTTATCAATATGGGGAAGAATAAGAGTATTCCCAGGACAAGAAGGGCCAACGTGATCAAACTATATAAGCCTTTCTTGAAGCTTGACCAAGATGAAAATACTGACCATCTTGACCATACATGACCTTAAGCCATGAATAATTTTATCAGTAATATCCACAGCATCAAAACTCAGTGGAGCAGCATTCTTTAAGTTCATGATCTTAGTATGCACAGTTAAAGCATCCAGAGAGGTGTTAGAATTATGCCAAATACCCTGCAAGTGTCTTTGAATTTTTCTTCCAATTATAGTGATTGTCATTGTAATTTTTAGAAGTAACACAAATCCATTGGTATTTAGCGTGACACTCGAGATGGTTCTTACTCTTTTGTTTTGTTTTTTGTTTTTGTTTTTTGAGACAGGGTTTCTCTGTGTAGCCCTAGCCGTCCTCGAACTCACTCTGTAGACCAGGCTGGCCTCGAACTCAGAAATCCGCCTGCCTCTGCCTCCCGAGTGCTGGGATTAAAGGCGTGCGCCACCATGGCCCAGCAGCTTCTTACTCTTCTAAACTCTGAACCTCCTCTCCAATAATTTGAATAGTATCATAAAGAGCATCAATCCATTGTTCCAAACGCCTATCTAAATCCCCTTGAATACTCAGAATGTAAGTAACATCTTTGCTAAATGATTAACAAAAGTGGCTGTCTTAACGTCTTGCATCAAAGCAATCGCAGAAGCAGTGGTGCCAGCTATCAATGTGACCAAAGCTGCTATACCAGCAATAGAGCCCACTGCCCTCTTGCTTCGGCTTAAAACCTGACTCACTTCCTCCAGTATTTGTAGGCTTTTCAGAATACCAAGGCCCTGTCATACTCACGAGCAATAAAACGAAAGCTGGTTGATAGACCACCATGACAGACATGCCAGATTTCAACACACAAACACAATTAGAAAGTGTACAATCAGCATAACTTACAGTAAATACCATAGAAGAAACAAAAGGAATTTTAACATGATCAAGTAATAAAAGATTAGGAGCCTTAATACTTGTTCAGAATCCAGATCCTGCCCCAATTTTGTCTTATTTCTGACATAACTTGATAGAAAGCTGCAGCTAACTTCCAAATGTGTCGTTGAAAATGACCTGAATCTGGTTGTCAAAGACCTATGGATATCTCCTTTTGTCCAATGTTTGATTCATTCCCCACCCAGTCAACAATTCTCATATTATTGGAAACATTAGACCATATTGGGGCTTGACTCTAGCATTCTTTCTATCTAACAGTTTTGTTAAATGCCAGATCCACATTCTCTGTGGGTTCAGACCCAAGGGTTGTATCTCATGAGGGTGGGGCGGGTCCCTCATAACACTTAGGCATGCCCATCTCTCTGCTCTGGGTCACAGTTTTAGAGATATTCTTCTTCTAAGTCTCTGGCCTTGACCATACAGGAGGATGTAGCAAAGGTGGGTCAGGAATGAATGTCCCATACAGCTTCCCTGTCACCATCATCAGGGCACTCAGCAAGGTCACGGTCGGCATCACTCTCTGTCCCAGCATCAGCGTGTCTCACCAATTGCTCTGGCAGCCACCATGCTCCTTCAGCGTCCTGTGGGAAAACACAAGCATGCCCTCTTCCCCATATGAAAACCCGATCGGGACCATGCCATATGCCAGTAAGTGGATCCTTCCATTGCACTAAAGCATACGTAGTGAACGTGTGAGGATGCCGAACATCCACAAACAGCCAGATTTTAAAATTTTAAGATAAAAAGAGTATGATTTAAATAGTTTTGTGGTATATTGGGATATAACTCTCCCCTTTTTATTATATGAAGATATTGTTTAAAGTTCCATGGGCCTGTTCCACAATACCTTGTCCTTGAGGATTATAAGGAATCCCAATAATATGGGTAATATTAAATTGTTGACAGAAAGTCTCAAATTCATGACATCGATAGCCGGTTCCATTCTCTCTCTTAATCTGGTTTGGAACACCCAGCATAGAGAAACAGCATAGGTTATGAGTAATTACATTTTTAGTTGCTTCTCCTGTTAAAGCAGTTGCAACTAGAAAACCTGAGAAGGTGTCAATAGTCACATGTACATATTTAATTTTCCAAAGTCAGAAATACGAGTAACATTCATTTGCCATAACTGACTAGGCACAAGTCACCAAGGGTAAACACCATTATGTGGTACAGGAAGAAACTGAGGGCATTGAAGACAAGTCTTTACTATTTGGCATGCACAGTCTCTAGAAATACTGAACTGTTGTCTCAGGCTATTACTATTTTGATGATGTAGAGAATGAGATTGTTTGGCTAATTGTTCCTGTAAGGCCTATACTTTGCCAGTGTACAAATCTGCTGTGGCATTACCCTCAGTAAGGGGTCCAGGCAATCCAGTATGAGCTCTTACGTGACCTATAAAGCAAGGAACAGTATGTTCTCTCAAATTAATTTGTATTTGAGAATTAGCAGTATCTAAAAAAGGAACAGTTTCAAGCAATTGCAACCCATGAGCTATATATATTGACCATCAGTATACAAATTAAAAGCTTGATTTTTCAACATGAAAACAGTGGCCACAGCACGTAATTGAGTTATTTGTGCTGGGGGTGGGGGACTCAAGAGAATAAACATGTGATCCAGTTACATATGCTGCCTTCCCATTAGATGAGCCATCTGTAAATACAGTAAGTTCATTCTCTATGGGCTGCATGCGTAAATTTCCAAGAAATACAAAAGCATGCATAGAGGCAAATTGTAACAACTTGTCTTTAGGATAATGATTATCAATTTTTCCTGAAAAGTTTGCACATGCAATAGGCCAGATATCAGCATTCTGCAATAACTGACTGAATCGCTGTTTGGAATAAGGAATAATGGTCCTTTTGCCGAAGAACTGCTGTGGGTGCAGGAGATGCAGCAAGCACCAAACAGCCAACGATTGTTCATCGTCTCTACAATGTGTCTGTTGTTGGTTAGTAGCTTCCTCTACCTTCTGCAAAGCTATTCGTCTCTCATCAGTTAATTGTCGAGGAGAATTAAGATTTGTGCCCCCCTTGAGAATATAAAGCAGAGGTTTAAGTTCTCCTGTGGTGAGCCTAAGATGAGGTCTTAGCTCATGACAGTTGACCTCTCCTAACAGCTTTTGAAAATCATTTTAAGTAGGTAAATTATCTTTTCTTATTTGGATTTTCTGTGCCACAATTTGTTTAGATATAACCGATATACTGAATATTGAAAAGGAAATTGCCTTTGAATCTTTTCTGGAACAACAACTAATCCCCCAAATTTTAAGCCTTGTTGTTTAGTGCAAAGGCTTGTAGTAAAAGCCTTCAGAGGGATCAGCTAACAAAATACCGTCCATACGATGAGTAATGCACGCAGAAGGGTACAAGGTCCTAACTTCTTGTATTGAAGCAGCAACAAATTTTTGACACAAGGTAGGGCTATTAGCCATTCCCTGAGGCAAAACATGATATTGCTTCATGGGTTCTTTAAAATTACAGACAGGCACACGAAATGCAAACCTTTTTACAGTCATCAGGATACAAGGGAATAGTATAAAAATGATCTTTTGAATCTATAATAATTTTATAGTGCACTTTGGAATGGTAGCTGGCATCAGTAAGCCAGGTTGTAAGAAGTTCCATAGTTGTATTAACTTTCATAAATCTTGCAGTGATCTCCATTTGCCTGAATTGTTTTCTTAATTACAACAAATATGGGTGAGTTCCAGCGGGAATTAAAATCTTGAGCTCATGATTGACTTGTAACCTGCCAGTGTTCCATTAGCTTTATATATATTTAACTGTAATTTTTAAAAGTTTCTTTTGCAATATCAACATAACCATAATTTTGGAAGGCAATACCAATTTTAAACAGTGTAAACAATCCAGTCTCTCTAAAAGCAATACCAAGTGCATTACTTTCACGTTAAAAGTTTGGCTGCCAGTTCTTGTGTATGAATGCATGACGGTGCAGCTTTCAATACCTCATTAAAGAGACATTGTTTTAAATCCTATCTTTTACAAATCTGGTTTCTAGATCAAAGAATTACATAAAATATTATCCCAATTTAGAGGTATCTTCAGAGACCTGTTCCCGTGGTCAGCTCATGCCATGTGTTGTTGCCCAGAATGACTCGTCCCTGAGTTACCAGTTTTAAGCCAACTTTCTGTTACCAATGTTACAAAATCTTAACCATACCCAGTAACTTATAAGCCAGTAATCTATAACCAAGACATGTAGAACATATCTGTACGTTTAAGACCCAGTCAGAAGCAAACATGAAGTGGCTACACACATTTACTTATTTAGACTAGACAGACAAAATTTTCTTACTTTTTCTAGCTGCAATTTCAAGAGAAGAGCACCTTGTCACCTGCTGAACCCAAATGTTCCTGTAGATAAAGTTTAACTACTTTTCTTTTTGAACATGAAACACAGAGCAACAGTTAAGCAACGAAACCACGAACATAAACTGACAGACATGGACAGACAATAGACTGACAGACGTGGACAGACAATAGACAGAGAAGGAAGAGAAGCAGGTGTCCCATCAAAGAGACCCAGATCCAGGACGAGGCATTCCCCAGTGGGAGCCAGAGAGGAAGCAGGATTTTTCCTGAACTCCTCTTGACTTTAGCATATATACAAAAAGCATTCTGCCATTTCCCTGTCCCGTTTTTCCAGACTTTACTCTCTGCTGGCCCAAATTGTCTGTATTTTCCTTTGCACACACTTCCTTTTCCGCTGTGTCTGTCACTGAACCTCTCGTACACAAGCGTCAGCTTTGAGGGCAACCTGACCGAGCCTGCTCAGTCAGTCAGCAGGGTCTCGACAACAAGAGGGAGGGAGGGAGGATTAAAGAAAGAAAGGACAGTTAGACAACGTAACACGACTCCAGCCAGTGCTGAGGTGAGTTTATTTTTTCCCAGTCTGCTTTTATACCATTCTAAGTACGTTCAAGGAATAGGGTCAATTCTTGGTCAAGGACAAGCAAGGTATAAACAAAGGTCCTGTGGTTACTGTATTTGGGAACTTATCATGATGATCAAGATACAAGGAGTACATTCCTCAGCTGTATTTTTCTTGAGCTTAGCGGCACAGCTCTCCACACCAGGTTCCCCAGAACCCTCGGGATGTCCTGCCACACTTGGTGTTCACTGCCACCCAGTTTGCTGGTAGGTGTACCTGTCACAGGTTTAGCAGAACCTGTGGCTTCCTTTCTGGGCTCAGGCCTAGGTCACAGTGACATGGCTGAATGCACTGAGGTCAGGGTTGTTGGTAAGCAAGGACTTACCATGGCTCCTTTTAATAGAAAAGAGGAGAGAAGATTGAGATCAGCTAGCATGCCAAGTGCACCTGCTCCTCCTGAGGGAAGACCAAGGTGAAGAGACAGGCCCCGGATTTGGCCCTGTGGCTTCTGCATAAGAGTAGTGGCTGGAGACCTGGGCCTGCAGTATTGATTTCCTCTGCTGTCACAGTCAAGTCTGCTACCCACAGACTGAAGGAGTTGGAAGGGCACTGCTGTTTTAACCATCTCTACCCCGAATGACTTAATTTATGTAAAAATAGAGCAGAACCCTTCTGAGTGGAAATTCCCTAAGTGGAAAGTTGAGATCCTGAATTGCTGAATTCATGGGATGCTGCTTTCTCCAAAGCCTTGGACACAGGGAGGGAGGGAGGCTTTGTGGGCAGAAAGGAGTCTGGCTAGGGCACTGTTTGGATAGATTGGCTGGCTCATGGGTCCTTCATAGCACCTGGAGCTCTGGGGTTACCCAGCCACCTCTGCTGGATCACTGACCAGAACACAGCTCAGTGCACGCACTGAATCAGGAAACACATTTTGCGTCCCTTCTGAACTCCAGCACCTTGTTGCCTTGGGGTGCTTCCACTGAAATGGTAATATGGTCTCAGCCCTCTCAGAGCCTGCCTGGACGTGTCTGAGGAACAAGACCAGACATCAGTAGGCACCAATCAGAGCTGAGGCCTGCATAGGGAGCCTGACCACTGTCACTGTCAGGAGGATGAGCTGATTCACCCAGTCAGAGAGTGGAGCGGAGTCCTGACCCTGGAAACCTAATGAAGCCTACTGATAGAAGCAGTGCCATGTGTTTGTGTGTGTGTGTCTGTCTGTCTGTCTGTCTGCCTGTGCTGCCCCTTCACTCTGGCTGCCTGCTGAGAACATGGAGGAGGAGCTTTGACATGGGGGTGCTATGGGGCAGGCTAACTGACAGACGTGCAGGGGCATGTCAGAGCAGTGGAGTAAGCTGCCTGGCTGGGATGGCAGGTGTGGGTGGGGGTAGGGTAGGAACAAGATGTGGTTTGATTTGATTTGAGATGTGGAGGAGGAGAAGCTACTGCCCAGGATTCTGACTTCAGGTAGGATGGCAAGTCCAGTTCTACACACAGATGCCCAATTCACTGCTGTAGTGTATGCTCAGAGGAGAGCGCTGGACACTTGAGGATAGCCCAGACTTGATCCGCAGACACTCGGGGACAACTTGCTCTCTGCCTCATGTCCCGTGCTCAGTCTACAGCTATTCTCTTAGACACCCTTTCTTCTCTTGGAGCTTCCATGTGGGTGCTGGGAGTCGAACCTGGGTCCTCTGTAAGAACAAGTGCTCTTAATCACTGAGCCAGCCCTCAAGCCCCTTGTTTGTAATTTTCATTCCCAGACTTTGATACCTTGAAGTTAGGTGGTTTGTTGTTTTGTTGTTGTTGGTTTTGTTTGTTTGTTTTGTTTTTGTGGCTTTAGGGGCTTGGTTTAGTGTGAGTGTTGCTTTTTGCAGTAGGACATGAAACTGCAAAACCATTTCCATGGAGAGTCAGTTAGATGGGTAGGGTATTAAAAACACATGGTGTGAAGTGTCGTTTTATGTCTATGACATAAAAATAAATTCATAAGGATGAAATCAAAATAGCAGACAGAAAGTGAGTCCTGAAACACACAGCGAAGTGTCACTTGTATAACAGGCCGAGGTGTTGGTTACTTATTTAAGTAGGTCCCAAAAATAAATCTAGAGGACCACAGCCCCAGCTTTTAGCTACACCTGCCTTCCGAAACTGGGACCCTGGGAATTCCTCTTTACTCTGTCTTTTGGTAATTCTAAAATATTTTTCCAATGGTTATGTACCACATTTATTGTCGTCCAAAATCCACAAATTAAAAACAAAACTAAACTAAAATCAAGCAATCTATGTAACATTATGATAATGCTGCCCACGTAGGACTCCTGTTGGTTTCCAGGAAATTGAGGTCATCCCATTATTTTAGAGCTCACCCCGTTAATTTAGTCACTGTTGCATACTTGATTACACATTGGCTTAGGGGTTTTCCTCAGAATAGACTGGAGCAAACCTGCAGTGTTTTCCTGCCCACACTCCAGGACAGGCATCTCATGGACCCTGTGATGGTTGATTTTGGACACTTGTCTCTGCTTTGCGCCTGCTGCTTCTGTGTGGAAAGGGTGTTGTATACATGCTGTGAGCATCCATTGGAAAGGAAAGGGTGTTTAGAATTAAAGAGAGGGCAGTCACAGGTGAAGGTTCCTGCACTTTACAGACCTGCTTCCAGTGAGGGCTAAGTCACGCGGGCCTCTGTAGTTCTTTGCTTTTGTTTAACCAGAGTTACAGTATCCTGGGTTAAAGACGAGTACATAACAGTGACGTGCTGTCTTAGTCAGGGTTTCTATTCCTGCACAAACATCATGACCAAGAAGCAAGTTGGGGAGGAAAGGGTTTATTCAGCTTACACTTCCATTTGCTGCTCATCATGAAAGGAAGTCAGGACTGGAACTCAAGCAGGTCAGGAAGCAGGAGCTGATGCAGAGGCCATGGAGCGATGTTTCTTACTGGCTTGCTTGCTCCTCCTGGCTTGCTCAGCCTGCTTTCTTATAGAACCCAAGACTACCAGCCCACAGATGGTACCACCCACAAGGGGCCCTCGCCCCTTGATCACTAATTGAGAAAATGCCTTACCGCTGGATCTCATGGAGGCATCTTCTCAACTGAAACTCCTTTCTCTGTGATAACTCCAGCTTGTGTCACGTTGACACAAAACCAGCCAGTACAGATGCTAACTGAAATTACCTGTGTTTTTAGAAGAGATCTGCTCTTACAACTTTGAAAATTTCCTTTGGTTAATGGTTTTAAATAGTAAAAGAAACGCGTGGTTGTTTTTTATAACAAATGAAACATTTAAAAAGAAAACTCTTCCCTCATGTTACTGACCTTCTCCCTGCTTTAGGTAGGTTCATTTCCAACCAACTCGTTCACCCAAGTTCTTTTTATTTTTTTCCTCCTTTTGAGAAAACGGTTCAAAGCCATGGGAGAATGAGTGAGCTCATTATCAGGGCATAGGTGATGTCACAGGTGCGCCGAGGAGCGTGGCCAGTGTGCCGATGTGTGGAGTCCCCTTGTCCGGTATACCTCAGTAAAGCTAGATGTTTAAGCCCCAGAGTTGTTAGGTAAACCCTGGGTGTGGTGGCTCACACTTGCAATCCCTGTGTACTGAAGAGGCACAAGCAGGAAGATGGCAGCAAGTTTGCCAAGGCTGGTCTGCTCTGCGTAGCAAGTCTCAAGCCGTCATAGTTGCTAGGTGTTTCTTTTGCTCAGGGAGCACAGCGAAGAGATTCAAAGGGCCAGGGTGGGGGTGATCCAGGGACTTCAGAGGAGCTTCTGGTCTAGAGAGTATCATTCTCAAACTGTCTGCCAGTCACTAATCATTCTATCTGCCTATGCCTGGTCTTTGCCAGAATATCTGGGAAGTGGGCTCGTCCTGATGTGACTGTTGGAGTCTGGTTTCTGTTGCTAAGCAAGTGTTTGAGATTCATTCGTTGGGTGAGTCAGTCGTTCCTATAACTGCTTGCTATGCTGTTCATTGTCCAAGTACCCAGCTTGCCTATCCCTCCCCCAGTCGATGCAGCTGGGTTGCCTCTACACTGGCCATAAGCTGCTGTGTTCGTAGATGAGATTTGACCTCGGGTGTTCATGAACTTCAAGCACGTTGCAATGGGTTCCAGGGCCAGCACGTTAGCACCCAAGAACTCTGTCCTCCATGTAGGTGAAGTCAGCTCTGACTCATTCCTGTAACTGCTAATACTGTGGCGCCGTGGCTGAAGAACCCAGAAAGGTTTTCCTCGAGTTTTTGTTACAGATTTACATTCTCATTTAGGTCTGTGGCTCGTTTGTCTGCAGGCTCTTTTAGCTACCCTACGGTTGAAGAAGCTGCCAGCCTCCATAGATCAGTTTGCACGGTTGTTGTACATCACTTGACTATATTAGTGAGTCTGTTTCTGTACTCCACTGTGCTCTGCCATTGGTCTCTGGGACTCTGTTCTCTGACACTGCTGTCTCTTGGATCCCAGTGTCATGGTAGGCACCTGGGGCTTACCAGGGCTGTTTCTTTGCTCTCTGCTGTTCCTCGATTTCCTGTCTGTTTCCTCCCATTCTGTCTTTAGGCTCCCAGTCTTTCCCCTGGTATCTCATCTGTCAATTCCACCCCAGAGTTCTTATCTCACCCTTTGGCCATCATCCCTGGTAGTTAGATTTGCATCTTTTGTTTATAACTTCTATGTCTATACCTCACTTTTTGTCTGCTGATAGCATCCCGCATCAGTCAGGTCAGTTCAAGATGAATGGCCTATTCTGTTTTCATTTCTCTGTTTTCCACCTATCTGGTCTTTCCCTATGTGAAACTGTGGATTTGTCCGAGTGAGTCCTGTATATTTAGGTTTTTCCTTTTAATGTTTTTGAGACATACTTGGAGAGGCAATTAAGAAGTATGGAGATAGTTTGGTCCTCTTGGTTCTTGTTTTTAAGCATTAAATAGGACCCGAGCTATACTAGCCAGGAGCTAACAACTCTCCATTGCCAAGCCAAGGCCCAGCTGACACTGAATCCAAGGCACCATTGGCTGGGAGTTTTCCTGGTCTGCTTGATGAAGTAGCCACTCTCCCCAGCCTCCCCTAGTACAGTTATCTCTCAATGTCCAGGGGGTTCCATATCTGGTGATGCTCAAGACCTTTATATGAAGGTTATCATGTCTGCAGAAATCACGTCTTCCTGTCCACTTTCAGTTCTCTCCTGCTTTAAGTCATCTCTAGAGACTTACACCTAGAACACTGCAGGTGCTGGGTAATGAATGAGTCATTACCTAGAACACTGCAGGTGCTGGGTACTGAGTCCTTGTACCATATTGTTTAGAAGACCATGACTTAAAAAGAGAAGCCTCTATGTCCAGCAGAGATGCAGTGTTTTATTGCCAAATATTTTTGAGCCTTGGTTGACTGAATCCAGGGACATGGAACCTATAGGTAAAGCACCAGTTGTACTGAGTCCTCACTAATCCTCTTGTGTGCTGTCACGGCCTCTGATAGATTTCTCACATCAGATGGCTGCATGGTGTTGTGCTAAGCAACGGCAGAACCTTTTCCAGAGGCAGAACCCTCCTCTGTGGGGCTGACTCCGCCTTAACCCTGCCTCTAGCTGGTTCTTTCTCCGTAATCTGCAGCCTGGCAGTGCTGGTGGTCATTGCAGGTCTCCGTTCTTCTCTTCCATCTCCTGGGATCAGAATGATGTAGTGTCGTGTATTTTTACCTAGTGTGTTTGGTCTTTGAGACAGTAGAATAAGTCCCATGCCTGTGACACTTGGCTGTGTTCCTAACTGAGCCTGCAGTGAGCACAGGGTGGAAGGGTTAAAGGCAGTCGCATACGTGATCAGGGCGGAAGGGTTAAAGGCAGTCGCATACGTGATGGTTGCGTGGTCATTCTCACTTCCTTACGTTGTGTGGAAGGTGGAGTGTATTGATTGGATGTTCTAAAGCTTTCCTAACCCCTCACATTTTATCCCAATAAAACATCAGTCTGCTGCTAGACAAAGCAAATATGTTAGAATACTGTTGGTGGAATCCACGTGTAACCACTCACTAGACAGCACTTACAGCATCGTGGTGAAATTTGTCAGCATCAAACATTTTAGAATTCAGCATCCAGAATCTACTTAAGACTAATCGTTGGCCATGGTAAATAACTTAGGATACGTTTCTCGATCCACCTCTGTTCTGCTTTGCTTTCTTACAGTACTGGGAATTAATCTAGGGCCTGTGCCTGACAGAGGAGTCCCCTGCCAAGCCGCTGCATGCTCAGCAAACACTTGGTGTGGTTTGGTTTCCTGTTCTGTTTTGTTTGAAACAGAGTCTCCTATAGCCCTGACTGGCTACATAGCTAAGAACGGCCCTGAATTTATGGCACTCTTGCCTCCACCTTCCACATGCAAGGTTATAAGCACGCGCTCTGTTTTATGATGTGCTGGGGAGGAGCCCGTGCCTTCATGCCTGCCAAGCCAGCACGCCGCCAGCTGAGCTCTGCTCAACCCTCCCACTGTTATTTCTAAGCATATACTAATTTAATTGAACTGGCTTACGGACTATCCCTTGTCATGGGTGGTTTCTTTACTCTTAAAAATGTTAAATAAACTCACACACTAGAATGGCTGTCCTATTTCATCAGCATCAGAAGTAGGATAGAGTCGCACATTCAGTTGTACAGTAGCTATAAAATACTCAGAACTGTTAGAGGAACACTGGTTAAAAGAATTGCAACTGTATTCCCTTTATTTAATATCCTATAAAGATTGTAAGTTTTTATTTCCCTGATATTTTCAACCATTATGTTAGAACATGTAAGCTGGGCGTCTGGAGTGATGGTTAAGAGCCCTCACTGCATTCGCAGAGGACCCAGAGTCAATACCCAACACCAGGAGCCTTACAGCCATCTGGGACAACAGATCTAGGAGAACCAGTGGCCTGTGGCCTCCACAGACACGAGCACACTGCTGTGCAGTACATACACCCAGGCACCTCTTTGTACACATAAAATGAATTCTTATTTTAAAAAATAGAACACGCAGAATAAATACTTCTAATCTGAAAATCCAAACTGAATTTTTGAGCACCAACAGAATTTCTACCACAATAGAAATTTTTACACTTAACCTAGACCCACTGAGACTGTGTACATTCAATGGGGAATCGTTTTAACTTACCTCCAGGTTATGTGTTCAAGGGACAGATTAAACATGAGTTTTGTGTCTAAATCTGAATGCCCCCCCCCAATGGCTCACATATACATAACTATTAATACAAGTAGTTCTCATAGCGGGCATTTCAGATAAGAGACAGTCAACCATATTTGAACAGATTGTAAAAATGAAAAGCTATTCAAATGTAAGAATTTTAAGTGTGGGTTTTTAAAAGCTGTGTGCAGGCATCATTTGGCGGGAAATGACGTTGTTTGCAAGCAGCTTTGGTTGTGGAGTGGTAGAAAACAAGGCTCTGCCTTGCTCCCCTGGAGAGTTACTGGGTGAACGTTGTAGGGGTCTGGGCTGGGGAAATGAAAGACACCAGCCTAGCATGTCCCCACCGTACAGTGCATTTGAGATAAACATTCCAGAGGAGCTTCGTGCAGGAGCTTAGGTTAGGGACACAGTGAGCATTGTAGTTGCATTACAGCTGAGAGGCAATGGTTTAACTGTCTTTGGCAGTTTTCTGGAAATTAGTTTGTTTAGAAAGGTGACCAATGTGCACTGTTCCAGAGGACCTGCTCTGTCCAAGCTTCTGAGTATCTACTCAGGGGCTGGCCAAGTTCACCAGGTTTATCCAACATTTGTCTCCCGCATGTTTAAGACTGCATGCAAGGCTGGGGATATAGCTCTTTGGTAAGTGCTTGCTGTGCAGTCATGAGGACCCGAGTTCTGATCCTCAGCAGCCATGCAAAAGCCCAACCCAGCAGCCTGCCTGTGTGATCCCTGTGCTGGGAAGGTAGGTAGATCCTCGGAGCTCACTGAGCAGCCAGTGTGTACCCAAGCCAGTGAGCTCCAGGTGACACCTGATGGCACACAGCAAACAGATTGCATTCAATTTGTAAATTTCTCTGTGGGCTCCCTGTAGGAGAGCGTGAGGAAGGTTCTGCCACACTGCAGCTATTGGTAGAGCCTTTTATCAGTTTCTGTGCTCTCTCTGAAGGCCAGCTAGCCAGATGAATAGCTCTCAGCGCTGGATGTCTTCATGTCTGTGTTTATGGCATCATTCCATCATACAGTTTCTAGTTGTTGATTGTGGATCAGACACAAACACATGCGTACTTGTGAGCCCACTCCTGCTGTCTACAGGAAAGACGTTTGAGACATGCTGAACAGTGGCAACTGCTCTCTGTGACCCTCAGAGCACCCTGGTGTGAAGAGAGGGTTTGCCCTTTGCAGAGACAGCGCATTGAGGCCCAGGCAGAATGCCCATTACTGTCTTGACTCTAGATAAGAAAAGGTCACAGAAAGGTGCTGCTCCACAGTGTTGTGCTGCCTTCCCACATGTGACCAGGTCCTGGTTTGTGTCTGTGTCTCCGTTATGCTCTGAATATATGCATTCCATTTACAAGATTACAGGTTGGCAGACTGCACAGTACCTCAGGCTTCTGGCCCCTCATCTGGCCTTGGTCCCATTGCTCCAGCACCACAGGTCCCAGGAGCAAGGAGGTCACATGAGTGCCATCACTTTCCTCCACCTGTGTCCTTCCACAAATTTGGCTCCAGATGAGAAACCCAAGTATAATTTGGGGTATCACATTGTAGGCTTACCTCTATCCCTTTCCCCCACTGAGCATCATCGTTTCACCGACCTGTTCTGGGGAGGCAGCACATAGTGATATGCTAAGAAAGTGTCTGGGAGCTCCAGGTATGAGGAGACCTCCTGGGGTGGCAGTGCCCAGTGAGAGAAGCTGCCGGTTCCCTCTTGAGCTGTTGCCTTTCTTCATGGCCGTGACATCACAGCTCTGCTCCTAAATCCTCCTGGTTGCGTAACTCGCATCATCTTTCGGACCTAGCTGTAATCTGAGGGCTTCCCCTCCTCTCCTCTTCCTGGGGACAACCTGTGAAGGGCTTACCCTCTCACTCTCTGTGAGCCCGAGAGCAGTTGCTTGTCGCTGCCTGTAGCTGCCACCATCGTTGTTGGTCCTTACTATGTGGTATGTCCATGCCTGCGGAGCCATGTTCAGCATCATGTAAGATCTTTCTCTAGCTCCTCCTCTACAGATGCAGACCCTCCTGGGTATCCACATAAACTACTCTGCTTCTGAGATGGCACCTGCCTGAGCCTGCAACTTATGCCTGCCAGAGAGCAAAGAGCCAAAGGCCCCTTAGCTCTTCTCCATCTGAGGAGAAAGGAGACAGTCAGACTAGACAGAGGACTCCGTTCTTTTCTAACTTTCTTCTCCCAATACATTCACAGCCTGGGAAGGTACTGGAAGCCCCAGGAATGTCTGATGATGACAGGGTCAATTCTGTCACTGTTGGGCAGGTCCTGAGAGGCACTGATTTCACCCCACCCCCCACCCCCAGGCTGTGTGTGGCTGAGCTCATCTCATCTCCTTACCTCATCCTTGAGCTTCGAAAGTGGTCCCTCAGGAAGCCCTCTGTCCTGATCCCCTATGTGCTGAGAAATGTCCTGTGCACTTGCTTCTCTCTGTTGCTTCCCATCCATTGTTTGGGAGGCCTCACAGGGCCCTGTGCACATTTTCTGGATCCCAGCAGTCTCCGGTCCCCAGAGGCCAGGAATCGATGATCACACTCTCTGCGGGCACTGAAGCTTGGTGCGTAGGCATCCATTGTTCCTGGACCTCTGGCCATTTTTTTCTCCCTTGCACTCCTCTACTGTCTGCCTTCGTGCCCTCCTTCGTAGAAGCTGCACAGCTGCTCCTAGCTTTGATGCTGGTGACAGCATAAGAAACACCAGGATTGCAGGCTGGAGAGACAGCTCAGCAGTTAAGAGCACTGGCCACTCTTCCAGAGGTCCTGAGTTCAATTCCCAGCAACCACATGGTGGCTCACAAACATCTGTAATGGGATCCAATGCCCTCTTCTGGTGTGTCTGCAGGCAGCTACAGCATATTCATATACATAACATAAATAAATCTTTGTTTAAAAACACACACACATTTAAAAAAGATAAAGAAAAAAGAAATGCCCAGATTGCAAGCCAGATAGTGGTGACAGTAAAGAAAGAGGAAAGAGCTGCTGCTCTTCACTCATTACTATAATCCCGACTCTCAGAAGGTTATTCCTGCAGAGGGCATGGGTTCAGTCCCCAGCAGCCAACTAATGGCTTGCAGCCATCTGTAACCTCTGCTCTAAGGCATCCAGCAGTCTCTTCATGCTTCCACAGGCACTAGTCATATATGCAGTACATAGACATGCAGGCGGAATATTCAGACACAGAAAATGAAAATAAATCCTGGAGGAGGAGGAGGAGGAGAAGGAGGAGGAGGAGGAGGAGGAGGAGGAGGAGGAGGAGGAAAACCAGGGAAATATCAAGTGCTCATTTGCCTGCTGGACTCTCAGCTGCAAGACTCAGTTTCCCAAGGTGTTGTCCTGGAGCTGCCGTTTGCATTTGTGTCTGATATTTGGGTTTGTGCTTTTGACAGTCTGGGACTGTAATGGCATTTGGTGGGTTTATAGTTGTCATAATAGGTCATATATAAATTTTCGGGGGGAAAAACCCTAACCTGAATTAATGACTTAAAGAAACTAGACTTTGATGCTTCCATCACTGGCCAGTAAAGTGTTTTGTGCAGGTCCAGTCAGACCAAGGGCTCTGCTCAACTGGATACACTGCCAGACTCTGCCCTGTCAAGTCTTCCTGTGTTAGCAAACGGTCCTGTTTCCGAAGTGAGCTCCAGCTGCCTGAGCAACCTTTGCTGTTCGCTCGTTGTCTCGTTTCTTTCGTCTTCTGAGGCCGTTATCATCTTGTCTTCCTTCTCCCTGTTTCAAACTTCCCCACTCACAGATGTAACAGTCTTACAAGTCAGCACTAACCTCTGAACATCGGCTGGAGTCAGCTGTCGTTGGCAGTTTGACAGTTGAGAGTCCAAGTGACTGTGGCAGTCAGTCGAATGGTCCCCTGCCCGGGAAGGTCTGCTTCAAACTACAAGTTTGATCCTGTCTCCTTTGGAGACAACACAGCTTTTGAATTTTAAGAAAAGCAGAAAAATAACAACAACCAACTTACACTGGGAAGCATCTGTCACTAGGATTATTCAGTGTTTCTTGGAATGTTCTTGATAATACTTGAGGGATCTGGTTGTGATCATGGAATATGTGGGTTTTAGTTTGCAGTTAACATGTTTCGAACCTTGCCACCCTCCTCCAATCCTACGGGAGCAGAATTCGACCCAGAAGAAGATGAACCAACGTTAGAAGCAGCCTGGCCTCATCTGCAGGTACTGGACTTGGCACCCACTCAGATAGGATGGTGTATGCTGTATGGGTGGTGGCCCAGGGCCTCTCTAGCTGATAGCCAATGGGCTTCTGATCTAAAGGAGTCTCTGGTCTGAAAAACTTTTAGCAGAGCAGATAAGGGGAAGGAAAGGAAAGTGGGAGAATCGGAAAAGATGGATTGATGACCCAAGCCACAGAGATGCAGGCTGATGGTGCCCTCGGTGATGACACCAAGTTCACTGATCACACTGAGTTCAGGTTCTGTCCTAGTTAGGGTTGCTCTTGCTGTGATGAAACACCATGACCAAAGCAAGTTGGAAAGGACAGGGTTTATTTGGCTTTTGCTTCCACATCACTGTTCGTTATCAAAGGAAGTCAGGACCAGAACTCAAAACAGGGCGGGAACCTGATGTCAGGAGCTGATGCAGAGGCCATGGAGGGCTACTGCTTACTGGCTTGCTTCCTTGGCTTGCTCAGCCTGCTTTCTTATAGAACCCAGGACCACCAGCCCAGAGGTGGCAGCACCCACAATGGGCTGGCCCTTCCTCATCAATCAGTAATTAAGAAAATGCTCTACGGGCTTGCTTACAGCATTTTCTCAATCCAGGTTCTCTCCTCTTAGATGACTGCAGAGTGCGTCAAGTGCCCGGTGCTGGTATAAAGCATTTCCCCAGTGTGCTCCTGGCTTTCAGTGCCTAGATTTGACTTTTGCTGCTGTGCATCCTAGGCTCCTTGCTGATGCCTGTACGTGGCCAGCACAAGCAGAACATTTACGCATGTCCATGGTGAGGAAAGGAAGCAAAGTGAGAAACTAGGAAGGAGCCAGATGTCCTACCCTCAAGGCATCTGGCTTCTACACAGCTCATGATAGACCATCCGTGCTGTCTAGCCCACTGTGCTGTTTATTTACAAAGGGAACCACAGTGGTTGTGGCTCGGTGGCTGTGCTTTTGTGTTCCTCTCCCAGGCAATCCTAAAGTTCTTGTCCACTTAGAACTCCATGATACACGTGGATGGCAGACTGCAGGCTCCACCCACAAGCCTGGTCATGGTCCCAGGTGTAGCAGCTAAGCCATGAAGAGCACTGTGTGCCATTTAAGAAATCGTCTGTGGTTCTCACTAAATAAAAGAATTCCATCTGCAGTTATAATTATGCTAAGCCACACAATCCAACGTTAATTTTGAATGCATGTGTGGTTTTTTGGTTTGTTTGTTTTTTTAAGTCCAGTGTTTTCAACAGATAAAGAATGGATGAGAGAGATGTTCTTAAGGCCAAGTGAAGTACCATGTAACTTGACTCACTGTTGTTTTGTTTTTTTTTTCTTCTAGCTTGTGTATGAATTTTTCTTAAGATTTTTAGAGTCTCCAGATTTCCAGCCCAATATAGCAAAGAAATATATTGATCAGAAGTTTGTATTGCAGGTAAGTTTCCAGCTAGGTGCTCCTCAGCAGCCTTAAGGACAGAATGGCTACTGTCACTAAGTGCGATTTTATTTTTCTTAAAGCTTCTAGAGCTCTTTGACAGCGAGGATCCTCGGGAGAGAGATTTTCTAAAAACTACCCTGCACAGGATCTATGGAAAGTTCTTAGGCCTGCGCGCTTACATCAGGAAACAGATCAATAATATATTTTATAGGTAAGTCCCCATGTGGTTGTCATCCACCCTTGATGCTGTCACATCAAAGACGGGGAGGGAAACCAAACCATGTGCTCATGACTCCACCCCTCCACCTCCAGACACACACACACACACACACACCTTGCTGGGTTCCTACAGAGTTGTCCAGTTGCTCGTAATGTGGATGCTTCTGTTCCATGCACCTGCTTACTGCCTTGTTTTTCCTGCTCAGTCACAGGGAAGACAGGAAGGAGGAGGAGGAAGGAAGTGGGCAGCCTTTGCCTGGGAGGATCTGGGAATTAGATAAACAGTTTGAGGGCCAGCCAGACACAGAGAGGAGAGCCCAGCAGCTGGCAGGCAGGACAGCTTTCCTATCTATGCCCAGACCTGGGTCTTCAGGACCAGAGAGTGACCACAGACCTGCCCCAGCAGCCCCCAGATCAAAACCTCCAAGTACATTGATGGCTGTGGCCCCTGATGTCTTATCTCTAGCTGCCTCTCCTCATCCCTGACCAGGCCTCATGATTCTTAAGATCTAATATCCCAGGCAAGCATGCAAGTATATTCCTATAATCTCAGGGCTCGGGAGGCTGAGGCAGAAAGATTTTCACAGCTTCATCTACATAGAGGCCCTAGTGAGTCAGGGCTCCATTCACATGGTCCATGTCACTGTGGCTGTCTGGTTCACATGTGCAGCCTTACTAGGCTATGTCTGTGCTTCCAGGGTCTGGCACCTCCGAGACTGTGTAGCTGTGTGTTATCCCAGGCTGTCCTACTGCCCTACCTTGCCTTGAGCCTCCTTCCTCAAGAAGTCCACAGGAGCTAACATGATTCCTACTCCCCAGGGGCAGCCTCGGTGACACCAGCTTTGTGTGTACCCACAGTGATACAGAGTGGGTGCTGGTGGAAGGCTCTGTGTAGCTCTTTCATGGGAAGCTCTCACTCTGTCGCCCCTGGCTAGCCTGTAACTCAGTGGACTAGAATGGCTTCAAACTCAGAGCTCCTGCTTCTGCCTAGGACTAAGGCTGTGAGTCACCCTGCCCAGCCTAGGTTGTGTAGCTCTTTCTTACTAGTACCTGGAAGGCTTACTAAATGAGCAGATTACTCTGTAATTGTTGGCTTCTTTGATTGGCCTCCTGCTGTGGCATCTGACTCCAGAGGAGCCTAAAAGTAACAAATCTGGGCAATGATGGAAACTCGATATCCATCTGATATAAAATAAGTAAGCTTCACAGTCTAGCTGTGGGCCAGACCTGCTTATGTGTAGATGCAGGACCTGTGCTCTCAGCCCTCATGGCAACACACTGGCCTGCTGGATCCTTACTTCAGTCCCCAGCAGTGACTGAACATGGCCCAGAAAGGGGAGCTGAGACAGTGAGGCTGACAGCCTGTGTGGCCCTCCGGCCCTTGTAGGCCTGGGGTTTCCCTGCAGTTGGATCTTTTACCTGATGGCACGTGGTGATATTGGGACCCCCATTGTGTGGCTTCCCTCTGAGCCTTCCCAGGTTCCCTATAATACATGACGTTTCTCTGATGGAGCCCATCCCAGCCCTGACTGGTTTTCACCTCTTGGTGCTGTGCTTCCTGACAAGGTCATCACTCAGCTGACATCGTTCTCTACACAGTATGGATACAACTTAGATTCCAGGCTCTTAGCCCCGAAGTCCAGGCCTTGTCTGTAGAGTTGTTTCTCTGGGACTAGTGGTTTGATCAGGCAGCAGAACCACAGGTGTGATGAACTCCTGCACTGTGGGAGTGTGTGGAAGGGCCTCCTACCTCAGAGATCTTACCGTGAGTGCTGACCGCGCAGCTGCTTATTCAGAATAAGTACACATGGTTCAGTTCCGTTCTCGCAGAAGGGCTGGTGCTGCTGCATAGTATTCTTGCGCTTCCTCCTTAGGCCATCATTTCTGTGATTATCTTGATGTACACACTCAAAAGCAAACATATTACTAAGAATCCCTATTGGTCTGGATCTTTTTATTGTTGTTTCACGTAAAAAGAGTCAGAACGCTCACAAGCGGCTCCCAGATCATTAAAATGCAGTGCTGTGTGCGTTCAGTATCCCCCAACCCAGAATCCACACACTCAAAAATTTGAATATTTTGAGCACTAACATGATACCATAGTGGAAAATTACACACTTGTCTTATGTGATGGGTCATAGTTAAAATGCAGGAATGGCCAAGGACTTGTGCCTCCAGATGTAGCTCTTCAGGAGGTTTAGCCAGGATTATTTGAGCCTAATAGTTACCAGCTTGGGCAGCATAAAGAAACCTGTCTCTAATTTTTGGTTTGTTTGTTTGTTTGTTTGTTTTTTGGTTAATTTTTTTTAGTCATACTTAACCTAAAAATGTTGTATAGTTTTACCTTCCAGCTCTGTGTAAAGAGTAATTGAATAGAATAATCGAATTTTTGGTTTCTGCTTGTGTGATATCCCAAGATGTATCTCATACATATGCAGATGCGAATCTGAATGATCTCTGACATTGTAAACTGCTGGTCCAGAGCATTCTGGATAAGGGGTTCTCAACCTGTACCCATATCTTATAAGGAAATGCAATTTTGAGCAACTTGGTTCCACTGACTGAAACATTAAGCTCAGGTTTCTCTCTGTCATTTCTCATTGACTCAATCTGTTAGTGTGAGCCAACAGCGACTCCGGTGCGCCTTTCCAAAGCAGTAAACAGCAGGCCAGCCAGGACAGAGAGCAGAGAGCACTCTGGCCTCCTTCCTGCCCCGCCCATAAATCAGCACCTCTTACTCCTCTCAGTTCTGACCTTGACCTGGGCTCAGCAGAACTGTTGTTGTCTAGGGCAGGAAGGTCCTGAGTAGCTTCTCAGTACTGTGCTGAGAAGTAGTAGCTCCGTCCACATGGCCTTTCTGGTCATGCTCGGAGCCTTGTGAGTTTTTGTATTTTGTGTTTTGTTTAGTTTTTTTCTTAATAACCTGAACTAACCTTAAACAGACACTAATTCTCCTGCCTCCACCTTCCCGTTGTTGTAATTGTGGGCATGAGCTGCCTCTTCTGGTGTTAGTGCTACTTCTGTGAGCACTAATTGCCTCCAGGAGAGAACCAGGAGAAGCTGCCAATTTCCTCAAGGGATTAAACTGGAAATGAGTGCTGCTTACTTCTGTCCTAGGCAAGGCACAGGACAGTTCAGCTCCACAGGAAGGGAAGGAGGTAGATCCCACCCTTTGTAGGAGTGGGACACGTCATATGGGGACTGCTTTGAGCAGTGGTTCCAGCCCAGGTTCAGATCAGTCTGGTTTTGGCTGTAAAGGAAGGATCTTGCTCCAAATGGTCAGCTTGGCTCCCCAGATGGTCTCCTCTGTGGAGGCAGGACTAGTCCCCTTTGCTCTCTCTGACATAGTCAGTTAAAAGTGCTTAGAACTAAGACACCTCCATAAATGGTATTAATGTGGAAAGCCACATGGCTTACAGTGACCACCATCCCCCTGTAATACACAGGAAAGATGAGAAGCAACGCCTGGCAGTCTCGTGAGCTGTGAGCAAGGGAGCACCAGCCCCGAGTGGCAACTGTCTTTTAAATACTTGAGGTAAACTATGTGAAGAGGAGACTGCCAGGTTGAGTTTTTACACAGTAAACCACTTTCCTACACTGTCCCAGGCAGACTGCTGACATACCAGCTCTGTGCTCTAGGGCAGGGATAGGAAAGGGTCAGCAGGAAGCAGGTGGGACACACATTCTTTTGGGGGGTTTTCCCTGTGTAGCCCTGGCTGTCCTGGAACTCACTCTGTAGACCAGGCTGGCCTCGAACTCAGAGATCCACCTGCCTCAGCCTCCCGAGTGCTGGGATTAAAGGCGTGTGCCACCACTGCCTGGCTGAGACACACCATAACCATTCCTGTGGCACCCTCACAGCCATACCGTCAGACTACAGCCAAGCATATCTCGAGGCTTATGTGTGTGGCTGCCAGGAGTCTTGGAACCTGTCCACATGCTGTCTGGCCCACCAGCCTGTCTTACCTGGATTCACAGACTGTTCTTTCCTCTCTGCATGCCTCACCTTGATGAGTCTGTCAGAGGCCTTCTGAGGCTTAGTGCAAGTAGGAGCCATCAGGGAGGCCTGGCCATCTGAGAATACAGAGATGTCTCAACCTGCTCCTCAGACTTCTTCAGGTCTGGATACTTAACCTCTTCTGCACCTTAAGGTCGCTAGCCAGTTTGTCTCAGGATACTGGGATTTGGGCCAGAAACTTCAGTAAGCAGCTTCAATAGGAGGTTCTCCCTCTGATGGGTAAGGGCGTCCTCCACCATCATGTGTCCTAAATGTGCTGCCCTGCACTGTAACCACCAGCAGTCAAGTAGCTGGGCTCAGTCTCCATGGACTCCTAGGGGTGGACATACTCCTGTTGCCTCCTCTTGTTCCCAGTTCACTTACCAGACGTGTTTAAGTAGCACACAGATGCCAGGCTTGGTCTTAGCACTGGGAACACATTCATAGGAAGTCCTTGTCCCTGTCTAGAGGGAGACAAGCTGACAGAGTGGGGTGCATGCTTCAAGAGCTCCCTAGACACCTTGTCAGGTGTGATGGGCAGAGACTGTACAAGGAGAAGCGGGCTGCACATGGAAAGCTCATGTTGAGGAAGCAGGCTCAGAACTGGTAGGGAGAGACAATGTGGTGTTCAGAGAGGAGCTTCTAGCCATGCCGGGAGTTGGGGGGAAGGTGTGCTAGGGATCAGAGGCTTTAAGACTGAGTAAGACATCACTTTATGTCGATGGGTTAGCAGGTGGATAGGATGGAAGGCCGGGTAGATGCCAACACAGCCAGGTAGACAACAGTGCAGACTGGCATTGTCTGAATCTGCTGGTCGAAACACGGGTGTTGGCTTCCTGGATCCCTGAAAATTTTCAGAATAAAATATTGAAGGAATTTGAGCTCTCTGCCCTCAGGGTATTCTGCCACCAGGCTTTGAGGATTTCCTGGACTCTGAAAGCACCTGAGCGGCTATCCCTCCAACGTGCTGGAGCTGCTGGCCCCTAGCTCCACCTCTAGCCTTTCCCTCAGGGTCTAACACTGATGGTGCTTTGTGTGTTGCAGGTTTATCTATGAGACAGAGCACCACAATGGCATAGCAGAGTTACTGGAGATTCTGGGAAGGTAAGTCACTGTCCCTGGCAGTGAGCAACTGAAGCTAGAGTTGTCACCTGTATGATTTAGTCCCTCTATTCTGCCCCCTGCCCCCAAGCAGAGCCATTTCAGCCAGGTCCTGAAAGAGTGGAAACAGAGTTTGATGTAAGCAGAAGGAAGGCTGGCGAACTTGCACCAAACAACAATACGCTTCCATTTCTGTGGCTCCATAGGTGGAGCCCTCGTCACACACCGCACTCCATTACTACAGAAACTGAGGAATTTCAATTTATTTTCCCTCAAGGAGTGTTAAAAGTAGTTAGAGAAGGTTGATATTACAAGTGTATTTGAAGAATTATATTTGAGGGGCTGAGTAAATGCTGATATTTCAAATTGGTTCATTTTGTTGGCCTTTCATTCATATATACATACACACACACACACACACACATATATATATATATATATATACACACACATATATATATATATATATGTATGTATGTATGTACTGGCTGGTTTGGTGTCAACTTTACACAAGCTGGAGTTATCACAGAGAAAAGAATTTCAGTTGAGAAAATGCCTCTATGAGATCCAGCTGTAAGGCATTTTCTCAATTAGTGATCAAGGGGGGAGGGCCCCTTATGGGTGGTACCATTTGTGGGCTGGTAGTCTTGGTCTCTATAAGAAAGCCAGCTGAGCAAGCCAGGAGAAGCAAGCAAGTCAGTAAGCAGCATTCCTCCAGGGCCTCTGCATCAGCTCCTGCTCCTTGATCTGCTTGAGTTCCAGTCCTGACTTCCTTTCATGATGAACAGCAATTGGAAGTGTAAGCTGAATAAACCCTTTCTTCCCCAACTTGTTTCTTGGTCATGATGTTTGCACAGGATTAGAAATCCTGACTAAGACAAATTGGTACCAGGAGTGGGATATTCCTGTGACAACCTGCCCATGTTGTGGGGTCTGTGGAAGGACTTTCGAACTTTGAGCTAGAAGAACCATTGGGATGTTAAGAGCTCTGTTGGGTGTTCTGTAGGAGCTTGGAAGATAATGTTGAGAACAGTGCAGAAGATGGAGGCCTGGCTTGTGAAATTTCAGAGGGAAGATTAAAGACTCTTATCAGAGCCATTGCTATTTTGACTATGAAGGTTCTGTAGTTTTGGTGAACTGGGGCTGAAGGATCGCCTGTGAATTACAAGATACCAGAACTAGTAAAGCACAACTATTGCATTGCTGGGACTATTTATGCTGGCTGGCTGGAGCTTGGAAATTAGCGGTGATTGAGAGGAGACCAGCATCATTGAAGTGAAATCTTCTGAGAAGTGTTTTCTGAGAGCACAGAGGCTGCATTCCAGAGATAGCCAGGGCTGTACCTTGTGCTGTGGCTGGACTTGGTAATGTGTAAGAGTCACTCAGGTGGTACTGGTTTTGAAGGCATGAAGGGGTCATGAAGACCAGCTGAGGCCTGGGCACTGTGAGAGGCCGTGAAAGGCCATTGGTGAAGGTGCAGCCTCGGTTGCAATTGATGGCCCAGGACTGAAGGGGTCATGCAAAGGAGGTGAGGCTTGGCACCATGGTAAAGCTAGTTGGAGCAGAAGCCAGCAGTGTTTTGGAGATGCCAGCACCATGAGATGACCACCAAGAACAGCAGCAGCAGTGGAGTACAGGCATCTGGAGCCTAGAAGACAAGGTGTGTGCTACAAAGGGCAGAGCTGGAGACGTGACTCAAGCCCTTGGAGGAATTCAGAAGATCCTGAGTGGATCCCAGACATTGGACGGTTGGGGTTTGGTTTTTCTTTTGATTGTGACTGTGTCCTTGATATATTTTCCCTCCTGAAGGAAGAAGGTATTTTAGTGGAGCCCACAGTTAAGAGACTTTGAATTTTAAGAGATTGGATGTTTAATATGTAAGAATTTGCAAAGGCTGTGGGACTTTTAAAGTTATTTAGATCTTGGGGATAAATAAGAAAGTAAGAGTTGAGGCATAATAGTGATTGTTTTGTGTGTCAAGTTGACAAGAGGTCAATTGTACTGGCTGGTTTTGTGTCAACTTGACACAAGCTGGAGTTATCACAGAGAAAAGAATTTCAGTTGAGAAAATGCCTCCATGAGATCCAGCTGTAAGGCATTTTCTCAATTAGTGATCAAGGGAGGAGGGCCCCTTGTGGGTGGTACCATCTGTGGGCTGGTAGTCTTGGGCTCTATAAGCAAGCAAGCTGAGCAAGCCAGGAGAAGCAAGCAATCCAGTAAGCAGCATTCCTCCAGGGCCTCTGCATCAGCTCCTGCTCTTTGACCTGCTTGAGTTCCAGTCCTGACTTCCTTTCATGATGAACAGCAATTGGAAGTGTAAGCTGAATAAACCCTTTCCTCCCCAACTTGCTTCTTGGTCATGATGTTTTTACAGGAATAGAAATCCTGACTAAGACAATAAGTATAATTTAATTTTTACCATTTTAATCTGAGTGAAGTTTTTACTTACTATCATAATTAAAAAAAAAAAAAAAACCAACCAAAAAAACCTCCTATAGATTATAAGATTCCCTAACCCACTGTTTTCCTTGGAGCTAAGAGGTAGGTCACCTGGACAGTGCTTCTCTCCAGTGCCTCTGAGGATCCACTTGCATTTGCAGCTGAGTGTTCTGAGTTGCTCCTAAGTGAAGTCATCCAGTGTGCATACAGAGTGTGGTAGTCCTCCAGCCTCTGAACCTGTAGTCTTTGTCCCTCCCTCCCACCTTCCCCCACCATACACACACACCACAGACAGGGGAGGGGAGGAGAGACAGACAGGCTGAGACTGAGACTGTTGTTTGGTGAGTCTGGTCCCCCCCAAGTTGCTGCTTTAGATGTGACTTGAAAAGGTGCTAAGCCTAGAGTGGGTCTGTCCCTCACGGCATGGCTTATTTAGGGCATCTCTTCCCAGTTATATGAGCTTGGGCAAGTTCCTTCTGTTAAATAGGAAGAATACTCAGTTCCCTCATGCTGTTGCCTTCTGCCATGTGTCAGGAGTGGTGTGAGCCATGGTAAGTATGACTCTTACCGCACTGTCTTTTCAATCCTGCCTCCAGCACAGGGTTCACCCAGATTCCTCCTCCAGATGTGCACACCACCAACTTACCATTGCTCTGACGCTCTCTAGCTCAGAGAAACATTTGTTTGCTTTGCCTAATCATGAAACCACATGGAAAAGCCAGCCCGTGTTCAGTTTAGAGGTCCTTCCATGGTGTGCCTTTCCTACAGAATGAACCACACGCAGCCTGCACACCGGGAGGGGACGGGGACTCTGGTTCACACTAGGATAATGATCTGAAATTACACCCAGGAATGTGGGAGTCTTAAAGGAAAGCGCTGGTGGGAGGACCTGAGCTGGGTCTCCCCGAGCTGTCTAATCTACTGCAGCTTTCGGAGTGTCAGCCTGCCTCCAGGAGCTCCTGCATGCAGCCCAGCCGCTCCCCCTGTGAGCAAAGAAGATCAAAGTGGCCGTGGTCCTGGCAGGCCATTTTGTTGCTGTTGTTTCTATCAATATCCTCTTATATTGTGAAATAAATATTTTGCCCACTGGCTTTTCACGATGAAAACAAAAGCTAAAAGAAAACATGCTTCCTGATTATAACCTAGAATGTGTAAATACTCAGACCGAATTCTCTCTTCACAGTATAATTAATGGATTTGCCTTGCCACTAAAGGAAGAGCACAAGATTTTCCTGTTGAAGGTGTTGCTGCCCTTGCACAAAGTGAAGTCCCTGAGTGTCTACCATCCTCAGGTAAGGCCAGCCGAGCGCAGCTGCCCACCTCTGCAGTGAGCTGCCCACCTCTGCAGCAGTCTAGCCGTTTCTGAGAGTGCCTCCTTTCCCATAGCACTGTACCACAGTGAAAATGGGCTTCTGGCAGTATTTCAGAGTCTGGGGACAGAGAGTCCTTGTAAGAAATTTGGAAGGGGATAGGAGATGGCCTAGTTGTATAATTGCTTGCCATCAGTTGTGAGGGCCAGGGTTGAGACCCCAGAACTCACGTGGCCAAAAGATGTGGCAGCCCACCTGTGCTCCCAGCCTCAGGAGGTAGAGGCAGGATCCCAGGAGCAAGCTGGCCAGCTAGACTAGCAATGTAGCTAGCTCCTTGCTCAGCAAGAGAGACATTACCTCAGTGGTACAGGCTGGAAAGCCTCAAGGAAAACACCAGTGTCAGCTTCTCAACTCCTCGGGTATTCATCCACGTGTACGTTTATAGCCACACACATTTATGCATACAAAAAAGAAAGAAATTCAAGGGGGTCTCTGGAATATAGATTGTACAAGACTGGGGCACCCACTTTGAAATGACACTTCTTATAGTGTGATCTGAACCTAATGTCCTAGAACAAAAGCCAGATGGCCACAGCCATTGTGTGCTCTGACAAGTTGCAGAAGCCAGCTGCAGGGCTCGGACTGTCGTCATGCTGCCACCTTAGTCAGTTGCTGGCTCCTGACTCAGTTCCATCTATTTCCATTGGATCTGCGCTCCCAGGGACAGAACTTAGCTATGCTGAGGCTCAAGAGGTGGCCACCCTCGGTTGCAGCCCGCAATCTTTTACATGGCTGGACACAGACTAGGGTGCCATTATGCATTAAAAACACATGGACAGGGAGCTGGAGAGTTGGCTCAGCACTGACGGCACTTCCAGAGGCCCCAGGTTCATTTCCCAGCACCCACATGGCAGTTCACAATTGTCTGTAACTCCAGGATCTGATACCCTCACACAGACTTACATGCAGGCAAAACACCAATGCACATAAAATAAAGATAAATCAATTATGTTTAAGAAAGCACATGGAAGGGCTGTGGCGCCGTAGGACAGTACTTGTTTGTCACAGGCAAGGTCTCAGGTTCCATCCCCAATAAAGATTTTCATTGAGTTTTAGAGCTCATAACTGTAATCCCAGTATTCAGGAATCAGAGGCAGGAAATCAGGAGTTTGAGGCCAGCTTGGGCTGTATGTATCAGGACCTTGTCTAAAAATTGAACAAGATTGCATTTTCCAGAGGTCCTTGGAAGTGGGTGGCACAGGATAAGAAAGAACAAGAAAGTGTGTCCTCTCACTGACCCAAGGCACTGTCTCCTGAGACAGTTCACATATTTTCTGTCCGGCATCACCTGGAAGCTGATCTGCTTGTCTTGTATCATCAGTGGGGGATATCTAACCTCAGTGCTCTGAGACTGAGGCAGGAGGCTTTCGGCAACTTGGAGCTACACATCAAGATGATCTCAAAGGACAAAAAAGATTAGTTCAGAGATTTTTCTGGTAGGACCCTGCACTAAAACTTTCCAGATAATTACATTACTTTTCCATTCTCATCTTCTAAAGACAGACACACAGACACACACACACAGCTATAAAATCTGTCACAAACAGATAAGGAAAGAATTATCCAGTGGGCATCAGTCCCAAAGGTATGTCCCTGAAAATGTCACTCAAAGAGGGTGGCATGTAGAGCGTCTCGGCCACACCAGGCCATTTTCCTAGAGGAAGGAGCGTCTCGGCCACACCAGGCCATTTTCCCAGAGGAAGGGTGTTTCCACACTGACGCTCCCCCCTCCCTTTGCGTTTCCACGCTGAAGTGACTGACTCTCCCCTCCCTTTCAGCTGGCGTACTGTGTCGTGCAATTTTTAGAGAAGGACAGCACTCTCACTGAACCAGTAAGTGCTCGATCTGGACGATGACCATCAGCCGCCGTGCCCCTCCCCGAGCAGCCGCCTCGCCTCACAGCCAGCCCTGTCACCTTCAGAGGCAGCACTGTCGGAAGCTTGTCTCTCTCCTGGGTTGGTTTGGTGACAAGCTCCTTCACTGCAGTGAAGGTTTTGTATAACAAGCTTGCCACCTTGTCTCGTACTGCTCCACGGTCCGTGGAGCACGGCCCCTGAGCGGCTGTAGCCACCAGCCTGGGCCCTGTTCTGCCCTCCACGTTGGACAGCAAGTGTCCTGACTCAGGCGCAGGTGTTGCAGCAAGAGTAGAAATCACCTGTACTCCAGAGGGTGGTGGTATTGCTCTGGACGGTTCATCTAAGTGTGTGGTTGTCTGACCATCACTGACAGCAGGGCATCTGAATTCACTTTAAAAAGAATCGAAGCCTTAGTCCATAGCCCATGCAGTTCATCCGTTTTATGGCGTACAGTTCAAGCCAGACACAGTGGCTTGGGAGGCTGAGATAGAAAGATTACTGTGAGTATGGGGTCAGCCTGGGCTATGCAGCGAGACCCTATTCAGTATGGGGTCAGCCTGAGCTATGCAGCAAGACCCTATTCAGAAAAGGAAAAGCCGGCCAGAGTGACAACAGTGTTTAAAATCACTTGTTGCCCTTTAGGACCCAGGTGGTGGCTCACTGTGGATTGTAACTCCAGCCACCAGGGATCAGACATCCTCTTCCAGACTCCGAGGCATTCACATGCATGATCACTCAGCTTTCTCCCCCACACTTCACTCCACAAATAATAATTTACTTTTAAAAAGAAAAGAAATCCTGCCTGTTCCCACCACCCCTTTTACGTTCAGAAGTCAGAGGAAAGAGAGACATGGGGAGAAGGTGCACTGAGCTTTCTCGCACAGTTTTTCTTTGTGTGTGGTTTTCAATGCTGATGACTGAGGAACTCACCACTTTTTAGTCCACATTTGCCTCAAGCAGGATCCTCCCACCCAAAGCATCTCTGCCATCTGGGCCCTGTCTCAGCCTGACCCTGGCCTGCTGAGCCCCAGATCGACTCTCCTTCCTCATCTGTCTGAGCATAACATGAACTCAGGTGACAGTTGTAAAGGTTTCGGTCCCAGTGACACAGTGTAATGACAGATAGGCAGCTTTGTGAGGGGTGAGCTTAACCACGGGAAGCAATAGAGAATGCCGTAGTACTGTAAACACGGGATGCCAGCTGCAGGCAGGGCCTGCACAAACAAGCCAATGGTCCCACACACCCAGTGTGATGTGGCCACCTGAGCTGTTGTTGGGTAGTTCCTGCTGACAGGTGATATCTGCTGACAGATGATCTGATACCGCTGTCCAGCTGCAGAAAGCAGAGTTCATTTTCAGTGTACTAAAGCATCTGGACTCTCACACCTGGTACATTTCTTCTTTTGAAATTTACATTTTATAAAAATGTCTAACTTAGAAGTGAACACTTTGTTTGTTTTGTAGTTTTTTTGTTTGTTTGTTTGGTTGGTTGGTTGGTTGGTTTGGTTAGTTTGGTTTTTGAGACAGGGTTTCTCTGTGTAGCCCTGGCTGTCCTAGAACTCACTGTACACCAGGCTGATCTCAAACTCAGAGATTTGTCAGTCTCTGCCTCCTAAGTGCTGGGACTAAAGGTGTGTGCCACTGAACATTTAGGACGTAGGTGTGAACTGGAAAGGCGTATGCTGAGTGTACATACTCAGCACACACAAACCTCACATGCTGCCCCAGGGTTCCTGGTTGCCATGTGGAATAGCTCTAAATACAAGTCGTGTCCATTACTGCAGTCAAATTCCTGCCAATAAACGACTTACAGGGGAAGATTGAGTCCAGCTCACGGTTTGAGAGTACAGCAGAGCTGACAGCTGCAGGAACACATAGCTTAGATGCTTTGAATCCAGACAGATCAGGAAAGAGGGAAGTTCAGAATCCAGCTGCCTTTCTCCTTTCTCAATTATTCATCTAGGACTCTATCTCCTGGGATGATGCAACCAACACGGGGCAGGTCTACAGCTCTCTGCAAAAGCCCAAAAGACAAACCCTTGGGCGTGGCTCATTAATACCTTAGGTGATTCTTAATCCAATCAAGCCGACAGTGGAAATTGCTCATCACAGTGTTCCACTTAAAAGTCTGCAGTCTGTAAAGGGCATTTGCTGACCCTGTAATTGATATTTTTCATGTACTCCAAAGTGTCCTGGGGACATTAGACAAAGATACTGTTTTCTTTGTTGCCAGGCTAGAGGCTCATGGAAGATTTTTACACAATTGTGTCTCCTTTCATCCACCTGTCTCTCTCAGCAAATGGGCTGACCCACATGTTTTGTTAGTCACTGCTTTCTTCCTAGATACAGCAGGACAGGCTGCCCAGGACTCAAGGCAGGGGCACTGACGTGCTTCCCTATCCCCATTCGGGGAGCATGCACTGAGCCTGGAGCCGCTGTTGCCTAGTGGCATTAGCATGTGCTGACATGCACGCCTACTGCAGAGTCCTGTCCTTCTCACACACAGCCCAGAAAACTGTGCTGTTCACAGTAGTTCACAGATCAGAAAGAGTCCAGTGTGAACCTTGTTCAGAACCTGGGACTTTAAAAACCCACTGACAGCTGGAGGGCCAGTGCAGGTCTAGAGTAATTCCTGTCTTCCATATTAACCGTGGTTCTGATTCATAGTAGATACTCAAGAAATGCCTGGTTGACCTAATAGTAGGAGAGAAGTCATTAAATAACACTCTCTAGAAATATGTTCTGTTAAAGACTTAGTTTGTGAGAGTCTTACCAGCCCCGCCTGACCTGGCACTCCGTATGTAGACCAGACAGACCTCCAACACATAGAGATCTCCCTAACTCTCCCTCCTGAGGTCTAGGATCAAAGACACAACACCATGCCCAGCTCAAGATAGCTGTAGATCTTTGTCAGATTCTAACATTAGGAGAACTTGTAAAATGAAATTTGAAGTTTTATGATAGATAGGTAATAGGAAAAAAATGTCCTGGAGCCTAAATGCCCAGAGCACCAGAGCAGAATTATTGTTTACGAATATTTCTCATATGCCCACCCTGCCTTTGCCCTTGTAATAATGGAAAGAGTGACTTGCTAAACGGGGAATTTCTGAGCTGGAAGTGACAAGTGAGTAACAAGCAGCATGCTCTGAAGGGCTGCACACACAGGGACTTCTCAGCATTGTTGGTCCTAAAATGGGAGCAAGGATGCAAGGATGCTGGCTCCACATCCTGTCATCACCATCATCCATGGTGGAGAGGGAGACACAGCCAGCACCGCTACCAGCAGCACAAGGAATGCACGCACGCACGTATGCACAGAGTCCATTAGTAGTACTGTGAAAAAGCATTTCAGGATGAGTCAGAGTGACACAAAGTAAGTTTCTCAAATTGAAAGAAGTGGACATTTGTGCTAATTTACATTTAATTGTGGGTGTTGAGCAATACGGAAACAGACCTAATTTTTAAAAAAACAAACCATAGAACAGTGCACAACTGTGGTGTCTTTAGGAGAAATAGTCCCCGTAGACTCATGCGTTTGACTGCTAGGCCCGTAGGGAGTGGCACCGTTAGGAGGTGTGGCCTTGTCGGAGGAAGTGTCTTTGTGGAGGCTGGCTCCGAAGTCTCAGATACTCAAGCTAAGCTTAGTGAGGCAGCCTCCTGTGTTGCCTATGGATCAAGGTGTAGAGCTCTCAGCTCCTTCTCCACCACCGTGGCTGCCTGCATGCCGCCTTGCTTCTTGCCTCTGAAACCGTAATTCTGCCCCACCTAAATGTTCTCCTTTATAAGAGTTGCAATGGTCATGGTGTCTCTTCACAGCAGTAAACCCTAAGACACCAACCAAGGCAAGGGTTCCAGCTTCCCAAAATTGCACTTGCCTCTCTATACAGTATCCATATACACACAAATATATATATATACACACACACATACACATACACACATATATATACATACACACACATATATATACATACATACACACACATATATATATGCATACATACACACATATATATATGCATACACACACACACACACACATATATATATAATTCTGTCCTAATTACATTGCTCAAAGGATTAATTTATAACTGTTTAAAGATTGTAAAAGTTTAGGTGGGGGAGGTGATACATCCCAGCACTCAGGAAGCCAACAGAGGCAGGCAGATCTCTTGATTTTGAAGCCAGCCAGCCAACCTACAGAGTGAGTTCCAGGACAGCAAGGGTTACACAGAGAAACCCTGTCTCAAGATACCAAATATGTATAGATTTCTTTATCTTGAATTTCTTTCTGTGGCTCATCAAGGTAGCTTAGTGGATAGAGGTTTCAGTGCTAAGACCGACAGCATGGGTTCAGTTCCTAGGGCCCGCAGGTGTGATAGAAAGGAGTTTCCTTTTACAAATGAAATTGTAAGGTAGGTTTTATGAAGTTCATTGTTTAGGCTGGGGTATTAAAGAAGAGTGCTGATACCTCAAATCCAGGTCACAAACCTCCGGACACCAAGATGGCATGGTCTGTTGTTAGCCTCCATGTTTGAAGTCTTTAGGCAAAGGAGTGTTCTCTATAGATGGCCTTGGCTTTGCAAGTTCTTTTGAGGTTTCTTAAATCCTCAACCAACAGGAAACTCAAGCTAAATCCCAAAATGAGGGTTTCCTTTCTCGTGTCTCTTTCCTGTTTCATCTCTCTGTCTTGCCTCACAGACAAGGCCTCATGGCTGCTTCAGAGGGACAAGTGGTTCCTGTGCAGGTGTGCATGCACAGGTGTGTAAGCAGGTATGTGTGTGCAGGTGTGCGTGCGCAGGTGTGCATGCACAGGTGTGTGTGCAGGTGTGTGTGAGCAGATATGTGAGCAGGTGTGTGTGCACACATGTGCCCTTATGAAGACAGGCCTGCTGGTGCTCATTGTACTTTTTAGAACTTGATGGCTAAACTCTAAAACTGTAGTTAATCTTTGTTGAACCAAACCTAGTATCTTCTGCTGGTATAATCTGGTAAGATATTTTGAAAGTATAGAGGAGCATTTTTTAAGTTGCTCAAGAGACACTCTTTGAAGCTGTCTGACTTTAGGCAATGATAGTAACGTACAAGTAGCCACAGACTAGGAAAGCACTGTGAATTTATAATCCAACTCGCTGGGCCTCAAAGAAGGTAGGATTGCCCCCAGTGGAGGCCTCAGCTGCCATGTGCTTCCTCCTGACCAAGCACTCTCCAGCACTCAGCCTCAGCCTCTGGGTAATCACACAGGGAGAGCATTGGGAACCCTGCTCAGGTCCAGCACCTACAGTGGATGCGGGCTTACATCTGCTTCATTGACAACATGCTTTTGATATATTTTAACAGAGTTGTAAACTCTGTGTGTGTGTGTGTGTGTGTGTGTGAGAGAGAGAGAGAGAGAGAGAGAGAGAGAGAGAGAGTGTGTTAACTTGAGAGGTGCAGTGTGCATACGTCTGAGTGTTGCTAGCAGTCTCAACACTGGCTGCTTCCATGCTAGAGCAGTCTGCACTGGTCTTCAGTCAGAGGTGATGAGCCACATTCAAGTTTGTAAAACTAGGCTGGGCAGTGGTGGCGCACGCCTTTAATCTCAGCGCTCAGGAGGCAGAGGCAGGTGAATTTCTGAGTTCAAGGCCAGCCTGGTCTACAGAGTGAGTTCCAGGACAGCCAGGACTACATAGAGAAACCCTGTCTCGGGGGAAAAAAAAAAGTATATAAAACTAGGCTGTCAGTGAGAGAAAAGGATGGGATGATTCTCACCATCGTCTCGTGTGCTGCTTGGCAGTGGGATGTCAAGAAGAAGCAGGGACATCTTCCTCTAGGGCAGCAGTTCTCAGCCTTCCTGATGCTGCAACTCTCATGCGTACTTCCTGTTGTTATGGGGACCCCAAACCTCAATTTATTTTGTTGGTACTTCATAGCTGTAATTCTGCTACTGTTATGAATGGTAATGTAAATATCTGATATGTGACCACAGTGGGGTCGTGACCCCCAGGTTAAGAACCGGTGCCCTAGGCCATCTTGGCATCCTGTAAGATCACTTTTTTGCTGTCGCTGTTTTGTAGGTGGTAATGGCACTTCTCAAATACTGGCCAAAGACTCACAGTCCAAAAGAAGTAATGTTCTTAAATGAATTAGAGGAGATTTTAGATGTAATTGAACCATCAGAATTTGTGAAGATCATGGAGCCTCTTTTCCGACAGCTAGCCAAATGTGTTTCCAGCCCTCACTTCCAGGTATGTGGGTTTCGGTGACGGGTCTGGGTCAGAATGACATTCTCAGTGTGAAGCTGTTTGTGCTCTGATTCTGCTGTGATCGACTAGAGAAATTCAGTTTTTTTTACTTTAACATGTACTTCAGAATTAAATGCTAAAATTTTAGCCAGACAGGGTGATTCATTCCTGCAATCCTAGTACTTAGGAAGTTAAGGCAGGAGGATTGCTACAAATTGAGACCAGCCTAGGCTAGAGAGAGACTCTGTACCCAAAAATAAGATATAGTCTTAGTTCTGGGTAGCTTTACTTCTGCCCCCATTCTGATCACTAAAAACACACTTCTCAGCCACTGTGATTGACAGCATTGTCTCTGTAAATAAAACTCTGTATTCAGGTGATGTACTGCCAGGTTCATAGGGCCCTAATTTCTCATGATTGAGTTATCCGAATCAATGAATACCTCAACAATAAACACCTGTAACTCTGAAAATCTCTCCCTTCAGAAAGTGCTTCTTTTCTGGCATATAAATTTGTATCACTTTACATCTTTTAAAAATTAGTATTCCTCCCTGGCAGTGGGGGCACACACCTTCAATTCTGGCACTCAAGAGTCAGAGGCAGGCAGATCTCTGTGAGTTCAAGGACAGCCAAGGGTATACAGAGAAACCCTATCTCGAAAGAAAAAGAAAAAGAAAGAAAGAAAGAAAGAGAAAATATTAAAAAAGAAAAGGGAAAATTAGTATTTCTGATTTTTATTTATTTTTTTTAACTACCAAAATCCTGTCTGGGAAGCTAGTATCTGTCACCCACTTTCTACTCTTGAGTTCTCTGAGCAGCCTTGGCTGTGTCCTCTTCCAGGGATGATGTGATGATCAGCAGAACCTTGTGCTCCAGGAAGCTGGTAACCCTGGAAGCTATGACCACCTTGCCACCATGACACTAACTGAGCACCCAGGGCTGCATGGAGGGACCAACAGTCCCTACAGACTTCTGTCTCAGTACTGAGGCCCTTCCATGCAAGGCCTTTCCAGAGTTATGAAGGAAGTCACTGGGACCAGCAGACCTAAACTAAGGAAGCCTGATATCTCTGCTGGGGACAGGGGCAGGTTTGCGTCTGCTGAGAAGGAACCTCTGGTACAGGACTTCCCGCTGCATTCAGCTCAGCTGCTGTTACTTTCGACATCCATGGGCATTTTACATTAGAACTAGAACAGAAAGATTCTGTTTCCAGAGCTTGCAGTTTTCATAAACGAGCATCGGTGTTTAAAACTGTGGATCTCCTCATCCCCACTTCAGGATACCAGCCAGGGCAGGTGTGAGAACCCCACGAAGAGATGGAGAGAACCTGAACCTCCCAGAGATAGAAAAAAATGCCTAACATTAGGGAAACCTATTTTATAAGAGGGGTGGGGTGGGGTGGGGGGTGTAGAGTTTAATTAGAATTTCTCTGCATGGGGAGATTAATACTTTTCTCAGAAACCATTGACTATCAAACAAAAACTAGTCCCAAGCATGAGATATGTCCCTTCAAGTTACTGGAGGAGAGGCACCAAGAGACCTCTTGTGTTGGTGTGAATGAGAATGGAGTTCCAACATCCTGCCTGCCTGCCTGCCTGCCTGCCTGCCTGCCTGCCAGCCACCATGCTCCCTGCTAGAATCCCCATGGACTCGAACTTTCTGGAACTTGGAGCCCCCAGTTGCTCTATTTTATAAGTTGCCTTGGTCATGATGTCTCTTTACAGTAATAGCTACAGAATACTTAGTTGCAGACCAGAATGTGAGGATAAGACCCTTTTGCTGAGGGCACCTTGCACTTTGGGCACAGGACTCAGAGAAATCAAGCTGGTCCTGAGCTGGAAGCTTCTTTGATTGCCAGTTCCCATAGCGTTGCACGGTGCTGAGCAGGCTATGATAACCACCCATCCAGCAAGATATGCCCTATGGTACAGTAAGGGTGTGAATGCCTGGGGGATAACCCACGGCTATCTGATTGGATTGAAAGCCTGCCCAATAAGAGGGAATGCACCGTAAACCTGAGCCAGAACCAGAGGCTAGAGCTTTCATAGACCCTGGGAAAAGCTACTGCCACCAGTTCGCTAAGCTGACGGAGTCCAAATGGCTTAAACTGATAGTATCTAACTGGCTTCTAAACTCTGACCCTGGGAGGACCTACTGCCGTCAGTTTGCTAAACTGACAATGTCTAAATAGCTTCTAATACTGACCCTATATCCTTAGATTAGTGCTGCTCACACCCCATCAGAGAACCTGCTTTGTGCACTGGACAGAGGTTAACACAAAACCGCAGATGACCGAAGTGCAGAGTAAGTGACTAGAGTGTTCTCTGTCATATCCCTGCCAATCTGTCTTCCTCCAAGGCTCAGGGAAAGTCCCAGAAGAGACAAAGGTTGTAGAAGGAGTCAGGGAGAGCTGCTGTGAAGCTGCATTCTGAACACAACAGTTATGGCTGCTACACAAAACCATTCTAGCTAATCTTCCAGGGTGGGTGGGGCGGGGCTCACAGAGGCCTGCTGGTAGGTGAGAAGTTACTGACACTCTTGCTGGGAGAACAGTTAGGGTTTGGTTTGGTTTGGTTTTTTGAGATGGGGTTTCTCTGTGTAGTCTTGACTGTCCTGGAACTCACTTCATAGCCCAAACTGACCTCAAACTCGGGATCCTCCTATCTCAGATTTCAAAGTGCTAAGATTACTGGTGTGTACTACTATGTGTCAAATTTGATAAAATTTCATGTGGGAAAACAAGCCCAGGTAGGAAGATAGTCTGCAAGGCATTGACCTTGTTTAAGTGCGTGATCCAGGCCTGCTCTCCCTACCCGTGCACACACTGTGAGCCAAGGGTAGAGTATACAGGGACACCAAGAACGTCTGCTCCAGAGAGGCATAGACACCTCTGACGGTTATTGTGACTAAAGGATTGTAAGGTTTGTCACCCTCATTTTCCCTATGACCAGCCCAGCACTGGTCATTCACCACCAAGACTCTCTTTCTTTTTGGGGCCTCCCTCATAAGTCCAGTCTGCATAGACCCAGATCAGTTCTAAAATCTTCCGAAGTGTGTGGCCAGCTCGTTCTTAATATTTAGATATTTTCCCTATTCCCTTTCTGTTTTGACCTTTCTCCCTCCCCGGCCATCTTGGTAGCTTCTCTTCTGGAGGTTGTCCTGCAGCTAAGGCAAGGACATGGTGGCTGCAGAGGAGACAGTGTCTGTGGAGTCAGTCACCTCTCAACTCCAAGTTACGAAAAGTGGAAAGGACCCGGCTAAACAGCTCAGCAGATACGTGAACCACCCCATAGTTGTCCACACACACTGTGTCATGCATGTCCCCACCCCAACACACACGTGAAACAAACTGTGTAATTTTTAGAAAGATAAGTCAAAAGTATGGCACATACGCTGGTGGGCACACATGCTAGTGCAGGCTGACTGAAGACAAGCAGTCTGGACAGAGTGAAACTGTATGTTTTCATGAAGGGCCCAAAGCTGAGGAAATCTGAATGGAATATGATGCCACATTGGTCAGAACCAGCAGCTGCCAGTATGGTGGCAGTACTGCCGAACTGGGACAAGCTGCGCACACAGGCTGTCACTGAGCCAGGAGACTGACATTAAACAAACTGAAAGCAGTAGTTAATCACAGAACTGAGGCAGGAAGATCACAAGTTCTAGGCCAGGCTGGCTACTGTTTCTCAAGAGATACAAAATTGTGTTAATAACTAAAACAAATTTTATAATAAGAGCCTCCAGTTCAAGCCTTATCTTCCATTTCTAATGAGGGTTGAACTACGATGTCCAAAATTGTTTATGGATACACAAATGATATCTATGGTCCGAGTTCAAGGCCTGCCTGGCTGCATTGAACTCCAGGCCAGCAGTGGCAACACAGTAAGACCCCGGCTCAAAACAAGAAGTGAAAAGATAAAGCACAGCGTTGCAGTCAGCAAGGTGGCCCAGCCAGGAAAGACACCTGCCTGCAAGCCTGGGTGACCTGACTTCAGTGTGCAGAACCCACGTGCGGGCGGGAGGAGAGAACCAAATCAGAGTGGACCTTTAACCTCCATGTGCATCGTAGGGCATGCTCACATGGGTGCACACACAGCATAAGTTAAAATTCAGGGCCAGCAAGACGGCTCAGCTGGTAAAGGTGCTTGCCACCAAACCTGACAGTGGGTTCGATCCCTAGAATTAAAGATTGATTTATTATATATAAGTACACTATAGATGTCATCAGACACTCCAGAAGAGGGCATCAGATCCCATTACAGATGGTTGTGAGCCACCATGTGGTTGCTGGGATTTGAACTCAGGACCTCTGGAAGAGCAGTCGGTGCTCTTAACCACTGAGCCATCTCTCCAGCCCCCATAATTTTTTTAAAAAGCAAAAATGAAAACATAGAAGGTCTTGAACTCTTAAACAAGAATTATCTGTCATTCGAGGTGGTGGGCACCCTTACTCCCAGCACATGGAAGGCTCAGGTGGGTGAGAGACTCTGAGTGAGCAATAGTGAGGCATCCTAAAACTCTGTGTGTGTGTGTGTGTGTGTGTGTGATGGGCTTGGCTGGAGACAAGTGTGTACCACAGGATGCCTGTGTGGAGGAGTTGACTGTCTTCTGCCATGTGGGTCCCAGACATCAACCTAAGGTCATTAGGCTTGGTCACAAGTACCTTTCCCTTAGCCATCTTGGCCGCCCTTTTTTAAAAAACAAAACAGCCAAACACATACACTGTATTTCTGTATGTGTTTTTTTCTTACCCATTTGCAAAGCTCACCTCTCCTCACTTTCTCTGAAGAACTAATCCTGCCTCCTGAACCCTCCACAGCTCCTCCTGAACCCTCCTGCCACACCCACTCAAGGCAGCCACACCCACTCAAGGCAGACCTATGGTCGGCTCTGAGCTTCAGAGGGCGGCCAGTGCACCACATTCTGGCTGTGCTTATGGATGAGTGTGTGCTGGGACAGAACTGACCACGTTCCCTTTTGTATTTTTGTGAACTGATGGTTCTTCAGGTTGTACGCGTATGTGCCCATTGACTGGGAAGGACAGCAGTCAGAGCAGAGGCGTGGATAACTGCAAATCTGGATGGGGAGGGGGATATGAGTGCTTATCCTGGCTTTTCAGCTTCCTGTACTGGGAACTTGTAACTAATCCAAAGGAGTCCTAGCTCCATAGTTCACCCAAAGCAAGGGCCGGCTCACAGGCCCCATATGTGGCTCTGCGGTCTTGGAAACTCCTGTCCCTCTTGCTGTCCTTGCTCCCAGCATCTGTCACCCAGGTCTGCCTTGGATACAGCCTCCATGCTTACAGACACAACCCTCTTGCTTGAGCATCATTTGTCAGTTCTAGAAAATCAGTTATCATCTCCGTTTTCTACTCCCCAGCCAAGCTCTGCTTCAGCATCCATGCTAAGTGAGTGATGCACACACTAGAAACCTCCTTAAGACAGGGAGAGTGGGAGTGAGTGAGGAGGGATGCCACTGGAGAGGGTGGCTCGTCAATGTACTCATTGCACAAACCTGAGGACCTGAGTTTGCATCACCTGGGCACCCCTGTAAGCCAGCACTAGGGGGACCAGAGACAGGAGAGTCCCTGCCAGCCAGCCAAGTTCAGTGAGAGACCCTGTCTTGAAAATTAAGGGTCAGCCTCTGGCCTCCACATGTGTGTGTACGTGTACACATGCACACATTACAGACTGACGCGTTCACACACACGGTATCTCCTTCGCTTAGTGTTGGCATCCAGCCTTGGGTCTCATAGGAGCACTTACTGAGTAAATGGAGAAGCGAATGCCAATGTGTACTTGATATGTAAGTTCTCATTTTTCCTCTTCGTGGTCTTTGGTCACAGCCTAGGCTGTTAGATGGAAATGGTGGTGATTTCATGGGCCAGTATAACTCCCTCTGCTCACGAGCCTAACAGCGCGACGTTTGCATCACCAACACTTCTGCACCCCTGTCTTGCAGGTGGCAGAGCGGGCGCTATATTACTGGAACAATGAGTACATCATGAGTTTAATCAGTGACAACGCAGCGAAGATTCTGCCCATCATGTTTCCGTCCTTATACCGAAACTCCAAGACCCACTGGAACAAGTAGGAACTGAGGCATTAGTGCCTGGTCACTTCTAAACAGTGCAAGCCTTGCTCTCACTGCCATGACAGCTGAAATCTAAATCTACCATCGGCTTTTAAAATGAACATTCATTTCTTTGAGACTTGCTGTTTTGTTTGGGGTGGGGATTTTTTGGTTTTGGTCAGTTTTGTATGAGACAGGGTTTCTCTGTAGCCCTGGCTGTCCTGAAACTCACTCTGTAGACCATGCTGACCTCAACCTCAGAGATCCTCTGCCTCCCGAGTGCTGAGATTAGAGGTGTGCCACTGCCACCACCCGGCTCATTGTGACTTTTTCAGTTAAGCCACAGTGTGGATCGTCTCTGTGGCCTGTAGTTTTTGTCCCCTTAACCCCAGCACAGGGCCTAGGCCTATGTGTCTGCACCCCTCTCCCTGCTGGTCTCAGCAACAGCACCTTCCAGGCCTCTCCTGGAGCCTCCAAGGGAGTTCAAAGGTCACTGCAGAGTTCATAGGACTCAGTCCTGTTGGAACTCGGTGGCCCTTCAAGTCTTATGACGTATCAGAGGAGCCCATGTTAAACTCGATGGCCACCCTGCTGTGGACACTAACCAGAGCAGGAAAGAGAAGAGTGCTATGGCCTGAAGGCTGTTCAGTCCCCTCTCCTTCCATTTCACTTCAGAGGAAAAGGAAATCAGTTCACCCATGGAAAGCTCTCTGACACCCTGCAAGGAACTCTCCATGGGTGCCAGATGTGTTGAGGCTGAGCTTAATACTCAGCTTTAGCCAAATGTGGATGCCAGAGCGTCCCTTCCCTCCGGGGGCACCCGAAGCAGAGCCTTTGTGTCACTGCCGTCTGAATAACTTACCCATAGTTCTTTTCAGGACTCCACATTTTCTGTTCTGTCGTCAGGCAGAGTGGCTTTGCCTGCTGTTAGCTAGGAAGGTGAACTTCCTGGCCTGACAGTGCCTGTGAGCCCTGTTGGGGAAACAGCTGAGTCAGAGCTAACAGTTTGTATTAAAACCTAGTGAGCTTGTTGTGGGGAGGTAGGACCTCAGAAAGAAAGGCGACTAGGGGTGGTTGTGGGGGACCTGGGGAGGGAGCTGTGACAAGAGGCAGAGGGTGAGGAGGACCTAGCTGGTGGCTCACTCTGGCATCCGCTCTGCAGGACAATACACGGCTTGATATACAATGCCCTGAAACTCTTCATGGAGATGAACCAAAAACTCTTTGATGACTGCACCCAGCAGTTCAAAGCTGAGAAACTCAAGTAAGTGGCTCCTCTCACAGGCCCCCGAGTATCCCACCACCTCTGGCTGCCCTGCAGAGTTACTCTTAACTGTGAACTTGTAAAGCAAGCCTGTTCTGCTCTGGTTTAGGAAGCAGGTTAAAGGTTGATTGTGGCCTGTCCCCAAAGGGCATGTGCCTTTCCACTGCCTCAGTAACCGTTACCTTTTTCAGAGCTGCTTCTATGCATGTGGGGACTTCAGAGGCTGTGTCTCCCCAGAAGCTGTGCTCTGTCCCTGGGCTGGGTGCATAGCCATGTGATCAATTAGTTATGAAAGGTCACTCTGGGGGCTGGCAAGAAGGCTCGGTGGGTAAAGGCCCTTGCTTTACAGGTCTGATGACCTGGACTCAGACCCTGTATAAATAGGTAGAAAGGAGGAAGGGACCCCAGAGCTGATCTCCGTCCACCACCTTCATTCTGTTTCGTGTGCCTGCACACTGCAGAATGATAATACAGTTTATTTATTTATTTACTTAAGTAAGTCACTTTTTAGACCAGGCATAGCAACACGAGTCCATAGCCTTAACTCCAGAGGCTGAGGCAGGAGGATAACTACAGGTTCAAGACCAGGCTTGGCTATATAGTGAGAAGCTATCTATTTAAAGAAAAAAAAAGAAAAAGAATCACTCTTCCTAACCCAGTGTGAACCATTAGCAGATTTGATTTTTAACTAGCCACTTAAAAGTGGTTATGGTAGACAAACTACAGGGTGCTTGTTTCGCCTACCGCCATTTCCTCAATTTTTAGCTAATATGTGAGTTTTGGCTGCGTGTCAGGCTCCGTTTGAGTTCCTTGTAATACAGCAGTGGTTGTAGCAAAAGTCCTTGACATAACAGGGCAGACGGAGTGAAACAGAGTACCCTGGGTAAAGTACAGAATCAGTGCACAAAGTCGTCAGTGCATGGGGTGGCAGAGCCACAGGGAGCCACAGCAGACCAGGGCTCAGCCCCCAGCGGCGGAAGCCACATCTCCAGTGGTGCCTCCTCCACCCCTAGAGAGTGATGGTGTTTCAAAAGTTGCCTGTGGTAGTGCATTTTGAGGGTTTTAAAAACAAAATGAAAAATGGCCCAAATTCAGTGCCTCTAATGGTGGAATTAGAAGTAACTGTGGTCTCCCTTGGAGTACCGTCACTGCTGAGGTGCCAGCTCTGGCCTCCTTGGCTCCTCTGCAGACTCGCCTGCAGTGGGTACGGAAGCAGGCAGTCAGCCAAGCTAGGAACATTGGACTGACTTGGGGGGGGGGAGGGGGTGTCTTGTCAAATTTTTAGCATTTTTAATTTTTAAGAATCTTTAGTCTAGCTCTTGGCCAGTTTTAGGTTTCTTTTTGCATTACACGTGTTGAGAGCCACAGTGTAAGACATGGAACGAGACCGGAAAGTACCGGGAAACATGACTGTGGCACTGGTGTCTCCTTACTTCCGCCCCCTCACCTGCCCAAATGTGACTCTTCTCTAATACAAATGATGTTTTTTCTGTTTTTCAGAGAGAAGCTAAAGATGAAAGAGCGAGAAGAAGCGTGGGTTAAAATAGAAAATCTAGCCAAAGCGAATCCCCAGGTACTAAAAAAGAGAGTAACTCGGGAGTGTTGAGGCTTTGCGTGAGTGTTTGACGAGGTGGGCCTGGCTCCAGACCAGGACGGGAGGCCGACGTCACTAACACTGTATGTGCAAGTGTCCGCAATAAAAACACGTTCCAACTTTGTAACTCCCTCTTGTATAAGTACTTATTTGCCACAGAATTGACTTTTTTCCTCTTCTTTTTAAAAGTAAGATATGATGTGGTAAAAAGCAAACCAGGATGTACCGTCTAAGACTGTAATGTCCTTTCTTGCTTGAATGTCATAGATGCTATTACGTGAACCATATTCCTCTTTTTGATTGTCATACTTGAGGCAGATGAGGGTGAAGCAGATGAAGGATGCTGAGAACTGAATTCTGCCCTGCTCACACTAACCGTTCCTCTACTCTAGCTGATGCAGTGTGCTCTCGCAAGGCGAAGCCAGGCAGATGGTCATATCTGTCAGAGCTGCTGGTGACTCAGCCCAGAACGCTGGCAGAAGCTGGGACAGCTTTGCAGCCATTGTCCTTTGGTGTTGCTTCTGCTGGTCTGAATGATCAGAGCTACTGGGGTGTTGCTTCTGCTGGTCTGAATGATCAGAGCTACTGGGGTGTTGCTTCTGCTGGTCTGAATGATCAATGTTATTGGGCGCTTCTTTTCTCCTTGGTGTGTGTGTGTGTCTCCAGTTCTAACAGCCTGTTGATGAAATGGCTGACCTTTTCCACACTTAGACCTCTCAGGCTTCTCTCAGCTCTCCAGGGAAGAAAAATATCTTACTAAACAGTGTATTTCTTTTTTGGTTGAGAAGTGTGTATAAATTATTATGTAAGTTGGATGTGGGTTTTTTTAATCTCTGTCATTTAATAAAAACGATACATGAAGATATCGGTGTGTATTTTCCTATGAATCAGCATTCTGACCTGCAACCCTGTGATGAAAGGAGACTTAATGACAGTCTGTTGCGGATCTGCGGTTCCACCGAAACAAGTAGCTCACGTGTCCCTGACTGCACTTTCCACGCTTACAGAAAAGTTCTTCTAAAGCCTGTAGCTTAATTACAGAGACCTGCATGTGTGGACAGGGCCTATGTTGAAAGTGAGCGGAAGCATCAGTAGTTGTTTTAAACACTTGGCAAAAGCCTGTGTGGGCAGGGTTAGGTGGCTCAGCGTTGCCAACATGGCGCTGCTGGTCTTGCTGTGTTTGGAAGGTTTTTTGTTTGTTTTTAATCTAATGGTGGAGAGCTTGGAAGGCAAGCTTGGCCTAGAGTGTGGAAAGACTGTTGAAAACTGCACAAAGCTCCTGCTTACAAGTGAGGACAGGGTTGTTGTGTGACACTTGGCAGCCTGGGGCTGGTGTTGTCACACCTGTGGTGGGTTTGGCACTGGAGCTTTGGAGACCTCCCTTCCTAGTGTCCTCACCTCCATCACCGTGTGAACCAGCTGTGACAGTCAAGAGTCTCATCCACATGCCCCAGCCCCATGACACAGTCTCTAAGCTGGAAAGCACTTGATGTGTTAATGCCTCAGAGCTGGAGTACACCTGAGGGCTTGTTCTCTTGAGAGAAAAGGCCTTTCCTAATTTCTACGTACAACTCAGTGTGATGGTCATTATCTGCGGTTCTAAGGGGTCTCCATGTCATGTCAGCCTTGGTGAGAGGGCACATGCACTTCAATTTCCAAAGGAAGGCTACAGTGATTCACTGTGCTTGCTAGCTTCTGAGGAGATGGCTTCCCAAAGCAAATCTCATTTTTACAGACCAAACAAGTGTTTCATCGGCTCAGAGCGAGTGAAGGAGGGATCAGGAAGTTGGTAGAAGACATGCTTTGGCAGTTAGAACACCTACCTGGGTTTTTATGCCACATGATTTGTGTGGAGTTTTCAAACACTGGTTATATCCAACTCGGGTCTGTTTCTCCTAAGCCACCAAATTGACTCTAGGGCATTTCACTGCATGTGCATGTGTGTGCTCTCTCTCTCTCTCTTTCTCTCTCTCTCTCTCTCTCTCTCTCTCTCTCTCTCTCTCTCTCTCTCACACACACACACACACACACACACACACACACACAAGCCCTGCCATCACCTGGGTTGTTATGTGAATGAAAAGCAATTCTCTGAGGTACAGGTGCACCTGGGTTGTGGTGGGGATGAAGCCCCAGGTCCACACCTCGTGTAAAGGCCTGTACAGTCTCATCCTCCTGTGAGCTGCTGCCTGTTGAAGGTCTGTGCCAACTGGGAGTGAGCTTCATCTGCCATGAGCCACCACAGCCCATGGGCATAGGGTCCTTTCCACTCTTGTACAGCTCTGTGGAAAACACTGGGTTTATTCTGGAATGTTAAGATGATAACCCCAGTGCTGTCTCACAGCAGACCTTCATTCTTCTCTGTTCCTCCCCACGTGACTGTGAGCACCTGGAGGACAAGGTGCTGTGTGTCCTGAAGCAAACTGGAAATTTCTAGTTGATAAAAATATGAGAGCCAAACACAGCCTGGCATCTAGAAGCATAGGGCACATAAGGGGTCAGTGCAGCCAAACCGTAGCACACAACTGAAGACTGCTGTGGATTTTGGAAGAAGGCATGCCTCATGTCTGTAGGGAGGGTCAGAAAGAAATGACACTGAGATGAGGTGAGGACCAGTGAGCGTGTAGGGGGAATCCTGACCTGACAGTTGTCACTCAGTTTGCATTTGAGGCAAGGGCCCAAGACCCAGGCAAAGAGAAACTCAGGGCTGGCCCTGCGTAGCTGTGATAATTCTGGAGAGAGGGCAGAAGCTATCTGCCTTTATCCCTCCAAATATATATAAGGTGCAAAATGACCCAGGCAGACTTGCAGTTTAGAAAGCTTTTTGGTTATGGCAGCAGCAGCATGGTGTGCTGGAAGGGCCAGGCCCGTGGGGAGCTGACTTGGAACGTGTGGAAAAAGGCTGCTGAGCAGAGCAGGTAGCACGAAGGGTACAGAGGCCACTGGCTGTAGAAAGACACCAAGTGAGCCGGGCAGTGGTGGCGCACGCCTTTAATCCCAGCACTTGGGGGGTAGAGGCAGGCGCATTTCTGAGTTCGAGGCCAGCCTGGTCTACAGAGTGAGTTCCAGGACAGCCAGGGCTGCACAGAGAAACCCTGTCTCAAAAAAAAAAAAAAAAAAAAAAAGAAAAAGAAAAAGAAATACACCAAGTGCCAGGTTACAGCAAGGACCCAGCCAGGAGGGTAAAGTGAACAGAACACATGGTTAGTGACCAGGAGGCAGCTTGTTAGAGAACTGAGAACAGGAACCAGACTAGGCTGAGCAGAGCTGCTGGCCAGAAGGAGTGGAGGCGAAGGCCAGAAATAAGTCTGAACACAAGACCCAGCTTCCCCTTCAGGCTTGGGGCTTCCTGGCAGCACCTATATTAACAAGGGAAGAACTGAGCATGACTCCCGACCTGCAGTGGACACTGACTCTGTCCCTCCCTGACCTCACCACATAGGGCAGGTGCCAGCAGCTTACAAGCAGTAGCTATATCCCTCTGCTCACAAAGCCTGAAGTCAGTGGTACAAGCAAATTGGAGGCCATCTGCCATTACACCCTGCCTGATGCACCCAGAGCATAGGGAGTCAAGACCACACTGGAGAGGTAGGGAAGCTGAGCACAGAGTCCCAAGACACAGCAGGCCTGGTCACAGGGATCCTAGCAGTAGTTCAGGCTGCTACCGTTTGCGTTATGATACTGGGCTTTGTTGAAAGGTTTAAGGTCTTAGGAAAATACTGAGGCCGTGGGATGAAGGGAAGGATTTGGGGGCATCTGCCCCAGGGCGGATATGAAGGAAGGTGACAGCTTCTGCTATGAACAGTCCCCCTTCAGTGTTTTGGCCCAGAGATACAAAGGGCTATAGGCTGGCTGTCTTGAGATGAACTCGGGAAGATGTAGAAGTGATCTTGGAGCCAGTAGAGGGGCACTCGCATAGCTCAGACTTCAGAAGGATGAGCCTCTTTCTAGTATCCTATAGGCAGCAGCCAGCTTCATCAGAGGGCAAGTGGGCAAGTGTGTCTCCCGCTACATGGCTTCTTGTAGAAGAGGGCCTCAGGCAGTGGGCCAGTGCCCCATGCAGGATGAGGGCCCAGAGTGCAGGCCCAGCGCCTGACAGACAGTGACTCCATACTTTGCATTGCAGTATGCAGTGTATAGTCAAGCCAGCACTGTGAGCATTCCGGTTGCAATGGAGACAGATGGGCCTCAGTTTGAAGACGTGCAGATGCTGAAAAAGACAGTGAGCGACGAGGCTCGTCAGGTAAAAAGTGCATTGAGCACAGCAGGTCTACGCCTGCTACAGATGTGCTTGACGGGTCCGTCACGTTCTGCTAAGCTGTAGATCCGAGTGATCAGATTGCTAGGAAAATGCTTAGCAATTAAGTGTGTGCCTGCGGTGTGGTGCTTTACTTAGCGACAGAAACCCAACTCCTAACTGTTGTGTGTTAGCTTGGGCAAAAGCAAAGCTTTGCAGTAGCATCTTGCCTTCACTTGCCCCTTGCAGCCTCGCACTCCTGCTCTGGTCCACAGACACTTTCCATAGTTCTTCATAGCAGGTACCACAGCCCGCACCTCCCAGGATACCCAGGATACTGAAGGACCCAGGGGTCCTTCAGACCCCAGGGGGCCAACGGCAGGCCAGGGCTGTCCCAGCAACAATTTCAGTGACACTGCACTCTTTGCAATGGCTTAGAGCATTTTTAATCCAGACATCTCTTTCTACCAAATCAAGAATATACACAGAAAGGTTTAAAGAGGATGGTCCACTGAGCTCCTCTGTGGGTCCTAAAAGTCTGTTCCTCTGGGCATGTTCCCTGTTCCTGGCATGTGTAATCAATGCCCTGAATGGACCTGGAGGTGACAGTCATTCTGACATAACTTTTAGTCCCCTTTGACCAATGACAGAGTCCTTAGACATTAGTTCTCAAGTTCTAGGTAACCCCTTAGCTGACTAAAACAGGGCATTACCAAGAGTGGGTCTCTTCGCCAGCTGAGCTTCCCCAGTCCCAACCACACATGTCTGCAGAACCAGAAATGGAGCCTTCTGAACTGGGCTGTGGTCCCAGTATAGCACACAGAAGCATTCCAAGGCCTGGCATGAAGAGAGGCAGCAGCAGCATCTCTTCATAATTGCTGCTAACAGTGCCCTGGAAGGCCGTATCTTGAGTGTAAATAACAAAGCAGAGATGCATGTGGCTGTTTCTTTTCTGCATTGCAACATGGTTGTCTGATTTGGAGTCCTAGGCTCCCTGTCAGAGTGGGGAGCAAGCAGGGTCCATGAACTTGCCAAGTTCATCCCCAGCCCCTTGATTTAAGTTAGCTTTGTTTAAATAGATAAATGAACACACTAGAAATGCAATGGCGAAGCTCAGTGGCCACCTACTGATCTACTGACCTACTGACCGTCAGCAATTAGTTGAACTCCACACTTTTCTCATAATGGTTTTTCTTAGCAATGAATAGAGCTCATCAAGAGCTTACCTGCGCATGGGTACTCAGGCCTATAATCCCAGAGCTCCAGAAGCCAAGGCAGGAGAATCATGAGTTGAAAGCCATTCTGGGCCACACAATGAGACCCTCCTAGAAAAACAGAAGGAAGTCAGAGAAGTCCAGTGGGAGAGAGGGACAGAAAAGAAAGAATACCCATGTGTTTCCTGTGTCCTAGCTAGGCATTAATCCTCCACGATTTCTTTGTGACTTTGACAGGAATTAAGGTCACCTTTTTTTATTTCCACTTAGACTTTACAGTCCCGAGTTTGCCAATGGCAGCCCGGCTGAGTGGCTTGTCTAAGACCCCCACATTCCTGGACTGTGGGGAAGCAAACCTGGGAATTTATGACCTTTTACTCAATTTTAAGATACTTGGACCATATAAAACTTAGAAGTTGAAGACTTGTGAGCTATTTCCCACACACTTGAGTTTTTGAAGGTACAGAGGAATTTTTCCTTTGGTACATATATCTTCAGCCTTTGCCATGATTCTCTATAAATTATGCCCTGTGCCTTTCAAGGTCAGCAGTTGGGACTAGAACACAAACCAAATTCACCTTACACCTTTAAAATGCCTCAAAAAGTGGGCCCTGGTGTTGGAGGGCTCTGGAGCCACAGAGTCTCCCAGCTGTTGTTCACCCGTCATGGGCGACAGGTCCCTTTCTAAGCAGCCTTGGCAGGGTTGCCCTGAGAGGCCCCCATGACACATCTGCTGTCTGTGTCACTTCAAGATTACATCAGCTAGTGGAAGTTTCTGTAATTGACATTCTTAAGTCGTCAGCCTTCCACCTTGAGAGCTCTGTGGCTCCAGCTCCTGAGGCAGGAAATGCCATGCACGGGGAAGTCAGTTCTCCCTAGAGTAACTTATCCATTAGAATCCAGCAGGCTTCTTCCCCTTAAGTGGAAAGCCTGGGATATAGCTCAGTGGTAGAGTGCTTGCCTAGTGCTCAGGAAAACCTGACATATCCCAGCCCAGCATAAAGACTTCGTGCTGGTGCACTCCTAAAATGTCAGCACTGGTTACAGGCGAAGGCAAAAAAACCAAGATGTCAAGGTCATCCCTGGCTACATAGCAAGTTCAGAGGTCGACCCAAGGCTCAAAGACCAACAGATTCTGAAATTCTATGGAGTAGAGACAGAGCAGGAGGTCTTACGTTTGAAGCCAGCTGGGCTACCTAGTAAAGAACCTGTCTTTGAAAAAGAATAAGAAGCTAAAATAAATCGCTGTGGAAACACAGAAGACCTAGAATAGCTTAAACATCTGAAAAGACAGCCCTGCTCAGTGTCAAGTGTCTGTGGTTGAACCACCGAGCCAGTGCACAGCTGAGTCTCACTGTCTAGATGAAGGTGTTTCCGAGCTGTAGGCTCATAGGTCATAGTTGACATGATAAACTCTTCTTTCCTTAAGAACATCTGGAATTAGTTTCCTGAGCTTTTCAGTTATGCCTGCAGAATTACCAAGTACCAGATGTAGTGGCCCAGGCCTCTGGTCCTAGCACTCTGGAGGCTGAGGCAGGATTGTTCCCATGGAAGGCTAGCCTGGGCTACATAGCAAGACCCCCCAGCTCAAAAAGCAAATAAAGCTATAGCTAAGAACTAAGGTCTGGGCTTTGGGGGTGTGGACACTTCCTGTGGTCCTCGGTTTTGTTTTTCACCATTTTCCCAAAGAGATTCCACATTTCTTTCAACGGACTTGACTATTGGGTCAGGACAGGTGGGAGGTCCTGCTGGAAACTGGGGACAAGAGACTAATGCTGAGACAGGATCTGGGTTGATGGAGCGGGGCTTGTGGGTAGGGGGTGAAGAAATTCAGGAATGTATTTGCCTGTTAGAACCACTGTTTGGGTTTCTTTTGTGGAACTTCTGTAACCCTAAACAGAATCCCCCCCCCCAAAAGTGTGTAAGTTTCATGTGAATACCATTGATGTTAGAGACATTTCAAATGTTTACAGTTTTCATTTTTAACAGTTTGTCGGGAGAAAAGCAGTGTCAACCACGCAAGTCAGGAAGGTGTAGAGATGGAGTGGGCAGTGCAGGTACTCCTTGGAAAATGCATAGAGTGTGTTTAAGGCTTTATATCTACCAAAGCGTGACGAGTCCCATGGTGAACACGAAGTGTTTTCCCTTCTCTCCATGATATCACAGCTTGTGATAAGCAAGACAGAGCTAAAGGAATGCTGATCAGTTCTACCTCAAATTAAGTTCTAAAGTTTGAACTCAGTACCTTTCCAAGTAAAGGAGGCTCGTGCCATTGTGTACCCGCCCATGTCCTCTGCAGGTCCTTGAGCACTGTCTGTTTGCACCAGTGTGCCCAGAGTCTCATACAGCACTGTCTCAGCCAACACTCCCCTGCTCCCTTGTCCACCCACCCCTGCCCACATGCTGCCAGCACAGCCTCTCCCCCAGGTCTTACTCATCCTAGACCACCATCTGCATGATGTCTCATTCTTTCCTGCCTCCTGTTTCCCTCATTGTTCCTCTTGTGGTTTGTCTTCTCTCTGCTTCCTGCATCTGTTTTTCAGGGCTAAGGAGAGAGGCCCCACATGTGTTTCCAGAATCTCCCATCAGTTGTCTCCTCAGTTTCCCTTCACTGGTTCCAGCTCCAAGGGCTTGCCTATAGTCTCTCGGTTAAGGGGTCTCTTCTCTCTGACATGGCTATGTCACATGTAATTGCATATTTTGTGTTTTAAAATGTTGGTTTGCATCAGTATGGACATAAAATTCAGGGTGGAATTTTACCTGAGTTTTTAATGGGTTAAAGATAAAACAATCTTAAGGTGCCAGCTGCAATGGTGCACCCCCAAATCTCAGCACTTGGGAGGCTGAGGCAGGGGGATCATGAATGTGAAACCAGCGTGGGCTTTTCAAATCCGTGAATGCACTCTCACAAGTGTGGTGAGTGAGGACTGGTGAGATTTGCTATCTCCCGCTGGTTTCTAGGCAGGAAAATGGAAATGCTTGCCTTCCCCATGTTGACTGTCTAGGTTCCAGGGACAGCTCAAGAAACAGTCCTGGTGTCAGACACTGAGTCTACTGCTGCTGTTCATATAGGCACACCCACAAACAACCCTGCTAGGAAACAGCAAACTCTGAAATGCAGGCTTCCGTGTATGTGGCTCGGCAGGTGCTTGAGTTTCCACCAGAACTTAAAAGCACGTTTTATCACCATGTGTAAGTCAGACATCTACACTCGGAGCAGCCATTCACTCATGCTTTTTCTGTTGTCACGTGATGGGCTTCAAACTGTGGGGTTTTTCTAAAGGTTTAAGCTCTTTTGGTTGGAGACGCTGGACAGAAAAGAAAACAGTTGGGGTTAAGCAGCATAGGTCAGAAAGCACCGCTGGCCACCTGTGGACATCTCACAGCCATTGCCTTTGGACATCTAAGTGGGTGTTTTGGTGTTTCCGAGTGCTAGTGCTAGCACAGCAGCCTGCCTGAGAGCTGAGTGGCTGTTGCTCAGTGCAGACACCCCTTTCTGCCCCATTCTTTACAGATGCAATTAGTTAACTCCCCAGGCATGCTGGCTCATGTCCATAACTCCAGCACCTGGGAGGCCAAGGCAGAAGGACTGCCATGAGGTCAAGGCCAGCCTGGACTTCATAGTAAATTTAAGGCCAACCTGGGCTACATAATGAGATCCTGTCTCAAAACATGTACTTATGTGCACACGCGCACACCCAGTCTAAATCCTGCTAAAGCAGGGTTCCTAAACCTCAGAAAGAGAAGGGAAAATGAATGTTTTATTTCTTAGACTTGATATTAGAAACTTCCACGTGAAATGATCCATGTGAAATGACTTTCCTGGGTGCAATTTTTTTCCCAGCTGTGTGACACATTTAACATCTCATATTGTAAAAAAACTTTTAGAATTTCTTATAGACATTTAGCTCACTTACAATTTTAAGTCTAGTTTGTTTCTCATTCTGCTTTCCCCTTTTAAAAAAAAAATGTCTCCTTTCTGAAATGTGTAACAGACATGGGGTCATGAAGTGGTATTGGTGACGTTTTGTGAGAGAGGAGGGGACTTAAGGGAGTCACAACACCTGGAGAATTCTGCAAACACTAACACTGTAGAATCCCAAAGCTACCCTGCCCACCGAGCTGCACCCCAGTCATTACACAGTGCTTAGGGTACGTTGAGTAAAGAAGTAGAAAATGGGCTCCTTTCTTGTGGCCGACCAAGGCTGTAGCACATCCGTGATCCTTGTTTGACTTGTAGTTTCCTCTAACTTCTAACCCAGAAGTGAACTCCCTCCTCAGTGAGCCTAGTGCATAGCCAACTGCATTGCATTTGTGATTCCAGGCACAGAAGGATCTGAAGAAGGACCGTCCCCTTGTGCGCCGCAAGTCCGAGCTGCCTCAGGACCCCCACACCGAGAAAGCCTTGGAAGCTCACTGCAGAGCCAATGAGCTGCTCTCCCAGGACGGGCGCTAGCGTCTGGAGCAGCACGCCGAGCTGGGCCTGTCAGTTCTCTTCTGGATGCTGTAGAAAAGACATGCTGTTTGTGCCACACCAGTCAGTTACACTCAGAGTTAAAGCTTCCTCCGACCCCGTTCTGTAGGCAATAATGCACGTCTGCCTAAGCTCGAGAATAGGAGTTCAAACAACGGTGGCTTCTCTGGCCCTGCCGGCCAAGCAGGGGGCTGGGGGAGTTGGTGACGGTGTCATCACCATGTTGTCATCACCCCAGCATAGCCCTGAGTGAGATCCAAAGTCAGAGCTGTAGGAAAGCACCCTGGCTGTCATCTTGTACCCAGGGGACCCTGTGTTCCTCTGAAATAGGTATTCTGTGGTAATACCGATAATGTTTCAAATCAAAGGCACATGTTAAAAGGTATCTCCTCCTTTTTAAGACTATACAACCCTTGGTGTGGTTCCCACGCTTGCTGTGCCAGCAACTGGTGGCTGTTGGTTGGCTCTCACAGAGATGGCTCTTTGCTTTCACATTCTAGCTGCCTACCGGGAAAGAGGCCAACTGTCCTCAGCGGTGGGACCATCCAAGGTGTTTCTTTCCTTTGATTAATGGCACGTTCACCATATTCCACTTCCCTTAATGTCTACCGAAAGCCATATTTCATAGTCTGTAGTAGAGGCCAGGGTTCCACCTCAACGCAAGGGAGAGCTCTTGAGAAACGCTTCTTTAGTCCACCTTGAGTAGAACCGCAACGTTGAAATTATATGTTCATACTGTTATTTGCAGAATCAGTTTTTCACCTACTTACACATGATCCTTCAGCAAGGCTCTTGGATTGATAAAGATTACAAGGTCTAAGAATTCCACATTTATAGAAACAGTAAATTAAGCCACTTGGCCTAATGCAGCCTGCAGCCTGCAGCCTGCAGCCTGTGGCCGTACTGCAGGCTGCGCTGTGTGGGCACCCTCAGTGAGCCTTTCAGTTGGAAAAAGCACATGTTACCAAGCTCGCAAGGAAAAGTGCAGTGTCTGCGTTTCCACTGGTCTCCACATGCTGCTACAGACTTCACAGAATTCTTGCATGGATTAAGCTTCTGTTTTAGATGGAATAGCACCAGGAGAAAAAAATCCTTAAACTTAGTGCTTTGTCTAGTCTGTCTGTCTCTCAGGGTGGCCAGTATCTTGACTTCTTTATCCTGCTTGACAGCTGCTTGAGATGTGGACTGCTATTCTGAAAACTGAGTTTCCTTTGTCTCCAGCATAGATAGAACTTAGTGTTACATGTCTCGATGCATAAGATACGGTAAAAATGTGGCTTGTTTTAAAACCTGATTTTTAATCGTGGTCTCGGGTATCCATGAAAAAGTTGTGAAATCAGACATTGCCCTCATGCAGCCACAGAGCTTGTTTCTGGGTCCCCTTAGATGGCTGCTGATGCTCATGCCACACGGCGGGGAAGAAGGGCATGTGCAGGGAGGGAGAGCCAGCATGGCTAACCAGAAGGGTGGCCCCAGCTAAAGGGTGACAGGTTGGCCGCTTGGGTGAGAACACTTCCTGAGAAACTTGACAAGTATCTATCCACTTTACCATTATGAAATCTAGAATTAAAAAAAAAAAAAAAAAAAAAAGTTGAGATGCCTTCTCCTCTTGAGGGAAAAGGGTGCTTTTACTGGATAAAGCAGCGTCTCTGTGTTTTGATACCCCACTGTTTGAACTCTTGTCTTTAGCTGGTAGAGTCTCAGATATCCCTGACATGGGGCATTCCGTGTGTGGTGAGAGGTCCCGAGAGGCTCCTTTGCCCTGCGTGAAAAGCAAGCTATCAGTGTACGGGTGATTGTGCAAAGCTCAGCACGGCAGAACACTTTCTGGTCCAGGTTTTATTTCTGCTCTTTATTGAAGACAAACATTCGCCAATAAAGAAAAGAAAAAAATGTTTTGAGAGAAACTCATTTTCTTTGACAAGAGTATTACTTAATTTTGGCCTATTAAGGTTCCCCTAGTTAGTACTCGGATCCCCTGTGCTAATTGTTCAACTTGTATACTGTTAAGACACACTGTTGATTCTGCACTGAACTGGTCCAAAAAAGTACCGCTTTGGAAATAAACGGGTGACTGTTTCTCTTCAGATGGCTCTAGTTTGGCACCTTCACTCTTTCCAAAATGTGTCCATGCACCAGAGATGTCACAGTTCAAGTGTCTTTCTAGTGTGGCTTTGTATGACTTCCTTTGAACATTGTACATACATTGTATCTTTGTTTTATGGTAATAAGTAATAAAAAATGTAGACTTCGTATTTTGTACAAAATGTCCTATGTACAGAATAAAAAAAAAAAAAAGTTGCTAGAAACAGCAAAACTAGGTTAAGTGGTGCGGTTATTTTCCTCAGAAGATACCTGTAACTTTATGCTTTAGTGAAATGTGAAGTACCAACATATTTTTTAACATTTTGTAATTCAGAACTTTTTTTTGTTTTGACATTGTTTATGAAGAAAGACTTCATGCACTTGCCATTTAATATGCTCTTTTATCTAATTTTAAAGAACTCTTTAAAATGGTATATAATATGGACTAAATAAAGAACATGTGAATTTTATTGCTCATCATGAAACTAAATCTAGCCATGGCGTTGGGCAGTCTGGTTCTGACACACTGTTCCTGTCAGGTCAGGGACCAGCCACTCACTCCAGGGACACTGGCTTGAGGTGGGAAGCAGGTGTCTGCCCTGTGTCCCCCCTGATTAGTGTCAGCTGTCCTTCTCAGAAGCTGACCCTGTAAGCCACCTTACTCCCTCTTTGATTGCAAAGGCGGATTCCGGGCGTGGAGATGCACACTTTTGATCTCAGAACTCAGGAGGCAGAGGCAGGGGGATCTCTTGTGAGTTCGAGGCAAACCTGGTCTACAGAGTGAGCTCCTGGACAGCCAGGGCTACACAGAGAAACCGTGGAGGGGGGTGGGGGGAGCGGAGGGAGAGAGAGAGAAGAAAAAGCAGAAGCAGCTTTTGACACACATCAGAGAGGCAGTGTGGATAAGAATCCAGTGTTCGGAAACTGAACTGAGTTCTAGCTTGATGCCCAACTAAGAAAATAAGCTAGATAGACGTGTGTGGGTCGAGGTTCTTGCTGGCCCATTGCTCTCCTCGCTAGCATTGTGAGTATCCTCACAGTGGCTGTGCTTGGGCGGTGTTTCTGCAGGCGGGGAAGGGTCCCCCGGGCCCTGGGCCGAGCACATGTATTTTCATCCCTTCTGGTAGAAGCTATGCGGTGGAGACCTTGGAGTTTCCTGAGGGCCTTGGGGCTGAGACTTGCTGGTTACAAGTGTTTGAGGAAAGTACCTCTACCAGCAGCAGCTCACTGGTTAGAAGACATCAGGTCTGGGGTAGTGACCAGGATTACTGCTTCCTCAGAATGGTTGGAAACTCTCTAAGATGCCCCAGTCTCCCCTCTTGAAACTGGAGAAGGACAGCATGTCTGGTAACACCCCACAGCACAGGAATTCTTGGCCAGAGGTGTGCTGTGACTGACAGCCACCAGAGCCACTGGTGCCAGAACAGGACTTCCAGAAGCTCTGTGACTCCATCCCTGAGAACTGCCATCTCCAAGTCAGCAGTGGTAGCCAAGAGTACTGAATACCACCTTGAACAAAGTCCAGGCACCACGAGGATGGTGAACTGTGGAAGCACTAAATTGTGAGTTGGTGTGTGAACACTCTGGGCAGAGGGTAGGGTGCTCATGAACTCTCAGTGAGGCCCTAGAATCCAGGAGAGGCGTGGGCAAAGGGAAGGCATGGACTTAGCACCTCAGATATCCACTCTTACCTCACAGTGCTTCGGGCATATTGTTGCTGTGTAAACTTAAAGTCTTTAAACGTGGTTTGCCAAATTTCAGCCCCTGAAACGCATTAGCCTCTGTTCTCATTGACTTTGTGTTACTCATCCTAACATGAAACAGAAAAATCACCAGAAATTCCACTCACAGTTAAATGTATGTTATAGATGATCCGGTTGGGGAGAAACTGGTTTATCTTAAATCCACCCTTAAGCTAACGTTGAGTTCTTTGTGAGTGTGTGGCAGCGGGGTGGGGGTGGGGTTGTTTTGGGGTTTGACTTAAGAAGAAAGTAGCGTAAGCAGAGGGGTTGGCCTCCACCCGTGGAAGCTGCATATCCTTCTCTGACACTGTCCACCGCCTCCTTCATGTCTTACAAGCAACAGCATCGTGTTTTTACAGGTTTGGTTTGGTTTTAGAGACAGGATCTTGATCTGTGGCTTAGGCTGTCCTGAACTCACTACATAGACCAGACTAGCTCACACATGTTAACAGTCATCTTGCCCCCTGGGTTAACATGTCCAGTTTAACAAAACATGAATTCTGAAGAACTTTATAAATAATAGTAGGTTGAAAACCAGAATTTGCTAGGCATGGTGGCCCACACTTGGAATTCGCGCACATGGGAGGCTGAGACAAGGAGGGTCAGAAGTTCAAGGCCAGACTGGGCTGTGTGAGACTCTGTTTCAAAATCAAAGAAACTTAGAATACAGCTTTTTCTCTAATGTCTTCCTGGCCATATCCAGTTCAAGGCCAAATCAATCTGTGTTATGCTTGTGGGAAACATACCAAATACAGGCTGGGCTGAGCTAGCGCTTTCCAATGTATAATTTTAGAAACTGGTATCTAATCAGTTATTAGACCAAAGGTCCTGACCCATCTTTTCAATTCTGTAATAAAAGCAGGTGGGAACAGATGTTTCTACCATTCCTTCAGACGATGTGATGGGGAGAAAAAAATGTAAAGGTGCCCCAGGAGCCAGGTGGAGGACCAGAGGAGCCTGGGAACCTGCACTCTGCCCCTTCCACTGGGAACAGCTCCCCATACATCAGTGGTTCTCAACCTTCCCAGTGCTGTGACCCTTTCATACAGCTCCTCACGCTGTGCTGACCCCAACCATAAAATTACTGTTATTGCTCCTTCCTAACTGTAATTTTGCTACTGTTGTGGATTATAAAGATATTTATTGTTCATTGGTCATAGGCAACCCCTGCCATTCAACCCCCAAAGAAGTCAGGACTCCCAGGTTGAAAACTGTTACCATGCTGTGTGGGAGCACATTCCCAGTCTTGGCATTGCTAAATCATCTTCGTATCTGTCTTCAAAATGTATCCTGTAGGAAAATGTATCCCTCGAACTAATGATGACTTCAGAGGCATCTTAAAGCCAGTAGGGCCAGCTCTGAGCCCCCTGCTCAGACATTCTGATATAATTACCTTCAAGGGCCCTAACTTCCTCCCTGGCTGGGAGACTTGAGCCAAAGCTTCCACTCTGACAAGGATAACAGGACTCCTGTTAAAGCTATCCCCAGCATGGTTGGAATGAGAACGTTTAAAAGTTTGTAAGGTGACTCCACTGAGCACTGCCCAGGGGCCATTGCCAGAGCAGACTGTCCATCTTCTAAGCAGGAAATAAGACTGAGACCTGAGCCTCCTGAAAATCCAAATGTTGACACCACAAAGTCACAGGTGACTCTGAAGCCATGAGAAGCTGCTGCTGCTGCTGCTGCTGCTGCTGCTGCTGCTGCTGCTGCTGCTGCTGCTGCTGCTGCTGCTGAGCTGGAACAAGGAGTAGTTTGTACAGGAAGTGTTGGGGGTGAGGGTGCAAATTAGACTACGTACTGTTGGCTGGCCTTGAACTCACAGGTATCTGTCTGCTTCTGCCTCCCGAGTGCTGGGATTAAAAGTGTGTGCCACCGCACCAGGCAACAAACAGTAAGTGTTATTACTGAGTGATTTCAGCGCTGTCAAATTCCAGGTGATTCCTTGGTGAACGCATTTGCTAGGACACTGCACGTTTCCTTCTTTCATGTGGGGTTTAAGGAGACAGATAAAGACCGGCTGTGTAAGCCCATCACCAAGGCCCTGCTGCTGTAGGAGCACACAAGAACCCTTAGCTGCAACCCAGGGCTCTGGGAGTCTGGCTAAAAGGATTTGCAGGTTCTGGAAGCCCCCATGCATGCTTAGGCATCAGATACTCCTAGAAAGCCTTAACACAATGAGGTAACTGGATATTATCTGTATTAGGGTTTAGGACCGAAGCTGAAGAGCCATGGTGCAATCAACAGGCTGATGCCTAGGCCAGACGAAATGGGCTTGGCTCATATTGTCAGCTGCCTCTGCTCACATCTGGCCTTCAGCACTGGCGTTGCCTGGCAGTAGTGTGAGGAAGCTCACCTGGAGGACTGTACACCTGGGAAGCTCATCTGTGTCTTGAGGGTTAGTCACATATACAGTCTGCTCTTAGCATCCATCCTCTCCAGGAGAAGAGCTGACAGTAAACCCCCACCATCCCACCACCACCACCCAGACCATATTATCAGCATGGTATACCCATCATGGCCCAGGTCCCCAAAAAAACAAAAAGCATTCTTCTCAGGCAGGGTAATCATGGCATAGCTGCTACCTTTGAGAGCTGGAGACAAAGGCCAGTCCCCTTTGGGGGAAACGTAACCCGTCTCCCAGCAGCTTGAAAGAGGAATAGAGTGCAGGGAGGTCTGTGAACGTGGCCCACAACAGTGACAGATAAAGCAGCACAGGGGTCTCCTCATCCATATGCACACCGTCTTGACTTGAAGCTCTTCTCACCATACAGCCCCAGACAAACAGGGATCCAGAACCTGTGATCAGCTTTGCAGCCCATCTGAAAACATGGAAACCTCTGGAAATGAGACTGAAGAGCCCACTGAGGAGAGAAGAAGGGCAGAGCCTGAGACAGCACTGTCCAAGCCCTGGAGAAAACCGGCACCTAAATGGGTAGAGATGCTTGTGAATAGAGCTGATGACCTGACTTCAGTCCCTACACCTTGGCTGGAGAGAACCAACTCCTGCAAATTGCCCTCTGACCCCAACATGTGCATGTGGAACACACACACATACACACACACACACACACACATTCACACACTCACACACACATTCACACACTCACACATACTCTCACTCACACTCACACAGTCACACACACTCACACACTCACTCATACACACTCACATACTCACATGTACTCACACACACTCTCATACACACACTCACACTCACACAGTCACACACACTCACACATACACACTCTCTCACACACACACACCTATACTCATACAAAGTCATTAATTTTTAAGGATTTAAATTATCCATTCTGAGGTTGGAGTGGTGGCTCAGTGAGTAAGAGCGCTGGCTATTCTTCCAGGTGACCTGGGTCTGGTTCCCAGCACCAACATGGTGACTCACAGCCATCTAGAACTGCAGTCATGGTGACTCACAG
>JADRCH010000284.1:935631-947182 GCA_019843965.1 Rhynchomys soricoides
GCCATCTAGAGCTGCGGTCCTGGTGACTCACAGCCATCTAGAGCTGCATTGTGATGCCTCCTTCTGACCTCCATAGGCCGCACACACACACTGAGGGAGGGGCAGGCACAACACCCATACACATCAAAGTAGAACCTTAAATTTACACAGTCCATGGCATTTTGTTACTAAGGACTGAGACAGACTAGGCAGGGAGCAGCTGAGGAACTGTTCCACGGGAAGAATGGATGCTCTCCTCAGAGAACTGAACACAAACAATAAAGAAACTGACACAGAGCAGGGCAGTGGTGGCACACGCCTTTAATCCCAACACTTGGGAGGCAGAAGCAGGCAGATTTCTGAGTTCGAGGCCAGCCTGGTCTACAGTGAGTCAGGACAGCCAGAGCTACACAGAGAAACCCTGTCTTGAAAAACTGCAAAAAAAAAAAAAGAAAGAAAGAAAGAAAAGAAAATGAAACTGACACAGTTGGTGAGGTTGACCCCAGTGCTGTTGACAGAGCTGGTTCCTTATTGGAGGTTCTTAAGAAGGTGGAGGGAGTGTCTGAGTTAGGATGTAGGATCGGCAGATTTTGGGGCATTGTGGAATTATACTGGGAAAAAGGCAACCTGTTTGTGCATCTACGTGAGAAGCTAAGGTGACAAACGCCACATGCAGATATAGGACCAAGAGTGTGTGGCCATGAAACAGGGTAACCAGGGCACTGCAGGATCAGAGGCCAGCAGCAAGTGCTCAAAAACCAAGAGAGTGGAGACCCAGGCAACACAGGAATGGGAGAAGCAGCGTGGAGGACGAAGAGGAGAGGGGCCTTGCATCTTCCTAGAGATGCCTTTGGGTTTAGCGGAAAACGGCCTATGTGGGGTTTGTGACTGTTACCAGAGAGGTCAGTGTCAAAGCCTCTGCCCTAGCAGCCCTAAAAAGCTGGCCTCCCCACTCACTTTCAGTGTGACGACTAAAGAGACTAGTTGGGAAAAGCAGGGGTTAAATTCAATGTGGAATTCACATCAGGAAGGAAACAAATGAGCTCTGCTGACTCCCCACCCTCAAGTCTATCTTTTGAGTACTGATGGGAGGTCAAGGTTTAGGGACAAGAAGAATGTATAACTAAGCAGTCCTGGTTAAGTGTGGTCCCACCCATCATTGGCAAGACTCCAGTGTATTCTGCAAGGTGGTCTCAAGTTGATAGAACTGTGTAAAATCTCTTCCTAAGAGACAAGCTCCTCCTCTGCCTGGCACCTAGTTATCATTAACTGTCATCTTGGCACATCTCAAGACACCTGAGAAAGGAGCCTCCACTGGGTAACTGTCATTATCGGGTTGTTCTGTAGATTCGTCTGTGAAGAGTTGTCTTGATTGGTAACTGAAGGTGAAAGGTAGAACCACCTCATGGCCAGGTGGTTCTGGAGTTTGTTGTTTTTTTTTTTAATGTGGGTACACTGATGTCTGCAGACACACTAGGGCATCAAATCCCACCACAGATGGTTGTGAGCCACCATGTGGTTGCTGGGAATGGAACTCAGGACCTCTGGAAGAGCAGGGAGTGCTCTTAACCAATGAGCCCCTGCAGTCCCTGGGATGTACTTTTAAAAATTAGTTCAAAGCTGGCCTGGTCCTCAGAACAAGTTCTAGCACCTGCCCTCGTCCGCTGCTCTCCCCCCAAAGAAGCTAAATAAAACATTTTAAAGCAGGTTAGTGACCCACTGAGCAGTGTCTTCTATGGTTTTTCTCTCTAGGTTTCTGCTCTGACTTCCCTTCATGAAGGGGACACAGGACCCAAAAATCAGAATATCAGTAGAAGGGTTGGTCTTAAGCAGGAGCATGGGTAGTTGTCCATTTAATAGAAGGGACATTTTGTTGTTGTTTCATTAGTTGGCTTGCTGTTTTTTATGGAGGGTGGAAGATTTAAGGTTTCTGAGCAACTTAGTTCAAGATGAGGCTGTGGTCATGAATTATAAATGAAAACGAAGGCATTCTCTCCGAGTCTCGGGAGTGTGGAAGATCCCAGACCTCCCAACAATGGTATACCACCCCCCTAGGAAAGAGGTTTTTCTTTAAATGGTGACAAGTGTCTGATCTTCCATGGTATGCCACCTGCCACTGGTGACATTCTGGAATCTACAGGAGGTAGCTGGCATTTCTCCGTTTCCTGTGACAGGGCTCCCTCTGCACCATGAAAAGGCATCAAACAGGCCATTACTACACGGTTCTGCAGAACTGTGGCTGCAGGAAGCACCGCTGGCTTGGGCGCTGACACGCCACCGCTTCCTAGCTAGCCCTCTGCAGGTCGCTGGAGGGAAGGGAGCTGGTTGAAAGCAGACACTCATAGTAGCAATTCCAGCTGCTACATGCCAGAAGAGACACAGGCTTGCCACGTAGGTGTGGGGAAGATTACAGAGAGGAGGGTGCAAAGCCAGCAGAGGCAGCTAAGCAGAGGGCTCCTGCTGGCAGTATAACATCCTATCCAGAGCTCAGGGCCAGAAGTCAATGCTCCTGGAAGGACAGAAAAGTAATCTCAGTGGCAGGCGAGGAAGGGTGGGTCATTTCAGTTTATTATTGGTAGCCTGCAGATTTGTAGGACCCTTAAAAATTTAACTGAATGAGTTTTAAAAGGTAAGTATTGTAGAAAGTCTGACCTGAAACTCCAAATCCTACTACCCCAGCCTCCTGAATGCTGGCATTGTAAACACGGTCCACATGCCTACAGGTTGTCCTGTGTTTTGACTCTGCAATTCTGCTTCTAGAAAGTTAGCCGTCAGCAACATTCACATAGACTGAGCTGTAAGGCCAGCTACTCAAGGCAGCACTGTTCTCCATGCTGAGAAACAGAAACCAGGAATTATCCTGGCCTCCCTGAAGTGTTGCTAGATGCAATGTGAGCCGAGAAGTGAGAAAATCCCAGAGCACACTCCCACTCTGTAAGATTTTATTTTTTAAAATGTATGTTTCTGTGCTTGGATTTGTACATATCAGTGCAAGTGCCCACGGAGTCAAGAAGAGGTTGTTGGGTCCACTGGGGCCAGGGTTATAGACTTAGCCTGTCATGATGCTCGGAATCTAAACTCAGATACTTCTGGAAGAGCTGTACATGCACCTAATTGGCGAGTGGTCTCTCTAGTCCCCCAATTCCCGAAGGGCAAATTAAAACCAGAAAGGTCCTGGCACTCATTCAAGATTTGAATTCATCCTCACCTCAGGTCTGCTCTTTCCCAGCTCTGCCGGCCCAACCCCCTCTTCTCGAGTAATCCACACTGCAGCCAAGAGGAGCCTTGCAAAAATGTCTCTCCAACCAGTCACCCCAGGTTAGCCCATGAGCCCTGTACAAGCAATGTCCCTAGTACCCTATTCACCTCTGTACCTTCAGTCCGGCACCGTCTGGGACACTCCCACTCCTGCACTCACTGGGTCAAAGTCTGGTGGACGCAGATAAATACGGGGGTCAGCGAGAACAACGAGATCCAAGTGGGGAGGCAAACAATCAAAGGTGGGTATGTGTGTAAGACGGGCGTGTTGACACATGTCTTCCATCCCAGCACTTGAAAGGTGGAGGCAGAAACATCAGAGTTGAGACTCGGCAGAGCTACCCTATATCAAAACCAAAACGCAAGCGGGTAACAGCAAGTACCCCTGTAGGAATGAGAGGCAGTGTGTGCAGAAAGCACCGAAGAGTTCAAAGTAAAGAGGATATTCGCTCAGCACAGCTGCACCACAATAAGACAGCAGGGCAAGGTTGACCCTGTGATGGTACCCGCCATCTCCGCAGGGAGAAGCACAGCGCAGCCTCCACAGAGCACGTGACTGGATGAGTCACAGCGCCCGGAAGCCACACGAAACCTCGGCTCAGCGTCTCGAACGCAGTCTGACTTAGGACAAAGCAGCGACATATAGAGGAAACAGGCACAGGGGGCCGCGTCCCTTGGCAGGAGGGGAGTGATGACCGTAGACAGACCGGACCCTTGCCCCACCGCCACAGGACAGGGACACCGCAAAAACACTTAGTCCAAGAGCTTTACCCTGAATGCTGGCGCAGGGAAATGACGCAGCGCATCAACCAATCGGGAACTGCCTGACTCTAAATCTCGCGAGGTTCACAGGAGGAGAATGAGCCAATTGTAATGTCCCTTCTTCCAGGCCGCGGTGATTGGCTTGAGGACTCACATGATAGAACGAGACCGCACGTGACCGCGCTCCTGGTGACATGTGACCGCGCCTTTGGCGACACGTGACCGACCTAGTACCGTGCAGAAGTAGCTTCTGGACCGAGACAGTCAGGTGCCCCTGCAAGTAAACGTCAGGTCCTGGGTTACAGCCCTGTCACTTTCCACTTGAAGGATGGGATTGGTGACCAGGGTCTCATATTACCCCCGTCCAGGAACCCCGAGAAGCGGCCTGTGCCCTGTAGCAGCTCTGAGAACTGAAGTAGCTGGGAGGCTGGGGATGCGGAGAGACAGCGGCATCCTGATTAGGAAACCCTTCCCACCTAGGGGGTGTGTAACGGACACAGGGTAACCTAAATCGGTAGAAGCGCTTGCTATGTAAATAACTATGGAGGACCAGAATTCACATAGGTGAGGATGTTGAGCACCCTGTCTTTCCCACTTGCACTTATTGGGTGCCTTTCTTTCCTTCCTTCCTTCTTTCTTTTACTCATAAGACAGGGTCTCTCCTTGGATGGCTTTATTATTTATTTGTTTGTAAAACGAGGTCTCTCCTTGGCTGGCCTGGAACTCACTGTGTAGACCCTGAACTCAGAGATTTTCCTGCCTCAGCCCTCTTAAGAATAAAAGTGTGGCTTGACTTTTTTTCCTTCATTCCTCTCCCTCTGCCTTCATCCCTCTTTCTTTCTTTTTTCTGGCTCTGTCCATGAGTCGTACTGTTCTAGGACTCTAGAACCTGGAAATTTGTACTGGTTCCCTCCAGGCTCATGGCCATACCTGTTCCAAGAAAACCCTATTGATGTCTGTTGCCCACTGCTTCCTGCCCGAGATACTGGTAACCCTGGAAAGTAACCCTGTGCTGGGAATGCTCTGTCAGAAACATGGACACGATTCTCTCTCCATGGTGTTAGAATTTCCTGATAATAAATTGGCAGGTCTACATCCCTTTTATTGACTTGATTTGTTGAGTAATCCTGTTTTCACTTTTTTTTTTTTTTTTTTGGTTTTTCGAGACAGGGTTTTTCTTTGTAGCCCTGGCTGTCCTGGAGCTCACTCTGTAGACCAGGCTGGCCTCGAACTCAGAAATCCTCCTGCCTCTGCCTCCCGAGTGCTGGGATTAAAGGTGTGTGCCACCACTGCCCGACCTGTTTTCACTCTCTTAATAACTAATAACTCTGGGGTCGCACATTACACCTCACACTGCAATGAATATTACAGAATGGCTAGTCAAGTTTAGAGATCAGTGAGTTCACAGAGGCCTTCCTTGAGGCAGAGGCGGATAGTTGCTACCAATGCAGCATTTGTTAGTTTGGTTTGCTTGGATTTGTTTGTTTGTTGTTTGTTTGCTTTTCCAAGACAGGGACAGCTCTGGCTGTCCTGGAACTCATTATGTAGACCAGGCTGGCCTCAAACTCAAAGAGACCCACCTGCCTCTGCCTCCCAAGTGTTGGGGTTAAGGGTCTGTACCATCACCACCTGGTACAAATACAGTATTTAGGGATTAAGGAGTCCAGGTGGATAGCTGTTGGAGACACGGAGCTCAGAACCTGAGAGAGAGCAGGGATCTAGGCCTCAGGTGTAGTGTTCAGGTGTAGGACTGGTTTAGCTGAAGAGTGGGTAGGTGGATTGATGGCAGTTCAAGTAAGTGGTGACGGGCTGGCCTGAAGCCCTAAGTAAAATTCTGAGGTCTCTGCTTCAGTGGGTGGTCATCATGTCAGGCACCCTCATTACAGGTTCCATATTAGCGTGCTGTGCCCTTCGTGGGGGCCCTTCATTGGTCTGGTGTGTTTGACTAGTTTGAAACCTGGTTTCTCTGCTGTTCTGTTCAGCCCGTATGCTCCTGTTTTCAGTGTGCTTCGATAAACCTGGAGAATGCTGGCATTTTGGCTTTAGGAATAAGGTTGGTATTGGTTTATGCCTCATGGGCGGTACTGGATAGGAAGTGGTCTCTAGGTGCCTGACAAGGTCAGGGTCAGCCCGCCTCTGCATTGGTGCATGTGCGTGCATGAGTGTGTGTGTACAATGCATGTGGAGAGGGGCAGACAGCTTGTGGATCCTGAAGATCAACCCCAAGTTGTTGGGTTTCACTTTAAGATTATGATAAAATTGCATCATTCCCCCAAAGCATCCTATGGGCCCCTTGTCTTAGTCAGGGTTTGTATTCCTGCACAAACATCATGACCAAGATGCAAGTTGGGGAGGAAAGGGTTTATTGAGCTTACACTTCCACGCTGCCATTCATCACGAAAGGAAGACAGGACTGGAACTCAAGCAGGTCAGGAAGCAGGAGCTGATGCAGAGGCCATGGAGTGATGCTTCTTCTGGCTTACTCAGCCTGCTTTCTTACAGAGCCCAAGACTATCAGCCTACAGATGGTACCACCCACAAGGTGGTACCCCCAACCCCCTTGATCACTAATTAAGAAAATGCCTTACAGCTGGATCTCATGGAGGCATTTTCTCAACTGGAACTCCTTTCTCTGTGATAACTCCAGCTTGTGTAAAGTTGACACAAACCAGCCAGTACACCCCTCTTTACTCTCTTTCAAATTCATGGCCTCTTATTTTATTAGTTATTATTACATGCATATGTGTATAAATAGACACATTCCTGAATATAACCTGCTCAATCTGTGTGTTAGCCATATGTATGTTTCAGGACTTTGGATAAACAGTTTGCTATTTGATTTAAAAAAAAAAAAAATAGGTGCGCTCTGGCCTAAGGAAGACTGTCTCCTGCTCCTAGCATGCCCTAGTTGCCTGTAGTTCTTTGTGTAGAATTAAGACCACTCACCTGGACATGTCTATTGGTGACCTACTTATTCACCTCACGTCAAGGCAGCCATGTTGGTGAGACTTTATGGGTGTAGTTTCTGGCGTTGCTAGGAGACACAGTCCCACGGAAAACCCGTCCCTGGCTCTTACATTCTTCCACCCTCGTGAGGACCCCTGGGGATAGGCAAGAAGCACCAGTTGTAGGCTTGACCACTCTGCAGGAGATTGCATCCCATCCAAAGCCTCGAAGGGATACTGAGGACATGACACTAGTCTCCAAATAAAAACCTCAAAAGGAAACTGAGGCATTCGTATTGGCCTCCAGAGAAATAGACTAGGATTTTTATTTTATGTGCATTAGTGTTTTGCTTACACACACACACATACATGAAGGTATCAGATTCCTAGAACTAGAGACACAGACAGAGGGTGCCTGGGTCTTCTGAAAAAGCAGCTAGTACTGCCAAGTGCCCAGCCATCTCTCCAGCCCCCAGTACTAGCAATTTAAACTTGGAATGTATACCTTCTAAATGGATGGTGACTGAATGTGTAGATGCTTGTAATGGCCCCATATCCCTGTGGCTGTGGGATCTGACTGGGCTTCAACCTATGCTTCCACTGAGGACATTTCATCTGAATGGGCATTCAGGTCTCATAAGAGTAAGCACGGGGTTACATCTGTGGTCCTAAGGTAAGACCTCTTAAGTCACTGTGAGGTATAGCAGGGCAGGTGAGGCAGACACCTGTTTGAGGAAAAAGCTGGCCTTTGCCACACTACCCTATGTGCCACACAGTGAAGTACACAGAAGCTCCTGTTTATGGAACTCTCTGCTCTTGGGGTCTTCGCAGTCCTTATGTGAGACCTGCTCAGTCTGGTAAAGACACCAAGGAAGCACCCCTAGTAACTTACACACAGGATAAAATCTTGCACCACATGGTACTAAGGCAGTTACAAGACCACCTGATCCTGACTATCCAAGGGGATAGCAGGCCACCTCCTCATCCAAGAACATGGCAACGATGTCATCCAGCTACATACTTGCCTGAAGAGGGGGTGCCCTTCCATGGCGGTGGGGAGGTTTTATTCTAAAGAATTTTCTTCCCACTGTCAGACTTAAAGAATGAGCCCCTTCCCAATTCAGATATGGGACTTTTTACTGATGGGAGCCAAAGTCTACAACAGCGAGAATATCCTTCTCAGCAGCAGCCTCAAAGGTGCAAGATACTGAGAAAGGAAAGTGCTTACCTTGGGGGGGGGGGGATTAAAAACAGACCAAACCCTCTAGGGGGAGGGGGCGGTGGCAATGGTGCACTGCCAGACTCACACAAACAGACAAGGTCCAGTCTGTGAAGACACAGACAGACCCTCAGCGCCCTCCCATGACCCCCTCCTACTGTTTATGCTCGGCTGTTCCCAGAGCTCCCTCATATAAGCCAGAAGAAAGAAAATGAGCCACTGATGAAGGGGCTAAAAATCGGAACTGGCTGATGACAGCAGATGGGAAAATAATTCCAGAGGTTGCAGCTAACAGATAAAATTGCAAGCAGAGAGAAAGCCACAGTTATCACCAGAGATTTCAACACTTCTCTCAATAATCAACAGAACAAAGGTATAGACAGTAAGAAGAGTGGGGGATAAGACCAGGGCTAGAGCCCTGGGCACTTGCTAAGAATGTACAATACCCTGATTTCAATTTGAAATATACAATAAAATAAACGGAGGAGAAGGAAGAGGAAGGTGGAGGAAGAGGAGGAGGATATAGAAGAATTAAACTCCCAGTCAACCTGGAATTTTCTAGAACACTTACTCAACAGCTGTAGCACAGCCTAATACCCCTCTGATGGCGGGAGCCAGCAGGTACAGCTGCGCTATACAACAGGCTGCGGAGATGCTGGTTCAAGACCAAAGAGTTGAACACCAAGCCTTGGGCCACAGCCCCCCTAAGAGGAGGGAGGAAAAGGATCAGCAGAGCCTGGCTCTGAGGACTGTTGTGCCAAGTATCTCAGCATGTCAAGAAAGAGGAGACCAAAACCCAGTCACTGGCTTTGTCCAGGTGTGGTGATATTGACCAAGACACTTGCTGGGAACATAAGGACTGGGTAGGTGTCTTTAGGGTTTGCATTGCTGTGAAGTGACACCATGACCAAGGCAACGCTTATAAAGGAAAACATTTCATTGGGGCTGGCTTACAGATTCAGAGGCTTAGTCCATTATCATCATGGTGGGAAGCATGGCAGTGTATAGGCAGACATGGTGTTGGAGGCAACCAGGAGAAGACTGGCTTCTGCAAGCAGCCAAGAGGTTCTCTTCCACAAGGAGCTTGAGCACAGGACCTCAAAGCCCATCCCCATAGTGACACACATCCTCCGATAAGGCCACGCCCACTCCAACATTATCACATCTCCTAATACTGCCACTCTCTGGGCCAAGCATGTTCAAAGCACTACAATAGGAGAGCTGGAAGCATTCAGGGCAAGGCTCCTTGTGCTTATTCCCAAGGAATTTGCTGGAAAGAGCAGCAAAGATATGGTGCTTGCAGAAATGTGACAGTTTCTTTCTCTTGCTTACCTTGCTTTGTTTTGACTTCTTTCTGAGACAGTCTTATTGTGTAGCCCAGGCTGTCCTAGGATTTGCGGTGTTCCTGCCTCTTCCTATCTAGTGCTGCAATTATGTAGGTAACCATGCCCAGCCCTTTTAAAGAAGTAGGCTGGATGAAAGGGATAGAATCAGGAAGGCAGAAGGTGAGAGGGATAGGCATCCAGGAAGCAGTTATCTCAGCTAGGGATACAGCTTTGGTGAGAGATGTGGTCGGTTCTACTTGAGAGGGGAGGAACTAGGGTACCAGGCGCATCTAGGGCATGGGTAAATTTTTTGCCCAGGAAGACAGTCTTCATAAATCTTCCCTGTGGGTGGTGAAATATGGGCCAAACCACAGGCTGACATTTGCTAGGTGACCTGGTGGCATCACACAGATGGATGGGGAGGTGGGGATGGAAAGAAGGCCCCTTGAAAGTGAGAAAATTCATGACCACCAGAGGGCGCAACTGGACTGTTCTGTTCCTGATGGTGCAAGGCTTCCCTGGTCTTCAACTCCAAGACCCGGATCCAGTTCAATCCTGAGGCCCATTTGACAAGGAACCAAGACAGAAAGGGGATGAGATTCTGGAACAAGCTTCACCAAAAGTGTTCTGTAGTGAGGTGAAATGCCAGCTGGACCCTCCAGCAGTGCTCAAATGATGGAGTCTGTCTGAAGGTATGGCAGAGAAACTCCAAATCTTTCCGTACTCAGTGAAACATGCTCTGCTGCTCCCCTTGCTCCCATTCCCAGCTGGGAACACACATTTAGCAAGTGTAGGGTGTTCTCCAGGCCTGACAGTACTGTCAGGAGTGGCGTTAATTATGAATGAATGTCCCAACATGAACCAGTTATGGTAGGGCACTCCGCAATTCTAGGGCTGGAATTACATGCCAAGATAGGATGATTGCTCAAGTTTGAAGTCAGTAGTACTAAGTAGAAAGTGAGTACCAGGCCAACCTGGACTACATGACAAGACCTTGAAAAAAAAAGTCCAATATGGAATTCAGGGGGATATATGGAAACACAGCCTGAAGATGCTGGTTTGACTGGGAGATTGTATGCTGTCCAGGGGTTGAGAGATGGAGCAAAATAAGGAGAATGAGTCTGACACCAAGTATCTCAACATCGAGTCGTGTGGTAAAGAGATGGTGGGAACGGCAGGATCTCTACACAGTGTATCACAAATTTATGACAAAATTGTATGTATTCTAGCTGCTACCAGCATCCCACATCAGGAAAAAAATGCTCTTCCCAGCACCTCTCAACAATTGAAAGCAGATGCTTTTGTGGACAGGAGACCATGGAAAGGCCCCAGGTAGGGTCCCATCCCCACCCAGGATCAGCTGAATCCTATGCCACGAAGCAGAAGGACACCTTCAGGGAAGCTCTGCTTCCTCCTTAGCCCTATCTCAGCCTGGCCAGCCTCTGGAATGATGTCCTTAGAAATGTCAGCCTCCCATATGCAGCAGATCTATTGTCACTATACTGAAAAACAAACACATTTAAAAAAATTTTTTTTTTAAAAAAAAAAAAAGCAAGCAGGTTTGATCCATTTGTAAATCCTTATAAACAGATCATTTCTGTCTTCTTTGAAATAATGATAATAATACAAAGTCTGAGCCTGTAATCTGTTCCTTGACTTGGAGCCAGGCTGCAGATGAGTGAGTCCTTGGATAACTGAATGCATTTCCCAGATGCTGACTCACGGTGCAGCCAGTATGCAATCAGCCCCACCCCCACCAAGTCCCTGCAGGTGTCTGAATCTCGGGTCTTTTGTCCTTGCTCCTATCTCTGCAGGTTATACAGAGGGACACAGTAACACAGCGCCTAGTGTCAGGTGGACATTCAGTATCCGTCACTGCTGGTATATCAGCATTTCCACAGCAGCGACTCACCACAGTAGCTTTGAGTCTGTCCCCTCACCTCTGCAAGATTATTTACGACTTCTTGGACATATTATACCAGGGTGGGCTGATGGAGGGAGGATAGGGATATCTGTTCTCTCTCTCTCTCTCTCTCTCTCTCTCTCTCTCTCTCTCTCTCTCT
>JADRCH010000284.1:947192-970292 GCA_019843965.1 Rhynchomys soricoides
TCTCTCTCTCTCTCTCTCTCTCTCTCTCTCTCTCTCTCTCTCTCTCTCGGCTTCTAGAAGAATCATCTGAGTAGTTTCTGAGCTCCATCAGCAGCCTCTGGGACCTGGCACTGGGCCAGGAGTAAGCATATTGTAGGGCTCCCTGTCTCCCAAAGATGATTTGGGAGAGTCAAATCATACCATCATTATCCCGCCAATCAGAGCTCAGCTTTCTAACTCAGCATTGTTATATTTTTAAAGATCGCTTTGGCTTAGGTCCCTCTACCCAATTGAGCAGGCAAGTTATGATCTGAACTTTCAAAGGCCAGTTACTATCCCTAAGAAAGTAAGCAGCTAGATTCTGGCCTTGTTGTCCTCCGTGTATGGGAGGAGAGGTGATGGGTCAAATGCAGGGAAACTTAGTTGGGAGGCATGCGAGCCCGTGCCTCCTGCCGACCCAGATTCTTGAACCCACAGAGCAGTGGTGCAGGTTCGGGGCTTGGGGAGGAGTCTGTAGATTCACTCATATGCGTCCTTCTCTTACAATCACATCACCCTTGGTAAATGATACTGTGTTCAGAAGCCAGCTCCCATCACAGCTTGATGTTATCTACCATCCCGGTTTCTTTTAGCTTAACCTTAAACTGCACTGCAGTTGCTGCTCCACCCATACATAACCTTCTCTACCTTAGACGCCAGTCCCTCAGCTAAGAACATCTCCCTTTCACCCTCTCCCGTGCTAGTTTAGCGAGGTCACTGGGGGAACGCCCCTCATCTCCTCTGAAAAACATCCTCATCTTCCCATGTGTATCTAATAACGAGTGGGCAGAGGTCGATGTTGGCACTCCAGACTCATTCATTCATTCAACGGGAGAACGCAGATTAACTATTAAGAACAATGTCGGGCAGAGGATGAGCTCTCACTAAATTTCAACTCTCGTCAATGCATCCTTCATACACTATTTATGGAGCCTGAGGGGCTGGCTTTGTGACATTCTCTGCAACCTGGCAGTGGAGACAGACACAGTTACTGGACCACTCCAGGGCAGAAGACGTGGGCCCCGCCCTGCACTCCGACTACAAGTCCCAAAAGGCCACGCGGCGCCGCTCCTAGCCCCGCCTCCAGTCGCATGCGTAACGTCGCGGCGCCGACCGCGAGCGGGCGCCGGTGGCTGCAGCCAGCGGGCGGGGCGGGGCCGACAGGAGCGGTGGCCTTTAGGGCGGAGCCGGCTCCGCTGTCCGCAGTCGGCCGCGGGCTAGCGGACACAGCGTCTTCTGTCGCCGGTTCCCCTCGCTCACTGCTTCCTCGTGCCGGAGGCCGCTCCTCTCAGCTCTCTCTCTCTTTTTCTCTCTCCCTTCCGCGGATCCGCCATGTCGGAGCCGGGCGGCGGCGAGGACGGCTCGGCCGGCCTGGAGGTGTCGGCGGTGCAGAATGTGGCGGACGTGGCGGTGCTGCAGAAGCACCTGCGTAAGCTGGTGCCGCTGCTGCTGGAGGACGGCGGCGACGCACCGGCTGCGCTGGAGGCGGCGCTGGAGGAGAAGAGCGCCCTGGAGCAGATGCGCAAGTTCCTGTCAGACCCGCAGGTCCACACGGTCCTGGTGGAGCGCTCCACCCTCAAAGGTGCGCGGCGCCCCCTCCCCGGTCGCGTGGAGCAGCTAGGGTGCCCGGACCGCCAGCGCCCGCACAGTGGGGTCGCTTTGTCTCCGTGGCTTCTCAAGATGGCCGAGTTGGGTGGAGACGGCGTCTCCCGGTCCCTACTGGGCACAGGGCCGCATCCCTGCCTCCAAAGTCACATGAGCTTTTTTGGTTTCGATTCGTGTCCAAGCTTAACTCACTTTAGGAAGGATGTGTCTAGGGTAGCCTGGATGCTGGCCCCTGGGTGGGCTCGGGTACCCGTGGGTTGGCGGGAGCCGGAGTGGGCAGGCCCTGGGCACCCAGCATCTCTGCTATCTGTGGCTGCCTATGCATAGGCCTCCAATGGACTCACAGCATCGTTGCTGAGTGGGTGTACCTCTCTATTTTACAAACCAGGAAACCGAGTCCCGTGTCTGGTCCAAGGTCACCAGCTAGTACCTGACCTTATACTAGTCTCAACATACCAGTTTCCAATCCAAATTGCTTGTTTTGCTGATCATGGCTTGAAATTGTTGCTTAGATGACCCTAATGACAGCCCTGTAACATTTAAGCCTGATTTCAAAGACTTAAGAACTGTTGCTTACCTAGTTGGGGAAGGAGGAAAAAAAAGCTGACATGCTCCAGTTGTGTCCTCCAGTAGAGATGCATGCTCACAACATCCCTAGATTCATCTGGAATCTGGAGCTTGCGTGCAGGATTCCTTCCTTCTTGAGTCTTTAAAATCACTTTGTAGCATCTGGGGAGCTGGTGAATGGGTGTGGCATTTCCCTAGGAATCCAGATGTTCCGTTTAAGTAAAATAGCCCTAGGGATAGAAGGTGATCTGAGAATATTTGCGAGCAAGTTCCTTACAGTTCGAAAGGCTGCGTGGTTCCGTTAGAAAACCCGTGCGGCTGCCCTTTAGATAGTTTGTATCTCCCAGATACTTTGTATCGCTTAAAGACTATTCTTAATTACAAAATGTTCAACGTGGCCTTGGTTTGGGCCTACAGTTAGAAAATAGCAAAATATTTTTCTTGGATCAACACAGAATGTTTGAAGCAGTATGCTGTTGGTACCTGTTTAGAGTCAATGTGGCTGGAGGTTGTTTCCTTTGCATTTGGAGTTTATATTTATTCCTGCATGGAAATTTGTTTCTGTCCAAAAGACCAGGTAACTATAGAAAATTTGAAACATATCTGAAATGAAAGTCATCTGGAATCTTCCTTCCTCGGCAGAGCCCTTTGACCCATACTTTTTTGGTCTTTTGTGGGGTGTGTGCAAATACATTTTATTAAAATAAATTTTAACCCATGTTTTTAAAGATTTGGAGTAGCTTGGCCCTAGCTAATTCTTTTATATTCTTTGTTGCACAGTTTGTGTGCAGAAATTAGTGGTTTCAATAAAAACACACAAAAACCATGAGTCATGGTTTCTCTTTATGGAGGAAAAAATTCCCAAGTTTTTCCCTTTGCTCTGTCATTAGTAATTTGTTTTTCTCGTATCTGTCCATCTTGTATCAAGGGTGGAATGGAACAAGTGTCTAGGCAATACTCATTTCTTTGAGCAAAGGGATGATCCAGCATCCCAGCCAGGTTCCATAATGACTTGCAATTTTGAAAGTTGACTAAGGAATTTGACTGTCTTGAGACTGAAATAGCTCTCTTCTGTGTTTATAGAAATCCTGTTTGCATTCCTAGCGATTTAACATATTAATTTCTTGTTCAATTACAGAAACATAAGGAAAGATTTTAAAGTTTTTAATTTACATTTCAAATGTTGCCCCCCCTTCCCGGTCTCCCCAAAGCAAACACCTCCCCCCCCCCCCATCCCATCCTTTTAAATCCAAGTTGATGCCTAAAGGTGTCCTCCTTGTCAGCATGTGTGTTATCTGTGCTGGGGATTGAGTCCAGGATGTTGCACATGCTAAGCACACCCTTTTTGTTGTTGTTTGTTTGCTTATTTGGGAAGTCTCACAGTGTAGCTAATGTTAGCCTGAAGCTTTGTAGACTAGGCTGACCTCAACTCACCGAGTTTACCTAATCTCTTCCTCTGGGGGGGCTGCTAAGCACACAGTCTAAAATAGAACTGCACCCTCGGCCTGTGTAGTCTCTGGGCCCTTGGTAAGGGGCCCTTGTTTTAGTAGTTCTTAAGAGTTCACATTGGCTTCTGCACACTTAGGCAGGTATGGACAGGCAATAGTTGATTGTGGTGAAAGGCGAACAAATATCACCAACTGTGATTAATATATAGCTGATTTCCCGAACTGGGAAATTCGTTTTTAATCTTAGCCACCGCTCCCTTTTCCCTCTGTTAAAAGACAAATTCTCAGGTAGCCTAAGGTGACCTCAGACTTGTTTGTAGTCAAGGATGACCTTGAACCTGTGATCTTCCTGCCTCTGCCTCCCCAGTGCTAAGGACATTCACTGCCATGGTCAGTCTTTAACTGTGGTGCTGGGGAAAGCATGCAGGATTACAGGCGTGCCAGGCAAGCACCCCACCGGCTAAGCTGTGTGGCCAGCCTCTCCTCGCGGCTGTACTTTAAAGATGTTTCTAAACACTCGTACCAAATACGTACATCGAGGCTTTTATGTCCCAAATACGTTCTTTTCCTAAAGCTAGCCCAGCTACATGGAAACCGCGTTAAAGTACGGAGTCCCTCAAACCGGAAGATACAGGCGGTGATTTAGCAGCGTCTTTTGAAAGTGTAGCAGCAGAGTTGCAGCTTTTCACTGAGAAGTCTCCTTTCTGAAATTCCTAGTCATAGGGAGATTGTTTAATCCTGAACCGAATGGTTTACTCAGTGAAGATGTTTTTGTAGCACTTCTTCCTACCCGTGCAGGTTTTCCTTGTGCTTTGGCACTGGTGAGTTGGTGGTATCTGTGGGAACGTAACCGCTGTGCCTCTGTGACTGGCATCCTCCAGCTTTGTGAGTGCTCAGCAGGGAAGATGTGGTGCCGAGTGTGTGTGGGTGAGTGTGTGTGGGGTGTGCCACACACGCTCACTTCCCTGCCTCCTAAGACTTGGGAGTTCTTCACTACTGGAAATGTGGCTGTTCTTAATATGCGTGCCTTGAACTAGCAGTCCAATGTTTCTAGGGCAGGTAATTTAGGGGAGTCAACTCTCAGTGCAGAAATGGCTGGGAACCAGAGTATAAAAGGATTTTCCACATAGAGCCTTTTATGGTTCCCAGATTCACAGAAACATAGTTCTGTGAAAACTTAAGAAAATTGTCTCTGTGGGCTTTCAAAAGTTGTTTTTCTAAGGACTTGAAATTCAAGAGGAATTATGAAATTTAGTAATTGATGGCTTTAAAAACTTAATACAGCTGAGGATCCCTGAGGTGCTACAGAATGCTGCGGCCAGAGGTCCTTTGAGTGAGTCTTTTGCCTCTCTAACCTGAAATCAGTTTTCAGACTATAGATGTTCAGCCTGCATTCATTTCTAGACTGATCACCTCAAGTGGTTAATACAATAGTGCATAAATCAGCAAGAAAAGCTTTTCTGTAACATTTCCATAATATCCGGTGCTAGAAGGGATCTGTCAGCCTGGGTTCTCTGGCAAGCTCAGTGTGCAGGTAGGCCTACACTTTATAGGACAAGATGGTCTGCAGTGAGGCACATGAGAGTGTTCAGTGCAGTGGGTACTTACGTTCGAGGGAGGGGCGTATTCACTGCTTTTTAAAAGAGTGGGCTGAGACCCCTAGGAGAAAACCAGTTCCCCCTGTTCATTACTGAAGAGGGAGGCTGGGATGTAGAAGTTTAAACCTGCTTAGAAAGAGGACTTGGTGGTTGTTTCTTTTTCTATTTTTTAAATTTAAAACATTTACCATATATTTTGATTATATTTTCTCTTCCCCCAATTTCTCCAGAGCCTCCCACCTTCTTACCCATCCAGCTTTATGGGTTTCTTTTTCCTCTTTCAAAACAAAAACAAAGAAATCACAAAACCCCCACAAAACTAAAAGACTAATAGACAGAAAATACTAAAACATAGTAAGATGAAACAAAGTCCACAGAAAATACCATTGAGTTTATTTTGTTGACCAACTGCTTCTAGGCATAGGCCTGTCCTGAAGTGTGTTTGATTACCCAGTGAGACTTCATTGGAGAAAACTGGTTTTCACTTTGCCAGCCAGTATTAATTGCACAGAGCTCCTTGATTGGGGATGGAGCCTGGGTCCACTTCCCTTTCACAGTGCTGGGACTGCAGCTGGCTTGAGCCTGTGCGTGCTGCCACAGTCTCTGAGTGCACATGCGCAGCAGTCCTGTTGTGTCTGGAAAACACCCCTCCCTCGAAGTCTCCACCACATAGGGCTCACATTTTACCATCTCCACTCTCAAGTAGATCCCTGGTCCTTGAGAACAGGGGTTTGATGAAAAGGTCTTTTGAAGGATTCTGAAGCTGGTCTCTGCAGTTCTTCAGGGCATTTATTGGGATGGAAATGTTTGATGCTGGAAGGATGGCTCAGTGGTTAAGAGCACTCACTGCTCTTTCAAAGGACCTGAGTTTGATTCCCAGCACCCACACGGTGGGTTTTTAGCCTCTATGTGCACCAGACAGACAAGTGGCACACAGACATGCATACAGGCAAAACACCCATACACATATAATAAAGTTAAAACTTTAAAAAGATAGGAATGTCTGTTTTAGTCTATTTCATGTCAGTTATTCTAAATGAATTTTAACTGAAAAGGTACTGGGTCCTTAGGACTGGGTGTATCTGAGTTGGTGAGGTGCTTAGCTTATAAGGCCTTTGGTGTGATCCCCAGCACCTGGTAGTGCACCTCCATGATCCCAGCACTATGGAGGTAGAGCAGAAGGATCAGTTCAGGGCTGGATCCAAGGCCAGCCTCAGCTCCCGAAGAGAAGTACCGCATTGGTGACTACCAATTAGTTCTTTACGAGAAGTAAGTGGGATGTAATGTTTCCTTCATGCACTTGAAAGGATGCTTCTGTGTAAACCAGGGTTCTAAGCCCAGTGCCAGTGTGGTGACCACCATATGGTATTGGTCAGTTTTAGATTTTAAAGGGGAAAGAAGATGAACGAAAACCCGGAAACTTGTAAGGAGCCATTGGTGTGGGGTGTAGGCTGAGTGAATACCATCACCTGCTCCGGCTGGCAGGAGGTTAGAGGGAGTGACCAGACTTTATCCCCTTCCTACTGCCTACCCAGCACACTTGATGAAATGGCCACTCAGGTGAGGGCAGTGCGGGGTTTACCGCCGTTGAGCTTCATTAAGACACCATGTGCTCCTAATTATTGCACTAGTAATTTGAGATGTATTGCTCTGTCTGCAGAAGCGTGCGCGTCCAGATGCTGCTGCCAGTTGGGCAGTGTCCACCAGTGTGGCCCAGCGCAGCATGCCCCTCAGGACCAGGGTGGGGACAGTGCTTCTTAGCCCTGCCATTGGATTTTTCCTCCTGTGTTGACTGTATAAACCAGCAGTCCACAGACACCAGGAAACTGATTGGAGATTTAGTGAAAGGTGCCACTCTGACAGAACATGTAGGTTGTGTCTGTAGCTGAGCTTCTGGGTAGAAGAAAGCATTCACAGCTTTCCCGTAATTAGCAACAAATAATCACATGTCCTTCCTTCAACTTTAAACAGCTTTATAGAAGAAAGCCAACTTTCCTTTTACTATTTAGAAGATTAACATTTACAGACTGACAAAGAGGGGAGCCACCACAAACACACATAGTTCTGGAGATGACCTATAACTCTGGCTCACATGGAACTTACTTTGTAGATCAGGCTGACTGGAAGTTGTGGTGATCCTCCTGCCTCTTCCTCCCCAGTGCTGAAATCACAGGTGTATGCCATCAAGCTTGACCTGCAAAAATCGTGTTTGATAATTTATCAAACATCATAATATTCTGTAAGTGAGGTTTGGGCATATTCAGACTTTGATTTCTGTATTTACCAGAAATTTGTATAACATTACTGACCCAGATGTGTTTCTCTGACCAACTGGTAATGACTTCCCCAAGTTATTCTTAGGGAGTGCTGGAATTTCACCAAAGCTGCAGGTCTGTCTTCCTGTCTTCCTGTCTGAGGATTATGTCATTGGGCGTGCCTTCCTGAGCCAGCCTGAGCAGCTCTCTGCCGCACTGCAGTGCTCCTGGTGTTGAACTGTAGCATTTGCTACAGAGCCCTGACTCACACCTGCAGTGGGTGGTGGAGCCTGTTTGATCAGGGAGTACAGGCAGCGGGCTGAGACCCTGTGTCTGGCCTTGGCAGCAGGCGGAGACCCTGTGTCTGGCCTCTCTCTTCTGGGATTGCATTGGTGTGATGATGGTTGTTGAGGAAGGAATACTTTAAAGTTTTCAGTGTGTCAGACATTTCTATTGGGTGCTTATAGAATCTTCTTTCATTGTCCATTTTCCTGGAATGGTATTTGGTGATGCATTTTATATGATTGTGGAAAGTTTAGAAAACTCAAGGAGATAGGTTGTTTTGTTCTGTTCTGTTTTTTTTTGTTGTTGTTGTTTTGTTTTGTTTTCCTTTTCTATAGTTTTTTGTAGTTTCTTTCAGACAGGGTTTACCTGTGTAAACAGCCTGGCTGTCCTGGAATTCACTCTATAGAGCAGGCTGGCCTCAAACTCAGAGATCTGCCTGCCTCTGCTGGAATTAAAGACTTGGGCCACCAAGCCCATCGAGACAATATTTATTTCTTCCTTTCTTTCTTTCTTTCTTTTTTTTTTTTCTTTTGTTGTTATTTTTGTTTTTTCGAGAACAGGGTTTCTCTGTATAGCTCTGGCTGTCCTGGAATTCACTCTGTAGATCAGAAATCCACCTGTCTCTGCCTCCCAAGTGCTGGGATTAAAGGCGTGTGCCACCACTGCCCAGCGGAGACAATATTTCTTAATCCACTGCCTTGACAGCTGTAGTTTAGGACATGTCTCTATGTGCTTTGTCTTATGCTTGCAATTAGAGATTGCAGGCATAGGTGTGACTACTTTCCGGCAGCAGGGTTATCTTATGATATAACCAGATTTGAGTGGTTGGAAAGTCAGTTGATTTATAAAGGGTTTTTAAATAGTTTGGTTTTTTTTTTTTTTTTTTTTTAAGTTAAAAAATTAAAAACAGCTTTAGGCATGCTAAAGCTGTTTACTTAGCAGGCCAGGATGGGCTCTGCACAAGAGGAACACATTGGATCGCTTGCCAAAGTCTGGCTTCATAATCTGGATGGATGGCCCAGGCTCAGTAGCACCTCCATAGCACCGGGTAGCAACAGCTCTTGGTGGTCATGCTCAAGACTCTTAGACAACTGACTAAGGCTGGAGCAGCCGCGCAGTGGAAAGATCACAACCAACACTGAGTACCTACAGGGGTTGCTTTTCAACGCTCACCCACACTACACGATTTCCTTCCTCAGCTGAGATGCAGAGCACTTACACAGTCAAGAGCAGGGACTCCTAGGCCCAGGAGAGGTGGCATGCATCCTCTGGGGTGGGCACTGCCCTATAATCTCAGAGTGCCTGAGGCCTTCTGGGTACTGTTGAAGACGCCAACTCCTACATGATGGCAGTAGTTATTTTAAAAGACAGGAGGTAGTACTAGGCATGCTGGAAAGTTCTTTCACCTACTTCCTCCTTCCCTTTCTAAAATAATATCAAAAACAGTTGTTTGGAAAAATGTCTCTTGATAGAGGCGTTACATATCATACCTTTAGGTGTGAACTTTGTGAAGTCAGTTTACAAAGCTGATTCTCATTACAGCATTTGGGTACATGGGTGTCATCTTACTTTGTTGTCACTGAGCCCCATTTCCCAGTGCTCTGCCCCTGCATCTCACATGTGCCATTACCCTTTTTACCCCTTCCCCACTTAAGACGGCTTCCCCCCCTAAGTCCAAAGCCCACGTAGGAGAGACATTGGTCTTCGAGTCCAGTTTATTCATTTAGCACAGTGATATCCAGCCCACCCATTTTGTGCAGATGTCATGATTATGAATTTTGCTTTTGTCTCATCCTAAAACCAACAAACCAGACAGTGTTTGTTCAGGCTCTGTATTTTACACTTGAATTTCAAGGGTTAATTGCTAAAAGAAGCCTCAGAGGGTACGCAGCTCAGTGTCCCATGCCCTTCTCTGCTCATAAATTTAAAGGCCACACCACTCAGCCACTCTTGGATATTCTATTGGGTTTGTGTTTTCACTGCCTCTTGGCTCTTACTGCAGATGAAGCTGAGGCGTGGTGACTCATTCCTCTAATCTCAGCACTCAAAGCAGAGGCTAGCAGGTGTCTGTGAGTCCAAAGCCATAGTGAGTTCTAGGCTAGCCAGAGCTATACAGTGAAACCCGATCTCGGAGAGGGAGAAGGAAAGAGAATATACAGAGTTTAGGTAATGCTGATAGTACACTGTGAGTCCTTGTGAATACAATTCAGCTAGAATGTTCAAATGTCTTGGAGGTTATTGATAGAGAAGTTTGCATTATCTTATAATCTTATTATTCTGAGATAGAATTTCACTATATAGCCCTGCCGGCTTGAACCTAACTATATAGACCATGCTGGCTTTGAACTCACAGAGATCCACCTTCCTGTGGTACCACACCTGTATCATTTTCACAAGTTTTTTTCTATAATTTTGATTTTTAGTTTAGAGTCTGGCACACATGCCTCTTGAGGCTGTTGTATGCTAAGTTCCAATAAACTCACCTGTGGCTTGTGTGCTGTATGGACCTACATGTTCCTTGCCTTCGGTTAGCTTGGGTGGAAGAGACACTTCTGTGTGCAGTCCACAACAGACTGACAGGTGCTTGACAGAGCAAAGGAAAGCTGGGTGACTAGCTTCTTGGGTATTTCTTGTCAGCAGTCTTGCAGGGTGGGCTTCACCCTTGGCCTGGCCCTGCTATGTGCTGGTGAAAAGCTCCTGAGGAACTAACTGTAGGCCTCTGCATTCTCGTGCTTCTGGCTGAGTATCTCAGGGGTCATTTACTTAACCACTCTGTACCTGGGAATCAGGGCTAATAGCCCTGCCAGCCTAGAATCGACTATGTGGCATGGGAATGCTTGTCATGTCATGTAGTAAGAGCTGAATATCAACTGAACAGACCACATTTGGGATGGAAAGACACCTGTCTTTTGGGGGCACAGAGGGTGAGTCTAGTGGCCAGAGACAGTGAGAATTTTGCAGAAACTACTGAAACTGCCCACATCTGGAACTTCCCTTGTACCCTCTTTATCAATCTTCAATACTTGATACTGCCTGGAAGATACAGAGTAGGCTCCTTGTCCCCAAGATCACGCAGCAAACAAATGCGAGTCAGGAAAAGCAGGTAGAGCCAGCACCCTGGGACTTCAGAAGCGAGGTGGAGTGGGGTGAGGATGAGTCTTTAAGACTTGACATATTAAAATGTCAGTGTGAATTTGATAATACTTATTATGATTTATAGAGGACGTTGGTGATGAAGGAGAAGAGGAGAAAGAATTCATTTCCTATAACATCAACATAGACATTCATTACGGGGTGAAGTCCAACAGGTAAGTGTGAGCGCCGCTGTGAGACTGTGCCACAGGTCTACTGCACATGAGCACAGCTTGAGCAAGATTTCTGTGTCAGTGTAAATGCTGAAACATTCCAATTTTAGTCACCAGTACATGGTGTTTACTTACTAGGAGTTTCAGGTTTCGATCTGATTGTATTCTTTGATTTAATAATCTGCTTTTATCTTATTTTGTCATTATAAATGAGCAGTGAACATTCCTGTGCACAGGCCTGATTCTTTTCATGATGAATCCTTCAAGAGCATATTACTTGTTCACAGGAAAGGCATCATTAAAGTTTTAATGCATGTTGCCAGATTACCTTCCAGATAGCTGATATCAACTTCTCGGCAGTAGGGACTTTCAAGTTCCCATATGTGAAAACCCATGATTCCGCATAGCACTCAAAACTTCTGAAGCAATTTCAAGACTACAGAGGAGATGCAGGGTGTAGTGGTACACACTGTAGCCTCAGCATTTAGGAGGCTGGAGCCAGGGGATCTGATGCTTGGAGCTAGCCTGGTCTACATAGGAGAAAACAACGGTCTCAGAAGAAAAAGGAAAACAAGCGAAGGGTATAGGAGACTTGTGTGGGGAGTGGGTGGGTGGACTCCTAGACAGGGTTCGCCACACGTGGGCGGGCACATGTGATAGAACACAGGGTTCGCCACACGTGGGCTGGCACATGTGATAGAACACTTCCTGACCAGCACTGCAAAGATACCCAGGTCAAACTCTCCTTCTGTTTCCCGTCTTTTGCAATACGGACAGCACCCACAGCTGGGGAGGTCACAGTGCAGCCTACAGCGATCTTCCCTCTACTTCTGCCCTGTGGGTTCTGGGGTGGAAGACTGGGTTGGGGGGTGAGATTGAATTCAGATTGGTTGGCTTGGCATCAGGGGCCCTTAACCTCTGAACCTCCTCATTGGCCCTTGTAATATATTTAGGGAAATAGGAAATCTAGTTGGAGTGGTGTCTAGAGATGGAGAAGAGAGCGCAAAACCTAAGAAGTGGAGCTAGAAGATTTTATTATGGAACTGACATGACAGTTCACAGGTCCATGTGCACCTTAGGAAGATCGATGTGCAGCTCACAGCTGCTTGAGCGGGTTGACTTTAAGTGAGAACTGTGAATTCTGCCAGCCCAGTCACTACCTTTGTCATGGGGATGTGCTATATCCATGTCCTGATACAGGATACAGTCATTCTCCCACAGTGGAAAAGGACAATCACAGCTAGAAAAATACCCATTCAGTCTAGTTTTTGGTTGGTTTGAGACAGGGTCTCACTCTGTATTGCTGGCTGGCCTGAAACTCACTGAGATGCTCCTGCCTTCTGAATGCTGAGATTAAAGGCATATGCTACCGCACCCAGCTCAATCTGTTTTTAATGTAATTTTAAGTTAAACACTCAAAAATTTTCACTTGTTTTCAACACAGAAACTATAATTGTTAAACTAATTTAAAATGTGACTTGTCTGCTCTGCTTTCTCCTTTTGCTCTTTAGCCTGGCATTCATCAAGCGAGCCCCTGTGATTGATGCAGATAAGCCAGTGTCATCCCAGCTCCGAGTCCTCACTCTGAGTGAAGACTCACCGTATGAGACACTGCACTCTTTCATCAGCAATGCAGTGGCTCCTTTCTTTAAGTCCTACATCAGAGAATCTGGCAAAGCAGACAGGTAAGCACTGCTTTCTCACTGCTGCGTGGCTCCATCAAGTCACAAAGGTGTCTCATTGATATTTAACAGATCTTCATGTGCTTCGAAGGCCAGTGCTGCTCTAATTTTGAGATGCTTCCATCTTTGTAGGGATGGGGATAAGATGGCTCCTTCAGTTGAAAAGAAAATCGCAGAGCTTGAGATGGGACTCCTTCACCTGCAGCAGAATATCGAGATCCCGGAGATCAGCTTGCCAATTCACCCCATTATCACCAACGTTGCAAAGCAGTGCTATGAGCGTGGAGAGAAGCCCAAAGTTACAGATTTCGGTGATAAGGTTGAAGACCCAACTTTCCTTAACCAATTACAGTCTGGAGTTAATCGGTGGATCAGAGAAATTCAAAAGGTAAGGGCTGTATTGAAAGCTTCTGTGAGATGGCTTGCCCTTTAGTGTCATGGGAAGCTGGCCCAAGTCCTTCTGTTGTAGTGATATGACAGTAGGAGGGAGCCCTGCTGCTTCTAGGGATATCATGCAGCCCAGAGTCTGGGCAGAGTCATAAGTATACTGCCAACTGAGAGAGCACTTGACGCAGCCATCTCACCAAGCTTCAGACCAAGCCCTTCACTTGTATAGGGGAGGGATCAACTTGAGATTTACCAGATGATGCCATCTTGTCTTCAAAGGTGACCAAGCTTGACCGAGATCCAGCATCAGGAACTGCCTTGCAGGAAATCAGCTTTTGGCTAAACTTGGAACGTGCGTTGTACCGCATCCAGGAGAAGCGGGAGAGCCCAGAGGTGCTTCTGACTCTGGACATCTTGAAGCATGGCAAGCGCTTCCATGCCACTGTCAGTTTTGACACTGACACAGGTACAGTCCAAAACCACTACCTACAGTCTTTGATGATTTAAATGAAAATTAGTGGGTGGAGTTTGGGATCAGACCCAGGCCCAACATTTTATGTGTCAGACAAGTACTGCCCCAGGGACACACCCTAAACACTTCTAACTCTTAACTCTTTTTCTCTCCTGCAGCTTGTCTCTCGGGCCCTCAGTTCTACAGAATAAATGTCTAGGGCTCTCGTCCTCGCCTACGAATTTCCTTTCCCTCATGGCTTTTGAGAAAATAAGACAGTTTCTAGGCCCAAGGCTAGTGAGCCCTGGGACTTGCCCTCCTGTCTCTTCACTGTGTGCTTGTGCTTTCAGTCAGCCGGAAGACAGCCATTGCCCAGAGCTGAGGAAGGAGGAAGCAGCCCTGTTGCTTTCCCTCTTCTCTCCTGCTCCTCCCCTTCTCTGCTCCCCGTCATCCTTATCCCGAGTGGTCAGGGCGGGACAGGGCAGGACATGCTGTCCACATCTCAGTCTCAGCACATCCTCTCCCTGTCCCCAGAGCGTGTCTCTCAGGTATTGAGTGAATGTCCTCCCACTGAGCTGTCCCCCAACCTAGTCACAGAGCTTTGGAGGTAGGGGTAGGATTCTAAGTCAAGGGCAGCCTGCTCTAAATAGCAAGACTCTTGTTTCAAAAAACCCACGGGATATGAATGTAGCTTGGTGGTAGAGTGCTTACCTAGCAAGCACAGGTCTTGAGTCCAATGCCCAAGTCTATAGTAGATTATCTCCTTTGTTTCTTAGTAGGAACAGTTGGAGTGGAGTTGCACTAATCACAGAAATGTTTGGCCAGATATATATCTGTGGAGCATTTCTATAGGCTGTATAGCCACAGAAATCAAGTGATTAAGACCCGTTTATTTCCTCTCCACAAAGTGTGGCACTCAAAACTTTAAGTGAGTAAATATCAAGTAGAGCCCCTGAGAGTGTCTTGACCACCTTAGATATCAAGTAGAGCCCCCGAGAGTGTCTTGACCACCTTAGATATCAAGTAGAGCCCCTGAGAGTGTCATGACCACCTTAGATATCAAGTAGAGCCCCCGAGAGTGTCATGACCACCTTAGATATCAAGTAGAGCCCCCGAGAGTGTCTTGACCACCTTAGATATCAAGTAGAGCCCCCGAGAGTGTCTTGACCACCTTAGATATCAAGTAGAGCCCCCGAGAGTGTCATGACCACCTTAGATATCAAGTAGAGCCTCCGAGAGTGTCATGACCACCTTAGAGAATGCTGACTGGGCATTCATACCCTGTTTTTTTGGTTTTTTTGGGTTTTTTTTAGGGTGGGTTTTTGTTTAATCATCATATAGCTCAAACTTCCTATATAGCCAGAGATGACCTTCAACCCCTGGTTGTCCTGCCCTTATCCGCCCAGAACTGGGACAGCAGTCTCACGTGCTTGGAAGTCTTTTTTCCCTAATACTTTCAAAAATCTTATGTAAAAGGAGGAGATAGACCAAAGCCAGTTTTTCTTGTGAGTCCATGTTCATAATGACATTTAACTTTCATTTTAATTTAAATTTAGCCATAAGTGAGTGTTCTCAACGCTGACAACACTGAAGTTTCTCTAAACTTAATTATTAAAGTAAAACATATAGACAGTACTAAAAGCAAGATATAAACGTTAGCCCTGTGAAGGAAGCTACTTGGGAGATGGTCTTGTCACTAAGTTAAGATGCAGAAGAATTGGCTTTTTGTTTCTTTCTAATATATAAATGTTTGCCCCTCTGTGTATGTGCGTGCACGCGTGCGATGTCAGCTGAGGCTAGAAGAAGATTCTGAATTCTCTGGACCTGAATAGTTAGGATGGTTGTGAGCTGCCATGTGGGTGCTGGGAACCAAACCCAGGTCCTCTGAGGCCAGCCAGTGCTCTTCACTGCTGGAGACTTTTCAGTCCAGCTCTACTCCCCCCATCCCACCACCTAGGCAGGGTTTCTCTGTGTAGTCTTGGCTCTCCTGGAACTTGCATTGTAGACCAGGCTGGCCTTGAACTCACAGAGCTCCACCTGTCTCCGCCTTCCAAGTGCTGGGATAGAAGTACTGGGATACACTATACCTGGCTTCAACTGTGCCCCTAAGAAAACCAAAGCTAGCTCACTAGGGGAGTTGTTTGTTTGTTTGTGAAATATTGTGAATGATTTTTCTATAACTAAAATATTTTCAGCATCAAAGTGCATTTCATAGTTAAGACTTAGTTTACTTGATTTTATTACTTGACATGAAAGCCGTTAACCCTCTTTTCAATCTAGGTCTTAAGCAGGCGTTGGAAACAGTGAATGACTACAATCCTCTGATGAAAGACTTCCCTCTGAATGACTTGCTGTCTGCCACTGAGTTGGACAAGATAAGGCAGGCACTTGTTGCAATTTTCACACATCTGAGAAAGATCCGAAACACAAAGTACCCCATTCAGCGGGCTCTGCGACTTGTGGAGGCAATTTCCAGAGACTTGAGTTCTCAGTTGCTCAAAGTCTTGGGCACTAGGAAGTTGATGCACGTGGCCTATGAAGAGTTTGAGAAGGTAAGCCATGCTCTTTAGAGAACCACCCTGAGCCAGCGAGATTGGTGGCTTAGTGACGAGCCATCTCCATTGTACCCCAGGTCATGGTGGCTTGCTTCGAAGTCTTCCAGACGTGGGATGACGAGTATGAGAAGCTCCAAGTGCTGCTGAGAGACATCGTCAAGAGGAAGAGGGAGGAGAACCTGAAGATGGTGTGGCGCATCAACCCCGCTCACAGGAAGCTTCAGGCCCGCCTCGACCAGATGAGGAAGTTCCGCCGCCAGCATGAACAGCTGAGAGCTGTCATCGTCAGAGTCCTGAGGCCACAGGTGTGTCTGTCGAAAAAGCTCACACAGTCCTTGTTTTGCTGCCTCTTTTTAATTAATTCTTTGAAAGAACTACCTTGTACGAAGTGTTTTTTCTGTAGTTTCCTTTTGTCACTTGTCATCCTTGATCCTGAGGCTGTGTTATGTTGTTCCGAGTATCCAAAATACTCTGTGTGTTCCACATGGATGCAGCTCAGGGCAGACGCCTGGCCATTAGATTGTAGTGTGTGACATCAACTGAGTCCTCCAGCAATGCACCATAATAAATTATGGTGAATTACCGTTTATCTCTAGGCTTTATTAAGGCAATTCAGTGGTTCCTTTTTCCTTTGTATGCTTTTGGGTTAGGGTGGTTTGTTTGTTTGTCTTTGTTTGTTTTGTTCCATTCCGGGGATTGAATCCAGAGCCCTGTGCCTGCCTGCTAGTCTAGCGCTCTGTAGCTGAGCTACATCCTGGCCCTGTGTGTGGTCTCGCTCCTGTTTTCATTTCCTCTTCTTTTTCACTAGTTCTTTTCTTTAAAAAAAAAAAAAAAAAAAAAAACCAATAAAGATGGGAAAGTGTGTGGGGATCCTTATAGGCTGCTCATGGTTGAACTGGGATTATAACAGACTGAAGATTTTAAAGTCGGTATTGATGCACAAGAATCCTGTGCTGTGCCTGTGACAGGAAAACCTCATTTGCAAATATTTTTTGTTCCAAATCTTTCCTTTAGGTCACAGCAGTTGCACAACAGAACCAAGGAGAGGCACCTGAACCCCAAGACATGAAAGTGGCCGAGGTTCTCTTTGATGCTGCAGATGCCAACGCCATCGAGGAGGTGAACCTGGCCTATGAGAATGTCAAGGAAGTAGACGGGCTAGATGTTTCCAAAGAAGGAACGGAGGCTTGGGAGGCTGCCATGAAGAGGTACGATGAGAGGATCGACCGTGTGGAGACTCGCATCACCGCCCGCCTCCGAGATCAGCTCGGCACAGCCAAGAATGCCAATGAGATGTTCAGGATTTTCTCCAGGTTCAATGCACTGTTCGTCCGCCCACACATCCGAGGGGCAATTCGTGAATACCAGACCCAGCTGATCCAACGTGTAAAAGATGACATCGAATCTCTGCACGACAAGTTCAAGGTCCAGTACCCGCAAAGCCAAGCTTGTAAAATGAGTCATGTCCGTGACTTGCCCCCTGTGTCAGGGTCTATCATCTGGGCTAAACAGATTGACAGGCAGCTCACTGCCTACATGAAGCGAGTGGAAGATGTCCTGGGCAAGGGTTGGGAGAACCACGTGGAAGGACAGAAGCTGAAGCAGGATGGAGACAGCTTTCGAATGAAGCTCAACACCCAGGAAATCTTTGATGACTGGGCGAGGAAGGTTCAGCAACGCAACCTTGGTGTCTCTGGGCGCATCTTCACCATTGAGAGTGCTCGCGTGAGGGGCCGCACTGGGAACGTCCTCAAGCTAAAGGTGAACTTCCTTCCAGAGATCATAACACTCTCCAAGGAAGTCCGGAACCTCAAGTGGCTTGGCTTCCGAGTGCCACTTGCAATTGTGAACAAGGCTCACCAAGCCAACCAGCTCTACCCATTTGCCATCTCACTGATTGAAAGCGTCCGGACTTACGAACGTACCTGTGAGAAGGTGGAGGAGCGCAATACCATTTCCCTGTTAGTGGCCGGCCTGAAGAAGGAGGTACAGGCCTTGATTGCAGAAGGCATCGCGTTGGTGTGGGAGTCCTACAAACTCGACCCCTATGTGCAGCGCCTGGCAGAGACGGTTTTCAACTTCCAAGAGAAGGTGAGCTGACTTACCCTCCAGCGTTGATGGTGGATTTAGTCACTGAGTCAGGGAACACACTAGTTCTCCACAGCCATCTGTAAGATTGAAGCTAAGGCCCTGGAGCTGCAGGAGGAGAGTTTTCAGGCTGTTGACTGATTGAGTGGGGCTTTGGGAATGCTGCCGAGTGACACCTGGGAAACCTAGAGAGAGGGCACTGGAGGCTGATAGGCATGTGTACAGCTAGAGGGACAGGTGTCTCCAGACCTGTAGTAGGAGCGCTTGTTCCCATGGGCAGGACAGAGGGAAGAAAGATGCTGGCAGTGTTCCCGGCCCCTCCTTTTCCTCTGTGGGGCCATGGGGGTGGGGGTGGGGGAGCAGCGTGCTCACCCCAATACTAGGGCTGGCTGTTTATGAAGGGACTACGCTGAGTAGAATTCTTCACAAAAGGAACATGAGCAAGCTATAGAGTAAGCGAATGTTTTCATACTAAATATGCTCTCTGCTAGGTGGATGACCTACTGATTATTGAGGAAAAAATAGACCTGGAAGTTCGTTCCTTGGAAACCTGCATGTATGATCATAAGACATTCTCTGAAATCTTGAATAGAGTGCAGAAAGCAGTGGACGACCTCAACTTGCACTCCTACTCCAATCTGCCCATCTGGGTCAACAAGCTGGACATGGAGGTATATATGGCTGAGTGGGCCAGACACTGATCTCTCTCTGCTGTCCTGTGAGCGTGAGCCTTGCTAGGTATGGCCTTTAGTTAGTCTGGAAAGTGTTTTCCCTAGATACTTACTTGGCTGGCCCTCAGCTAATGCCACACACAGCCAAATGCTGTGGTCCCTGACCTAGCAGTTCTCAGCTGGGAACAAGGTGTTGGGATGCAGAGGAGAGTTCCTTCTTCTCCTGGAAACTGGAAACTCGACAACTTCCTATTGGTCTTTCCCCTGTTCACATGGAGTATGGTTTGTTTTGGTTTTCTCCCTTTTTGATGGCGATGGTGGTGGGGCCCTGGTGGAATCTTGCTCAGCATGGATCCACTTCTCAGGTCCTAGCTCTCCAGGCACCCTTCTCTGACAACTGCCCCCTCCACACCTAAGGCTATTGAAGGATGAGGCCAGAGCCAGGTTAGCTTTGCTTATTCATTTGGAGAGGACATGTCACTACAGAGCCTAGGCAAGGACATCTTTCATAGCAGAGGGTCCAGATTGAACTTGGCTGGTTCTCCCCTTAAATTTAAAATGGTATCCACACCAAGGATATGGTAGGAAGGAAAGTTATCTGCCTGCAGATGCTGTGGTTCTCCCTCAGCACATTCCTAGGGAGTTATATGGCACAGGGCACACTGGTGGCAAAGAGCTGCAGAGGTGTCCTGTCTGTCGCCTAGAACTTTGCCTGGTTCTGGACAGAGAAGGCTTTCTTCCACTTGTTGAAGAAAAAAGTCTTTATCTCCAAGCTGCAGTGTTTCTAGTTTCACCTGTAGAGCCACCTCTAAGATCCACCACTTAAGTGAGTTTTACCTCATGAGAAACAGCTACCAAGAGCTTAACTGCATCTGCGATATGGTGTTAAGTCTCCTTGTCACTTAGGAGCAAGGAGACCAGCAGTTCTCAAGTTCCAAAGGTGCAGAACACAGCTCTGATGAGGCTACAGATGTCACATGCCACCACACAGAGTGAGATAGGATTGGAGTTGGACACTTGACTTTGGCACACCTGCCACCTTCTCATTCTGTACTTTGTGAGCTGACCTTCAAAAGCAGCCACTCAGTGACCCTGCTTTTTCACTAGATTGAAAGAATACTGGGTGTCCGCCTGCAAGCTGGCCTTCGAGCTTGGACCCAGGTTCTTCTTGGACAAGCTGAAGATAAAGCAGAAGTTGACATGGATACAGATGCTCCACAAGTTAGTCACAAGCCTGGTGGAGAACCCAAGATCAAAGTGAGTATCTCCCATGGCACTCACCTGGGTATAGCAAAGCTAGTGCCTCCCCTCTGAAGTATCTGTGGAAGCTGAGGAGGTAAGAGAATCACAAGCTCAAGGTCAGCTTTGCCTGAGTAGTAAGATCCTGTCTCCAAAGTGCCCATCAGGGTGAGCTCTGGGGTGTAGCTAGGTGTTCGAGCCTAGACTAGAGCCCTGGCACTGGGGCTGGCACCGGGTACAAGTGCCTGTGAAGAAGTTACCTTACAGTGTAAGAACCTGACAGGCACCATTTAACTGGTTGGTGAACGTTAGCACCACCAGTGGTGTGGATGGCTCCACGTGTTTGTAACATCTTGTGATGACAAGGGCATTTCACATCTGCCTTTTCTCCAGAAAACGTATGGGAAAAATAGAGGCTCACCGGAAAGTCAGCCTTGAGCATCTGACCAGAGCAGAAAATGCCACAGGCTGGAATGGGTTGAGGAAATTGAGTGCAGGGTGAGGCGAGCCATCCAGTGTCAGCAAAGCTGCGGAAGCACCTCGTGCTTTCTTTGCACATCTTCTGTCATTTTAAAATGATTTCAAGACAGGAAACCATAAACACTTAAAAGTCTGTTTAGGAAATGTACACTGTAGCAACTCTTTCTTGCTTGGTATCTATGTGATGAACTATTTTGAGTCAAGGTTTCTCTGTGTAGCCTTGACTGTCCTGGGACTCACTCTATAGACCAGGCTGACCTCGAACTACCTACCTGCCTCTGCTTCCCAAATGCTGGGATTAAAGGTGTGTGCCACCACCACCTGCTGCTTCAGTGATACTATTTTTCAAACCTCAAGCTACTTTTATTGAGCACATGGATTTCCATGAGTACCTACTGTGTATTCCAATGCAGGCACCAGGGCACCTGGAGCAGATGAAGTGATACTTGCCCTCAACCTCTTGTGATCTTAGAGGGACAAATGTGAAATCGCTCAGGAGTGCAGCTGATAGTGACAGACTTTGTGGCTTACCTAGAGAGGTCATCATTTAGATAAAGAAGGTCGTAAAGAATCTAAACCATGTTGTTGAAATATGTTACTGAGGAAAACCAAAACCTTTCTTTTACAGAACGTTGTTCATGAGCTAAGGATAACAAATCAGGTAATCTATTTGAATCCACCCATTGAAGAATGCAGGTACAAGCTATACCAGGAGATGTTTGCTTGGAAGATGATTGTGCTGTCCCTGCCCAGGATCCAGAGTCAGAGGTACCAGGTAAGCGTCCATAGAGAGGCTCCAAGCATGTACCCTCTGACCAGGTCTTGTTTGGGACTCTGATGCCACTTTTCAGGATGAGTCATCTAATAAGCCCTGTCCATGTCTTTTTGTACTCGAGGGTTCCCGGGTTGCATGTCCTGAGGGAAAGCTTGTCTTTTGCAGCCTCCCTCCCTCGTCTCTTAAAAGTTTCCTCCATACACCTCTTTGGTTTTCAGAGAGGGTCTCTTTGTGTAGTCCTTGCTCTCTTGGAACTAACTCACTGTGTAGACCAAGTTTGCCTCAAACTCACAGATTCTCTTGCCTCTGCCTTCTGAACACTGGTATTAAAGGCGTCTGCCACTATGCCTGGTCTATGAACTTTGATGATCTCAGATCCTACTCCATTGTTGTGTTGTTTGGTTTTGGATATAGAGTCTTGCTGTATGGTCCCAGCTGACTTCCAACCTCAGCCTCCTGAACACTGGGATGGCCACTCTTACATTTCTAAGCACTCACAGAAATGGGAATCATGAGCTCCTGCCTGCACCCTTATTTATCAGCACATAGCTGTTCTTACTTAATTTGCAGATTCCCTCTGACAATTTTAAGGGAAATCCTAGATTCTAGTCTTCCTGGTAACCTTCTAGAGTCAAAGGAAAACATGAAAGACCATTTAATCCACAATGTTGGCTGATGTCACTTTTAAGTAGGATCAACGGCTTTCAAATAAAAAGATTCCATAACACTGCCATGCAGACTGTTCTGGAATTTAGTAATTCCACTAGAAACATGCCCTTTCAAATTAAAAACTAAAATAAGTTTATTTTATTTTACATATATGAATGTTTGCCTGAATGTATACTGTTTATCAGGTGTGAGCCTGATATAGTTTCTGAAACAGAACAGTTTCCATGTAGATCAGAAGAAATAGTTGGATTCCCCAGGTGCTCTGGATCCAGGTCCTCTGGAAGAGCAGCCAGTGCTCAGGGCCACTGGGGCATCTCTGCAGCCCCAAAACACACCTTTTTTCCCTTATGACTTTGAACATAAATGTCACTTTCAAGGGTTTGTTTGCTGTTGTTTTAATTGCATTTATTTATTTGCGGTGTGTTTGTGCACACACACTCACATGTCACAGTGAGAAAGTGGAGCTCCAAGTACAACCTGCGGGTTAGAAACCTATCTCTTTTCACTTTGTAAGTTCATTCGGGAATTGAACTCAAGACATCAGGTGTGGTGGCAAATGCCTGCTGAGCCATCTCCTGCTCCCTGTTGTATGTTTTGCCCAGCTAATCAAACCCAAATTAAATTTTGGTTTCTGTCCCAGGCATCAATATATAGTCTTTGGGATCCTCTCTGTCTAGTTCTGTGTATAAGGCTGTGCATTGTCTTGTTCCTTTCCAAACTGGACAGTTGGGAGCTGCCCTGTTTGTTGACACAGCTCTGCTCCGTCTCCACGCTCATCCATGCAGCCTGACCTTACCCTAACCCAGGCCTGGCTCTCAGCTGCTGCTTCCCGTCTCCTGTCCCATGGCCAGGCCCTGGTACTGTGCCTGCTCCTCCTCTCCTCCTTTCTACCCAGCCCAGAAGTCATGTGTCACCCGGATTTCTGTCATCGCTGTCTTTTAAAGCTCATCCTGGTCTGTTGTTTTTAAAGCAAAACCCAACATTCAGTTTACCAGATGAAGGCTCGGGGGCCAGACGCTGGG
>JADRCH010000284.1:979198-1057848 GCA_019843965.1 Rhynchomys soricoides
ACTGCCCAGGGAGCCGGGGTCCACACCTGTGACCCAGCACTGCACAGTGAGTCGGGGTCTACACCTGTGACCCAGCACTGCACAGGGAGTTGGGGTCCACACCTGTGACACAGCACTGCACAGTGCAGGCAGGGGAGGGGTCGAGGCCGGCCCACCTCACATGAGGCTTTTGACCGTGCTAATGGTAGACGTGAGGATTCCTCTTGCACCTGAGTAGTGCTTGGTTCTGTTCCTCTTTAAACATATTATCTCGTGAAGGTAGGTTGTTAACAAGTTTGCTACACCGCTGAGGGCCTGAGTTCTAGTACCCAGGCCCTGAGGAAAACTGTTCAGAGATACCCTGAGAGTGACACCCAGAGTTGACCCTGGGCTCTGCACACACCTGCATGCATGTACCACAGAGGTGGAGAAAGAAAGTGACCAGCTTTGGGTTTTGATGGTGGTGGTGGTTGATTTTTAAGTGGGTTTCTCTGTGTAGCCCTGGCTATCCTGGAACCCACCCTGTAGACAAGGCTAGCCTTGAACTCACAGAGATCTGCCTGCCTCTGCCCCCCTAGTGCTGGGATTAAAGGTGTACCCCAACACCACCGGCCATGACCAGCTCTTTACATCTTCTTTCCAGAGGGGTGGCTGCAGCAGTGTGGGGACACAAGGTGGGCAGTCTGTAGGGGGCACATGAGGAAGCTGCTCTGTCATATTCAGCTGCACAGGGTTCTCACTTACGGAGGGTTTTTGGCTTTTGTGTTTCTTGTAACTCTTGAGTCTGATACTGTTGCATGGATAACATTTCCAATGACCTTCTAGTGAAGTTGTGTGTGCAGTTTGGAACATTTGCTGCTAGTCACTGTAACTGGGCCTGAAGCCTAATGTAAATTTTACAGATAGTCTGCAGACCCAAACAGCACAATGTCTTTAGCTTATGGCAACTTTTTACTTCCTCAGATCACAGAGTTGGTTCACCAGAGAGATGTTACCAGGTCCTTGATCAAAAGCAAGATTGACAACGCCAAATCTTTCGAGTGGCTCAGCCAGATGCGATTTTACTTTGACCCTAAGCAAACAGACGTGTTACAGCAGCTGTCCATCCAGATGGCCAATGCCAAGTTTAACTACGGCTTTGAGTACCTGGGCGTTCAGGACAAGCTGGTTCAGACGCCCCTCACTGATCGTTGCTATCTGACAATGACACAGGCTTTGGAGGCCAGGCTTGGGGGCTCCCCGTTTGGTACGTTCCCTCACAGGCCTGGGCAGGTGGAGTCATAGCAGTAGGCTTGCACCCCGAGCTGATGGTTTGAATGTGTTTCCTTATTCCGTGGTTTTGCATTCTAAAATCTTTAATTTCCTTACATTTATTATATCAACTTTAAAGTAAATTTTATGGCTTTTTTCAAGCCAAGGATTTACTAGGTAATGGAATTAAGTACTAAACTATTTCTCTCCCAAATAATAGGACCTGCTGGAACCGGAAAGACAGAGTCTGTTAAAGCCCTCGGCCATCAGCTGGGGCGGTTCGTCTTAGTTTTCAACTGTGATGAAACCTTTGATTTCCAGGTAAGAAATTTTTTCACATTTTCTGAGGCCATTAAACTTACCCTCTCACAGCCCCAGTGCAAACAAGCCTTCTCTGGTGCTGTCCCAACCTGCAGCAGAGCCCAGCACACACATTGAAGCTTACTTGACTTTCAGTCTCAAAGTTAACCGTTAGTGTTTGTCTAAAATGGCTGTTGCCTGCCCGCCTGTCTGTCTGTCTGTCTGTATCTCTGTATCTGAGACTGGGTTTCCTTGTATAGCCCAAGCTGGCCTAGAACCCCCCCCCTCCTCCTATCTCAGCAGGGCTAGCAGGCATCACTACTGTCACCTCTAGCAGAAATTGTCCTCCTTCCCAAACCAGGGGTCAAACCCAGAACTTAAACATTCTCTTGTTCTACCCCGTGCTCTACCTTCAGCTCTATAAAGGGAAAACATTTCTTGAGGTAATGCTTAATGTCTGTAGCTGAAAACAATAAATATTATGGAAAATGTTTTCCACGCTAACAAAGAAGTGGCAGAATAAAAACTGTAGCTCTGCCGGAAGGGTTTTATTGGCCTAAGATTTCTCAGTACACGTTTGTAGTGGTCATGTTTTTTATGTGAATGAAGAACGAATAACTGAAAGTCCATTTTGGGAGGCAGGTGATATTCTCATTTTGAAAGGAGAAGTTGTAGGTTTCAGAAACATGTGACTTGCTCAGAGTTGTGCACAGTTAGCACAGGCTGCACAGCTCAGACTGCAAAGCTGGCTCCCCACAGTCCTGGAGGCCTCTCTGCCTGTGTGTAGATTGCTTGCCCACCAGCTAAGCATGTGCAGAGGGAGAGAGCGACAGCTGGAAGGATGGGCTCGGGCAAGAGCCCAGTCCTCTCTGGTCAGTGTCTGCCTTCAATTTACCTCCTGCAGGACCTGTATCCAAGACCATAGCTGTGGTTAGGACTGGGAAGGGACACAAGTCAGTCCGGGACAAATGATTTCACCTCTTCGCTTCTTTTTTCCTCTAGGCCATGGGACGTATTTTTGTGGGACTTTGCCAGGTGGGCGCATGGGGCTGCTTTGATGAGTTTAACCGCCTGGAGGAGCGGATGCTCTCAGCTGTCTCCCAGCAGGTGCAGTGCATCCAGGAGGCACTGCGGGAGCATTCCAACCCCAACTACGACAAGAGTAAGACTTCTCTGTGGTTCGCTTTGGTTTTGTTGTTTCTTTATCACTGAGGAGCTGGGGAGAAATCGGACGTGAGCTCCTTTACTTACTCCCATGAGCCAGCACTGCAGAGAGTGATGGTTGGAGACTGGTGTGCGGGCTGGGTGGATGGGAAGAGTTTTGTTCCTGATGGTGACAACAGCAGTACTAGTTCCTATGGGTCCTGGAGCAGAGCCTCCATTGCAAGGCCAAGGCCACAGCCACGGCTTGTTCCTATCCACACGCGAACCCCACCCACAGTGGCCCTTTTCCTCCCAGCCTCCTTAGCGCTTGTTTGACCTCAGTGCCCCCACTGTGTGGTCTGTGGAGGCCTCTGCCAGCACAGGAGTAGCTGTTCTGGAAGGCTCTGGGCATGGCCTTGCTCTCTACACCTAACAGAGCCCAGGCATGTGATAGAGGTAGGCTTGGTGCCAGAAGATATCCCTGCTGTGCAGCTAGGTAGGCAAGACACTCTTCCTGTCTGTACCTACTTCAGCCTTTGCTTGTTTACTTTTTTTGTTTGTTTTTCACAGAGTTTCTCAGTATGTAGTTCTGGCTGTCTTGGCACTAGATCTGTAGACCAGGCTGGCCTTGAACTCAGAGATCTGCCTGCCTCTGCCTCCCCAATACTGGGACTAAAGGCATGCGCCACCACCGAATGGCTTTCTTGTTTACTTTTCCTCCATAGTAATAGCAACTTGTGTTAGAATCTTCCAGACCTGAAGAAAACAGGAATATCAAAGCAACCCTGTAGTCTCTCACAGAGTAAACACACATTCTTAAGTAGTTCAGGAGGCTGGAGGGTTTGCTTTTATAGGTTGTGCTGATGCTAAGAGGAGGTGATTCTCATGATTCTTGGTTGTGTCACTTGGATTCACTGACAGGTTTGGTCCCCCATTACCCTTGTGACATTCAGTGTCACTTGCACAATCAGTGCAAGCAATCGGCCTCTGGTGGCTTGATAGCTACCCTCTGTGTACCTGACTGTGGCAATAGTCATAGAAGGGTTGGCCTGGCTGGAGAGAGTAGCCCAGGTAGAATCCAGGGCTTTGGTCTTGAGGTCAAGTGAGTGGTATGTTCTGTCATCTTAGAGACTCCTGAAAGTTTTCAGTGTCTTTAGTAAGTTTGTGTCATCTCATTTCAGCCTCAGCCCCCATTACCTGTGAGCTGCTGAACAAACAAGTCAAGGTTAGCCCAGACATGGCTATCTTCATCACTATGAACCCAGGCTATGCAGGTCGCTCAAACCTCCCTGACAACCTCAAGAAGCTCTTCCGGAGCTTGGCGATGACCAAGCCTGACCGGCAGCTAATCGCCCAGGTCATGCTGTACTCACAAGGCTTCCGGACTGCTGAGGTCCTTGCCAACAAAATCGTCCCGTTCTTTAAGTGAGTAACTGAGAGCCAGTCGCAGGCATGTGTCTAGCTGATGGTTATTGTTGCTGTCTAACCTGCTAGCTCCTGTGTAGAGTCCCCACATCTCTCAGATGCCCATCTCACTCCTTCACTATAAATGCTGTTTGCTTAAAGGGCGCTCTTTTTAAAGAGCCATTTCTCTTTCAGACTGTGTGACGAGCAGCTGTCTTCTCAAAGCCATTATGACTTTGGTCTCCGGGCTTTGAAGAGTGTGCTCGTAAGTGCAGGCAATGTGAAGAGGGAGAGGATCCAGAAGATAAAGAGGGAGAAAGAGGAACGGGGAGAGGCAGTTGATGAAGGAGAGATTGCCGAGAACCTGCCTGAGCAGGAGGTTTGTGCATCATGCTCTAATTGTGTCCCCTTCACTGTGCCTTAGAAACTGAACCCACTATGCACTATGTAGCCTAGGCTAGCCTTTGAACCTCATGGCTGTCCTCATCCTCCCAAATGCTGAGGTCACAGGTACCCACCACCATACCCCTCAGATAGATGTTTTGTTGAAAACTTGCATATTCTGAAATTCACCTTAGGACACTTAGGTCAAGATTTGAGTTCTCAGTGTGATCCTCCTGTCTGGGGTTCTTCCTCCCACCCCATAGATTCTGATCCAGAGTGTCTGCGAGACAATGGTGCCCAAGCTGGTGGCAGAAGATATCCCGCTCCTCTTCAGTCTCCTGTCAGACGTGTTCCCTGGAGTCCAGTACCACCGTGGGGAGATGACAGCCCTTCGAGAAGAGCTGAAGAAAGTGTGTCAGGAGATGTACTTGACATATGGCGATGGAGAAGAAGTTGGCGGGATGTGGGTTGAAAAGGTACCGTAACTTGCTGCTCCCAAGACCACAGGCTCCCGGCCATCGGAGGAGACCAGTTCACCAAAGGCAGTGTGGGCATAGTGTGACTTCAATTTGCCCAAGGCTTGCTTGAATGTCCCTTTACCATCAGCATACAGATAGCAAAACATGTCTCTTACGTGTAGCACTAGCTCTAAAAGTGCTGACTAAAAGTATAATCATAATTAAAGTTAGTTTGTGCCTTTAAGGATTTCCCAGTCCCCAGGGCTAAGTTTCAGTTGACAGTCAGCTGCAGTTCCCTTTCTGGACCAGTTTCTTTCCTTCCTCTGCTCTGTTGTTTATTCCAACCATGTATATTGACCTGAGTATTCTGTATTGGAATAATCCTTTCTGTTTGATCTTTTCTCATCCTTGGAGAGTATTTGGATGTTTCCAGATACAGAGAGCGTAAAAGACATCTATTCTCCTGCCCCAGACTTCTTCTCTGGTGTAGAAATGTCTTTAAGATGTGGTTCCCACACTCTCGGGGTTTCCTGGTTTTAGGAATTTAGAAGATTCCTTTTTTGCTCACTGTCACCAGAAATGTCACAGAGCCTGTCTTGTCTCTCTTCCCCTGATGGTCTCGGTGCTGATCTCTGTGCAGGTTCTCCAGCTCTATCAGATCACCCAGATTAACCATGGCCTGATGATGGTTGGGCCTTCAGGAAGTGGGAAGAGCATGGCCTGGCGAGTGCTGCTGAAGGCTCTTGAGAGGCTTGAGGGTGTGGAGGGTGTGGCCCACATAATTGACCCCAAGGCCATCAGCAAAGACCACCTCTACGGAACCTTGGACCCCAACACCAGGGAGTGGACAGACGGACTCTTCACACATGTGCTGAGAAAGTATGTTTACTGTGTTTGATGTTTGCATTTCCGGGACTCTAGGATCCAAGCACTTGCAGTCACCCTGTTCACACAAATAACAATCCATTGGGAAGGCAAGCGTTTTAAATCCAGGAGTCCTGGTTTGAGTAAGCCTTTGAAATTTTTTCACACTAGGATCATAGACAATGTGAGAGGCGAGCTGCAGAAACGCCAGTGGATTGTCTTTGATGGTGATGTGGACCCCGAGTGGGTGGAGAACCTGAACTCTGTGCTGGATGACAACAAGCTCTTGACGCTGCCTAACGGAGAGCGCCTTAGCCTGCCGCCCAATGTGAGTAACCACCAATCCCAGTTCCACAGTCCAAGACCAGTTAGCCATGTCATCTACAGCTGGGAAGTACTCAGTAGAGACTTCCAGAGTTAAGCAGCTTACAGTCCTAGGTAACTTTTATCGTCTGATACGAGAATGTCTTTGTTTACTGCTTGCTACTGTTAATCAGTTTGTGCCTGATTTGTAAGTTGAACTTTATCAAAGGTGCATGTGTAGGACACCTGGTGTTCACAGGGCTCAGTATGTCCGAAGTTCCAAGTGCCCACTTCCAGGAGGCTTAGGGTTGCCCTGCGGATGAGTGGTTGAGTGAGGTCTGTAGAACTGGCTGGGTGAGGTTATGAAGAGAAGCAGTGAGAGAGACATGCCAGGGTCTGTGGCCTGGGTGTTTGTGTCAGCATTGATGCTGACAGCTCAGAAACAAGCTGAGGACTCCGAGCCCAGTCTTAAAGTCGTCATTAATCTCATCAGGTCCCTTTGGTGACTGATTGTCCCTTAGATTGACTCTGGTCTGATAGCTTGATTTTTTTTTTTATTTATTTATTTTTTTTTAAAGATTGATGACTCTGAGGTTAAGGGTTCAGATTCTGACCTTCTGCTTAGAATCTTAGCCCCACTGTTCACGAGATGAGAGAAAGGTCTGGGCAGGTGGCCTAACTCTGGATGTAAGTGGAGATAGATCGGGCCTGTAGTTCAGGAGGGTGAGTTCAGGTGTGTGGAATATGGAGGCAGTGTGTACAGGAGGAACCCGCCCACTGGGGCTTGGAGTGACAGTGAGGCCGCTGGGCCTCCATGCCAACCGGAACTTCCCACAGGGCATAGCTTCCTGCCCAGATTCTTACCTAGAGAACATATTAGTATTGTAGCCATATGAGCTGCATGTTGTTGTTGTTGTTGTTTAAAGTGCAAAAAAAATTAGAATACTCTTTCAGTATACATATAGGTAAAGAAATATTTACATTTTAATTTGCTGAATTCTTCCTCCAAGGTGCGAATAATGTTTGAAGTGCAGGACTTGAAGTATGCGACCCTGGCTACAGTGTCCCGCTGTGGCATGGTGTGGTTCAGTGAGGACGTGCTGAGCACAGACATGATCTTCAATAACTTCCTGGCCAGGCTGCGAAGCATCGCCCTGGATGAAGGGGAGGATGAGGCACAGCGTAGGCGCAAAGGCAAAGAGGATGAGGGTGAAGAGGCGGCCTCTCCAATGCTCCAGGTGAGAAGGCAGCCCGCCCACCCTGTGTGTGTGTAGGCTTGTGTTCGGGAGGGGGGAGGGGGACAGCAGCACTCAGCAGAGAGTAGATAGCCAGCTTCTTCCAATGGCTCCTGAGGAGACTCGCTGGAGCAGCTTGCAGAAGCTAAATGGTTACTAGAAAACTTAAAAGTGAGAGTGTCAGTCACATGACTCAGTGGTAAAGACACTTACTTGCTCTACCCCTGTTGATCTGAGTTTGATCTCTGGACCCCACAAGTTGTCCTCTGAGTACCACAGCACGCACTCTCTCTCTCTCACACTCCCTCCCCTTCTCTCCACAGCACGCACTCTCTCTCTCACACTCCCTCCCCTTCTCTCCACAGCACGCACTCTCTCTCTCACACTCCCTCCCCTTCTCTCCACAGCACGCACTCTCTCTCTCACTCCCTCCCCCTTCTGTCCTCAGCATGCTCTCTCTCTCTCTCACACTCCCTCCCCTTCTCTCGTTCTCTTACACATACACACACACTCTCTCTCTCTCACGCGCGCGCACACACACACACCCACCCACCATACATGATAATTTTAAACTGTAAAGTGCATTTTCATTTACTTTATTTTTCTTTATAATTCATGAATGACTGCCCTTGCCTGTGTTCCGGTGAAACGCAGTGTCCCTGAGAACCACTGGGGTGAAGCAGTGACGACTAAGGCTTGGCAGTTAGATCCTTACCCGAAACTTGTTTGTTTCAAGGTCACATGACCCTCCCACAGACTTAGGATGGATAGAGACCCCCACCACCATTTTTTTTTTAAAGACAGGGTCTTGCTATGTAGCTCAGGCTAGCCTAGAATTCACTATCCTCCTGCCTCAGCACTTCCAATGCTGTCTGCCTCTGGTAGTTTTGAAATGGTTGTTGTACATTTTTGTTCTTTCTTTTAGATTCAAAGAGATGCAGCGACGATCATGCAGCCGTACTTCACATCCAATGGCCTGGTCACCAAGGCCCTGGAGCATGCCTTCAAGCTGGAGCACATCATGGACCTGACGCGCCTGCGCTGCCTGGGCTCACTCTTCTCCATGCTGCACCAGGCCTGCCGCAACGTGGCACAGTACAATGCCAACCATCCCGATTTCCCCATGCAGATTGAACAGCTGGAACGCTACATTCAGGTCAGAGGTGGTCTTGGCAACGTGGGGCCCGAGAAACTCCAAAACATTGTGTTACTTTAAGTGTGTTGTTTCCTGGGTAAAGGTCAGACTTTCCTGGGGAGGCTGGGGCTAAGAGAGTTACAGAGGGTATCCACTGTCCAAGGAGGCTTCAGACCTAACTCTGTGGGTCTTTCATTTGGTTCAGATTTCATAAAATTTCAATTTAATTTTTCTATAGCGTTACCTGGTTTACGCCATCCTCTGGTCCTTATCTGGAGACAGCCGGCTGAAGATGAGGGCAGAACTGGGCGAGTACATCAGAAGGATCACCACTGTGCCCCTGCCCACTGCACCCAACATACCCATCATTGACTATGAAGTAAGCATGGTGGGCGGGCAGGACACAGCCTTTCTCCTGGTTCCCACCTGAATGTGCTTTGTCTTAGAGCAGCAGCCTGTCCTGAACTTGGCGTTATCTTATAGTGTCTAGTTTTCCGAGATAGCAGAAAGTGTGGATGAGCTTGTCCTGTCAGTATTTTGGAGATTTAAACTGTGTTCAAACTAGGTAGTCCTGGAAGCCAGGAGGCACAATAGCTATGGAGTCATTTATCCCCATCTTGTATGTAGGTGTCCATCAGTGGAGAGTGGTCACCGTGGCAGGCCAAGGTGCCTCAGATTGAAGTGGAGACACACAAGGTAGCAGCCCCAGATGTCGTCGTGCCAACTCTAGATACAGTCCGCCATGAAGCTCTCTTGTACACTTGGCTGGCTGAACACAAACCCCTGGTCTTATGCGGCCCTCCTGGGTCTGGCAAGACCATGACACTCTTCAGCGCCCTCCGGGCCCTGCCTGATATGGAGGTAAGACCAGGAGATATTATAAACAAGAGCTTGTGGGGTAAAATGTGGGCTTGAACAGTAAAGCTCATTTTATGTCTACTTACCAAAGGTTGTGGGCCTAAACTTCTCAAGTGCCACCACACCAGAGCTGTTGCTGAAGACATTTGACCACTACTGTGAATACAGGCGCACACCTAACGGCGTTGTCTTGGCTCCTGTTCAGCTCGGAAAGTGGCTGGTCTTGTTCTGTGATGAAATCAACTTGCCAGATATGGATAAGTACGGTACACAGAGGGTCATCTCCTTCATCAGACAGGTGTGTGCGACAGGTGTGTGCGTGCCAGGGCTGCTCCCCCCGCGGGTAGGTCATCCACACCTTGCTAACCGTTCCCGGCATGCTCTTTTCCTTCAGATGGTGGAGCATGGAGGCTTCTATCGTACCTCAGACCAAACATGGGTGAAGCTAGAGAGAATCCAGTTTGTTGGGGCTTGCAATCCACCCACTGACCCTGGGAGAAAGCCCCTTTCACATAGGTAAGCAGCTCCATGGCCTTCTGCCCACTGTGTCACGTGTGTGTGTGCATATCACACACACACACACACACACACACACGGTGTCTAGGACTGTTGTGAACACAGCACAGCAGCAATCTGATTGAATTGCAAAGGTAACAAAAATATAGAAGATGGACTAGCCAGGTGTGTTGATGAGTAAAGGAGATCCCTGCCAAACCTGACAACCTGAATTCAACCCCCAAGACTCAAAGGGTAGAAAGAGAGAACCGACATACGCAAGTTGTTTTCTGACTACAAGCACAGTGTGATGGGGGGGTGGGACTGACGGACAGACGGGGGGACACATTCATGTATGTTTGTCTACACTAATTAATTGAAACATTGCATATGAAATGATTTCTCCTGGGCTAATTGTCCTGTACTATAACCAAGAAAGTAGGTTAAAAATAAAATCATTAACAGTTGGGCAAGGTGGTAATGGGCTGCTATAATCCCAGCCTTTAGAGGCTAGGCCATTTGAGCTCAGAGTAAAACCATCTCAAGATGTTAAAAAAAGCAAAGCGTTGAGCCAAAGGCGGTGCTCCGGTGCCTGACATGCTGCAGGTGGGTGCAGGTGAGGTTCAGTCCCTACAATGCCACAAAAAATAACTAGGAAGGGAAAGAGAAAAAGGAACGGGAAAGAGGGGACATTGACTTGATGGGAATAATGAACTAGTCACACAGATCTGCAAGGCCACAGTGTGGCTAAGCTGAACCTGAATTCTCTGCTTGGTTACTCCAATGTGTGCTTCCCATGCTTAGGTCAGAACCCACCCCAGCATTGTGTGGGGCTTAGCTTTGACAGTCCTGTTGGGTGGATTTGGGGGATGGTGGCTGAGTCCATGGTGAGGCGCTAAGCTCTGCTGTCACGATGCAGGTTCTTGCGCCACGTGCCTGTTGTATATGTGGATTACCCAGGACCAGCCTCTCTGACACAGATCTATGGCACCTTCAACCGGGCCATGCTGAGGCTCATTCCCTCGCTCCGCACCTACGCAGAGCCCCTCACTGCTGCCATGGTGGAGTTCTATACTATGTCACAGGTACTTGACGGCTCTGCTCTTTGAACTGCTTTCCTTTGCAGGGGGGAAAAACTTGAACAACTGGGGTCCAATAGGTCTGGTGGCATAGGCTTGTCATCTCAGATGCCTAGGAGGTTGAGGCAGGAGGATTGTAAGCCCGTCATTTGATATTCTTCGGACATTTAAAGATCACGTTAGGAGTGGTAGTGAATGATTGAGCTGGTGCTTGCCTCCAAGCCTGATGACCCAGAAACCCACATGATCAGACGAGTAAACCAATTCATTCAAGTCTCCCTCTGATGGATCTCTACTCCGGTACACACACACACACACACACACACACACATTAACGCCTTCTGAGTGTTGGGATTAAATGTGTATGCGTGGCTTTTTTGGGTTTTTTTGTTTTTTGTTTTTTTTCTTTTATGATTTAATTTTCAAGACAGGGTTTCACTGTGTAGCCTTGGCCCTCCTGGGTCTCACTCTATAGAGCAGGCTGGCCTCGAACTCAGAGACTTGGAACTTATTACTTAGCAAAGGGTGACACTGACTTCTACCTCCCAGAAGCTAGGACCAAAGGTGTGCACCGCACCTGACCATAGATGCTTGTTTCAATGAAAAGTGAGCATGCTGGATGTAATTCACGTTGTGACGCGGTGCTCTCTTGGGGTCTGTTGGTGGGGAAGGCTGTCTTTGTCCTCCGATGCTTATGGGAGTTTCCTCCTTTTATCAATCTGTGGGATGGAACCCAGGGCCTCTGACGTTCTAGACAAGTGCTCTAGCAAAAGTGGCTTAGCTGTTTCAACCTTAACACTGCTTAGTAGTTTGTTCTTGAATACTTTAGGCCTCTTTACAACAGAAATGTTTGTAGCACTTTACCTTTTAGCCTCTTTTCACATTATCAGACATTTACATAAGCTTCCATTTTTTTTTTCCAGGAAAGATTCACTCAGGACACACAGCCACACTATATCTATTCGCCCCGTGAGATGACTCGGTGGGTGAGAGGAATCTTTGAAGCACTGAGACCCCTGGAGACACTGCCTGTTGAAGGTCTCATTCGCATTTGGGCACATGAAGCCCTCCGTCTCTTCCAAGACAGGTAAGGAAAGCCAAGGATCCTCTGATTACACTCTTCTGTTTTTGCATTCTGGGGTCCTGTCAGCATCTGTGCAAGGCTGGCCCACCCATGCAGGAATCAGGCCAGTGGACAGAGTGGAGGGAGCCTGGCATGTTTTGATGTGGATTACAACCACCTCCAGTTCTTGTCCAGTTCTTGTTTTCATGGGATTCCTCAGTGTTTGCTGCTTCTGTGTGATTGGAAGAGGCATTTTGTGGACCTTTTTAAACTGACACCAACACACCACACAGCCGCAGGTGCTGATGGGGTCTTTACACAGCATGGCTCTCTGGCAGGATGAACTTCCAGTAGTCCGAAGTGTACCGCTCCTTCCTGTCACTCCTTATCTCGGCCTGTCCTCTGAGCCGATTTGCTCTGCTCGCGCCAGGGCTTTTGCTGTTACACTGTAAGTGGCCGGTGACAAGGGAAGACCTGGTGGGGCTGAGTGCTGTGCAGCGTGGCCATCCTCTAGTTTGAATCTCGGGCAGAGTGCTGCTTCTCTTGTCTTTCGGGTGTCTTAGAAGTCACTAGTACTGTTGTATCGGAGTTTCACAGCTATCTTTATAGTTCAATGTCATCTCCATTTTATAATAAATATTTATTTTCCCTCCTCCCTCTGGCCTGTCCCCCACTTTTTTTATGTTTCTAATCTGAAGTATTTTAGTATAAAAATCTTTAGTTGTATTTTAGACTGATTTCTATGTTTATGAGATTAGATTTCTAAACAGGAGTACTTTTTTGTTTGTTTTGAGGCAGGGTCCCAGTATATAGCTCTGGCTATTGAAACTCACTGTGTAGACCAGGCTGGCCTTGAACTCACAGAGATTCTCCTGCTGCCTCCTTAGTGTTCAGATTAAAAGTATGTGCTGCCACGCTCAGCTTACTTGCAACTTTTCTTATCTGTGCGTACAAGAGTCTTTGAGTGCAGTCCTCAGACACAGGGCCACTTTGTAGTTTCTGTGAAGTTGAGTTTCAGGAAGATGTTCTAAGCGGGGCCTGTAGGGAGGCTTGGAAGATGGGGTGAGCCATGCAGAGCTGGCACAGGCCCAACATCTGTCCCACTACACAGGAGGATCCTTGGCTATATAGAGAGTTAGAAACCAGCCTGGCTGCATGAGACTTTGTCTTTAAAAATCAAAATAGACTAAGTGAGGGACACGCATGTGCAGCCTGCGTTTTATCAGCTGCTGTTTTGGAAAGGGCTGTTGTCGTTGTTGCTGACAACAAAACTGTAATTATTACAGGGTACCACAGAGAACATTTTATTTAGACTAAAACCAGAAGTAATTGTGCATATAACCTCTGTTTTGGAAGCCTAGGGAGATCATACTTAACCTATAAATACTAGCTCTGGGAAATGGGGCAGGGTTGAGTTCAAGGCAAGACTGGGTGTAGACTGAGGCTGCCTAGAAATGTGTGTTCACACACGCACATGCCCAAGTGTGCATAGCAAGCTACATCTCTGCTACACAACGTCCCCCACACTTTGGACAGTATCTTTTGTCAGGTCTGTTGATTTCACAGTAGACCCTTCACAGCACTCTGCAGGCTCCTGCGTGTAGATGGAACATTGTTCTTATTAGCAGTATGAAAAGCAGATTCGAGCTGGGCTTGATGGTTTATAGTTGATGTGTCAGCCATGCACGAGGCTGTAGGAATCATGTGAGTCTGGTAGTTTAAGGTGAGCATAGGCAACATAGTAGAGGTTGTAAAAAGGGGCCAAATTTATCATTTTGTTCCTTAAATCAGACATGGGGTGGGGGGTTAGAGAGATGGTTCAGTGGTTAAGAGCACTGACTGCTCTTCCAGAGGTCCTGAATTCAATCCCCAGCAACCACATAGTGGCTCGCGACCATGTGTAATGGGATCAGATGCACTCTTCTGGTATGTGTCTGAAGACAGCGACAGTGTACTCATATACGTTAAATAAATAAATTTTTTTTCTTTTATTTTTTTAATCAGTCATGTGTGATGTCAGGTCCAGGATTCTGCACTTAGCATCAAAATGTCAGATTGCTTAAGCCTCAGTCCCCATCCCCACCATCTTGCTGCTGTCCCGAGGCCTCGGTGACTCTGACGCTTGTGCTGCTCTCCTTACAACAGGCTTGTGGAGGATGAGGAGCGGCGCTGGACTGATGAAAACATTGACATGGTTGCTTTGAAGCACTTCCCTAACATAGACAAAGAGAAAGCCATGAGCCGGCCTATCCTGTACAGCAACTGGCTGTCAAAGGTAACAGGCGCCTGTTCTTGAGAAGCTCTCCCATCTCCTGCCTTCATGCTCAGAGTTATCCTCTAGTCTGTAGCTAAGCTACTGTCCTGCATGTCTGGGGCTGTGCTTTCAGCAGAGGCACTGAGCCCCTGGAGACACCTCACTGGTCCAGACTCTCTCACTCTGTTTGTGATGACCCGCAGCCGGAACCATGGTCTCTAGCAGCTGAGCATCACATGGGCTTCTGTCCCCGCACACTGAAAATGCGGTGGTTGTGAGTGGTTTGTATGGAAGCGTCTTACTGACTTGTGTGGGAGGCCACAGGCTAATAGCAAAGCAAGAACAGAGGGGATCTCACAGGCTGGGATTTCTGACAGGTGAGCTGTGCGTTAGGTTTGAAGAGGGGCATATGCTGGACTGGGCTTGTAGCTCAGGGTAGAGTGCTTGTCTGATGCATCCCACTCTGAGTCCCATACCCAAAAATAGAAGTCCTGAACACACATCTGTGGTCCAGCTACTTAGGATGCAGCGGCATGAGTCCCCATCCCCCAAAGAAGGCATAACTGAATAAAGCGGGGCACTGCGTACAGCAGGACGCCTGTCTGGCAGAAGGCTGACTGTAGCAGAGACGGCAGAGGAGGCGCAGTGTCACTGCGACCCCCTGTACTCCATACTGTAGCCCGTCCTTATCATTTTCAGGAACCCCAGTGTTGTTTCTTTTTACTTTTTACAGCAGTGGTTTTCAGCCTTCCTAATGCTGCAACCCTTTAATATGGTTCCTGTGCTTTAGTGATCCCCAACCACAACATTATTTTCGTTGCTAATTCATAACTATAATTTTGCTATTATTATGAATCAGTGTAAATACCTAATATGCAGGATGATCTTAGGTGACCCCTGTGAAAGAGTCATTTGACGCCACCCAAAGTGGGGGTCAAGACCTATAGGTTAAGAACCGCTGATTTAAGGGCCAGGCAGTGGTGACGCACGCCTTTAATCCCAGCACTTGGGAGGCAGAGGCAGGCAGATTTCTGAGTTCGAGGCCAGCCTGGTCTACAGAGAGAAACCCTGTCTCAAAAAAACCAAAAAAAAAAAAAAAAAACTGCTGATTTATAGGGTAAACACTTGTTCTTACCAATTTCACTACCTCTAACTAGTTGTAGGTGTGGTGTGAACTGTGGGCTGTTTGCACATGTGTCCTGTGTAAAGTAATCTTGTATGCTGCAGTGTCACTGTCCTGCTAGGCTCCCTGTGCTCATGGATGTGCCTTCTAGCTCTGTCACCCTCTGCTGTCTGTTCTCTGGTTTCTGTCTTGGTTATAGTAGTGGAGGCTCAGACACCTGGTTCTTTTCGTGAATATCTGCTGTTCAAATGCAACTTGGAATTGGCGTCTCAGCTGCCCCTAAAAGCGCCCTAAGCCATCTTTGAGCTTTTGATGGGAGCACACTGAGTCTGGGTTTGGATGAGCTGACCAGTGTGGTGTGTGCTTTTTTTCTCAAGCTGGGGCTTGTCTGGGCAGCCCTGGCTGTCCTAGAACTCCCTCTGTAGATCAGGCTGCTTTCGAACTCACAGCAATCCACCGCTTCAGCCTCCCAATAGAAAGCTGAGCGCCACCACCACCCACCTTGGTGTGTGCTTTACGGCAGTTCTTCAGTGTCAGAGAGTCACATGTCTTAACAGCTCAGTGACCTCTTCTGATTAACATGTGCACTGCCTTTTTTGCCCCAATAGGATTATATCCCAGTTGACCAAGAAGAGCTAAGGGATTATGTCAAAGCTAGGCTGAAGGTCTTCTATGAAGAAGAGCTTGATGTCCCCTTGGTCCTGTTCAACGAAGTACTAGACCATGTGCTCAGGATTGACAGGTAGGCTTCTGTTATTACTGCCGAGTTCTCTTGGGCATGTGTACGTTCACAGTTAACTTGTGCTGTCTTTCCCCACACCCCCACTTCAGCCTTGTTGCTGAGCCTCTTTCCCTTATCTCTCAGTCCAACCTCACTGTCCTGTACTTTGAGTCTTCCCTACCTCTGTAGGCTTGCCACCACCAGTTAGCATCCTTCAGCCTCCAGCTAGAACTGGGCTTATCTCTCTCCTGGCATCTAGAGGGCAGGGCTGTGTCTTCTTGGTCCTTGTCCGCTAGACATGGACCAAGTGAGCAGTTTGATATACAAATTCAAGTTAAGATATGGTGAAATGTTGTAAACACCATCCTAGAAAAGTCGTGCACATAAGTGTGAATGGGAAGTGAGGTATACAGGTCTGAAATCTCTCACCGCTAATAATGTTTCAGAATATTCCGACAACCTCAAGGTCATTTGCTTCTGATTGGTGTTAGTGGAGCTGGAAAAACCACCCTGTCTCGTTTTGTCGCCTGGATGAATGGCTTGAGTGTATACCAGATTAAGGTGAGTCTGTTGGGTGGCCTCTTAGTCCAGAGATGGGGGTCTTGATTCTGCATGAGCTGGTGAATGAGAAAAGCCGTAACCCGTGGCTGGCTCTATAGGTCCACAGAAAGTACACTGGGGAAGACTTTGATGAAGATCTCAGGACAGTGCTGAGACGTTCTGGCTGTAAAAATGAAAAGATAGCCTTCATAATGGATGAATCCAATGTCTTAGATTCTGGATTCCTGGAACGAATGAATACCCTTCTGGCCAATGGCGAGGTAAGGGAACTGAGTGTGTTGTAATGTGTCGCATGGCACCTCAACACGAGGTGAGGAAGCCACAGTGATGCTGTCTCGTCCCCAGGTTCCTGGGCTCTTTGAAGGGGATGAGTACGCCACGCTGATGACTCAGTGCAAAGAGGGGGCCCAGAAGGAAGGTCTCATGCTGGACTCACATGAGGAGCTCTACAAGTGGTTCACCAGCCAGGTGATCCGCAACTTGCACGTGGTGTTCACCATGAACCCATCCTCAGAGGGGCTCAAGGACAGGGCGGCCACTTCACCAGCCCTTTTCAACAGGTAATGCTGCCCTTTGCTGGCTCCAGGTCTGAGGACTGGACTTCCATCCAAGCGTCACCCACTGTTAGGAGCTTTGGTTGAGATGTGGGCATCTTTTTCAGGTGTGTGCTGAACTGGTTTGGTGACTGGTCCACTGAAGCACTGTATCAAGTTGGCAAAGAATTCACCAGTAAAATGGATCTGGAGAAGCCAAACTACATAGTGCCTGACTACATGCCAGTTGTGTATGACAAACTACCGCAGCCCCCAACACACCGGGAAGCCATTGTGAACAGCTGTGTGTTTGTTCATCAGACTCTTCACCAGGTGTGTGCAATTTGGGGAGCAACACAGAGGGCAACGCTGAGTAGACTTCGGATTAGACCTCTGGGAGCTTCCCATCTGACCCTGCACTATCACAACACAGCGGAAACTCTCCTGCACCTCTTCTTCATGTTCTTGTCAGCAGTCTTTTCTTCCCTTCACACTACCAGACTTGCTCCCTCTAGAGCAGGAGGCACTCTGTCTCTTTAACTGGTCAGACGGGAACCAGGGAGATGGTTCAGTGGGTAAAGGTGGCAGGAGAGGACCTGGATCCTGAAAATTGTCCTCTGACCTTCTCACACAAACCATGGCACACAATAATAAAATTAAATAAATGGCTGTGCGGGCAAAAGCTCTTCAGGCTCTGGGCATCAGCATTGCTGATGGAGTACAGAGCCCCTGCATCCCATGTAGAAACACAGGAGTGGTTGTTTGCAGTGTATCTTCACCCTGCACTAAAGAAGTGCCCTCACTTTAGGGAGTCTCCCATCTGTTGAGAAAGCTTTCTGAAACCCACTCAGAACTGTATGTAACCTATCACCTAGTGTTCCCACAGCCGTCCCAGTTGCCCTGTTTCTAATTTCTCCTTTCCAGCCAATAACTAAAGCTGTCTATCACCAAAAAACATGTTCTTAAAGCTGAGTATGTGGCTCATGCCTTTAATCCCAGCACTTGGGAGGCAGAGGCAAGTAGATCTGAGTTTAAGGCTAGCCTGGTCTACAAAGCAAGTTCCAGGATAGCCAGGGCTACACAGAGAAACCCTGACTTGGGAAAAGCCATGTTCTTAGTTTTTGTGTCCGTTGAAAGTGAGCAGAGTCTAGACTTCACCTTCGGTGAGCATGCTTACAGTCCCAACACTCGCTCGAGACACTAAACGGTTAGAATCCAAGATGGCTTAGCATTTAAGAGCACTGGCTGCTCAAGAGGACATAGGTTCTAGTCCCAGCACCCACACTGCAGCTCACAATTCTGCAACTGCAGATGGGATCCAACACCCCCTTCTGGCCTTCTTGGGTATCTGGCATGCACATGGTCCCCAGACACACATGTAGGCAAAACACCCATTCACATTCTTCAAATTAAAACAAGCAAACAACAACAAAACAGTACAATGTGTGTCCATCCTGTGTGATGTAGTAAGACCCTATCTCAAATAAACAGAAAACAAGCATAGCCAATATTGACAAAGTAAATCAATTATTTGTGGAGCTTTTCGTGCGAGATATGAAGCCAAGTGTGATGGCCCACCCCTGTAACCCAGTGTTTGGGGGATAGCAGCAAGAGAGCAGAGGAGTCTAGGTTCAGCCTGGCTACATAGTTAGAGGCCAGCCTGCCAGTGAGGTGGGGCTACAGGAAACTACCTCAGAAAAACAAAAGAACTGTCTCCAGGATGGGCTGTCACTCATCAGGATTTAAGGACGTAAGTCTTTTGTCAGCTAAGGCTGGCTGGCATGAGTGTTGTGACTCGGGAGGGCCAGGCCCACTCCAGTGTCACTGCAGTCTAGCAGGGTAAGAGCTGAACTTTGTTCTCTAAAAGGCTAACGCGCGCCTGGCGAAGCGAGGCGGCAGGACGATGGCCATCACGCCTCGGCACTACCTGGACTTCATCAACCACTACGCCAACCTCTTCCATGAGAAGCGCAGCGAGCTGGAGGAGCAGCAGATGCACCTGAACGTTGGGCTCCGAAAAATCAAAGAGACCGTGGACCAGGTAGAGCAGGAGCCCCAACCCTGCCTGTGGGACCCACAGAGGACTTGCTGTGTGTGTGAGTGTGGCTTTGTTCCTTAGGTGGAAGAACTGCGCCGTGACCTGAGGATCAAGAGCCAAGAGCTAGAGGTCAAGAACGCGGCCGCCAATGACAAGCTGAAGAAAATGGTGAAAGACCAGCAAGAGGCTGAGAAGAAAAAGGTGCGTCCCTTTCTTCCCTGGAGCTATAGCCTGCCGGGCTGCCGTGCGCAGTCTCTTAATGCCAGTGGGAGGCTTGAGTGGAAACTAAAGTTTAGCGGGTTAGCAGGTGTGTGTGTGTGTGTGTGTGTGTGTGTGTGTACAGATGCAAAGAACTGTTTCAGGTTCGCTTAGCAAGCTCACCGGCGCTTTAGCCATAAACACCTAAGCCATCCTTGCTTTGTAGGTCATGAGCCAAGAAATTCAGGAGCAGCTGCACAAACAGCAGGAAGTGATCGCAGACAAGCAGATGAGTGTCAAGGAGGATCTTGATAAAGTGGAGCCTGCTGTCATCGAGGCCCAGAACGGTATGTAACTGCTGTCAGCTTGCACTCAGCTTCACTGAAGACACTGGCAGGATTGGGCTTGGGCTTCCGGTGAGGCCCTGGGGTGTACATTTCTGGAAGTGTTGAAAGCAAACATCTGAACCTTTTTTAAGTACTTCAGCCTGTCTCCTCACAGAGCTCACAGGACACTATCTGAATTCACTGTAATTAAAGCCCTTCTCTTAAAACTAGCAAAAATGTCTTGATGAGCCTCGTGCCTCAAGCTTGTGATCACAAGTACTAGTGGAGCCAAGGCAGGGAAGAAAGGTAAAAGAAATGGGGGCTAGACAGACAGACAGCTCAGCCGTGAGGAACTCAGTCGCTTTTGCAGAAGACCCAGGTTCAGTTCCCAGCACCCACTTGGCAGCTCTAACTACCTGTGACTCGATTGCAGTGGTTCCAGTCTCCTCTCGGCCACCTCAGGCCTTGCAAACACATGGTGCACATACATACTTGCAGGCAAAATACACACTGTGCTGCACACCTTTAATCCCAGCACTCAAATGATACAGGCATCCAATTCTCCGAGTTTGAGGCCAGCCTAGTCTACATTAATAAGACCTTGTCTATAAATAATTTTTTTAACAAATAAAATAAAAATGGGCTGTGACGTTTAGGGGTAGCTCACTTGCCTAGCTGTCTAGAGGCCCTGGGTTTCATCCTCAGCACTGGAAACAAATGTTCAAGCTGCTGCTTTGTGTTGTAGGGCTTTTTGGTGGCGGTGGTGGGTTTTCCCTCCTGGAGCATTAAGACAGGGTCACTCTGCCTCCCGGGCTGGCCTTCAACTTGAGGTCCTCGTTCCTCAGTTCTCGGGTGCTGGGGTGATAGTCTTGTACTGTACCTTCTCAACACTTTGGTCCTTCCTGACTTGAGTTCTTGAGGAAGTGTCACTGTCTCGTCGTGATTTGAGTGTACTGGCCATGGCCAGTGATGACTAACTTGGTCACTGGTCATTCTTCCTCTGTTCCTGAAAGGCCTGCAGGGTGCTGTTGCGCACGCCATGTTGGGTGTGGTTTTCCATGCACAGATGGGTATGAAGGATGCTTTCTGCGGAGTAATTAGAAGTGTTCTCCTAAAACTTGAGGCTAAAAGACTGCATCCAGGTTTTAAAGACTGCATTCCAGGTTTAAGGTAGTGGTCTCTTTGGAACAGCTGTAGGTCGTAGCAGGTTAGTGAGGCTTGCGCAGGCCTCAGCCTAACTGTGGCTTGGGGTTGCTGTCTGCCTCAGAAAGCAAAAATGGAGGTTTTATCTTCTAGGAGAGCAAGTCATCTTCTCTGAAAGGTTTTCCTCTCCTATATATGTTAAAGAGAGAGAAAGTAGCCTGGTGTGGTGGCTCGGCCTTTAATCCCAGCACTCGGGAAGCTAACCTGGTCTACAGAGTGAGTTCCAGACAGCCAGGGCTACATAGAGAAGAGCTTGTCTCAAAAAGACTAAAAATAAAAATTTAAAAAAGCCTGAGAAAATGCCTGTAGCTAGTTGGAAACGTAATTCCCGAGGCTGGACACTGTGTTCCAAGGAACAGCTTGATGCCTTTAGGCTGAGGTGAGGGTGCTTGAGGGTTCGAGGGAGACTTGACCCTTCTCCAGCCTCTCTCTGAGCAGAACGGGAGCCCTTGGTGGTAATGGGTGGTCCTCACTTGGATGCTGTCTCCCCCACCTCTCCCCTCCCCATACCTGCTGACCAGCTGTGAAGTCCATCAAGAAGCAGCACCTGGTGGAGGTGAGGTCCATGGCCAACCCTCCTGCCGCTGTGAAGCTGGCTCTGGAGTCCATCTGCCTGCTGCTTGGTGAGAGCACCACGGACTGGAAGCAGATCCGCTCCATCATCATGAGAGAGAACTTCATCCCCACCATCGTCAACTTCTCAGCCGAGGAGATCAGGTGAGGCCGTCGCTGTAGCAGTGGAAAGGTTTGATCGCGTCCGGGAGGCTTCCCGTTTTCTGGGGCAGTTGGCACTTTCCAGAGGCTCTACTTGCTGTACCCTGGCATGTCATCTACCAGAAGGGAATATGGGCTACACTCATCCACAGGTGCCTTTAGAGAGCTAGCATTCTCTCTCCTCTGCATATGGTTTTGATATCGCCTCTGCCAGCAGTCAATTTCATGCTTCAGAGCGTGAAATTGCCACACAGAGCACAGCTCTTCCATCTCTTGCACCAGAACTGGCTGGAGTTGCTGGAGTGAGGAGGGCAGAGCCAGTATGCCTGTCCCTGTCAGCCGTGTCAGCTTCCCCTGAGAACCAGGGTGCAGCCAGCAGCATGATATGTGCTAGCCCTTTACATTTGTCTTGCGTGAAAACGCGTTTCTATTCTGTGCATGCTTAGAAGTCATTCCCTCCCTCAGTGATGCCATACGAGAGAAGATGAAGAAAAACTACATGTCCAACCCCAGCTATAACTATGAGATCGTCAACCGGGCTTCCCTGGCTTGCGGTCCTATGGTGAAGTGGGCGATTGCACAGGTGGGTCCCTGAGCGGGCGCTGCAGCTGGGGAGGGACAGATTCTCCTGTCATTTGGTTTCCATTTGCTCAGTGATGCTGCTGTGGTGGTTTTCTGGTTTGTTTGTTTGTTTCTCTTATTGTTTGTCTTCAAAGTTCAAGGCCAATTTTTATTTTCCATTTTTTTAAAATGGGGGTTTCCCCATGGATCACCCCTGTCTGTCCTCTCCCGTGTGCTGGGGTTAAAGTCATGTGCCGCCATCACCTGACTCAAAGGGCAATTTTATTACAAGTTTAAAGGAAAAACATTGTAGAGATTAGGTGAGATGTCTGTGGCTGCCAGGCAGGAAAGATTAAAGCCCTGGTGTTTAAGTTAGATGTGGACTGGACATAAACAGCTTATCAGAAGGAAAAAGCATCCCAAGAATGGAAGTGGGCTGGTGGCCTGAGAAGAGTCCAAGAAGTCAGTTCTCACATTGGGGAGGGAGGTGGTGATACATGGGCTGTGCGTCCACAGTGGGCATGTGGGAGTCAGGACAACTTGTGGAGTCCACTCTACCTTTACAGAGTTCTGAGAACCCAGCTATGGCCTCCAGGCTTGTGTGACAGGCGCCCTGACCTGCTCCCCTTCTTGCTAGCCACACGGTTTGGGTTTTGATTTAGTTTGGTTTATATTTTTTGTTTTTAAGGTTCATTTTCATTATTTTTCTTATTGAGTCTGTGTCTGTCTGTGGTGGGCATGTGCACATTGAGTGCAGGTGACTGAGGAGTCTGGAAAGGGGCTCAGATTTCCTGAGGCCGGGGGTACGGGAAGTTGGGAACTCTCTGAAATGAGTGCTTGGAGACACCTCACCTTGCTCTTAACTGCTGAGCCATTCCTCTACCTCTGATAGAGCTTGTGGGAGAGTCTACTTTATAACCCAGGCTACTTCAGCCTCCTGCACGCTAAGATGACAAGTCAAGCCACCATCCTGGCTTATTTTTGCTTGGCTACCCTAAGGAATGGGCATCATTATGGCATGTCACACATTCCTGTCATCCTGCATTGCTCCTGTCACTTAGCATTGCACCCTGTGCTTTGCCCTTCTCAGCTCAATTATGCAGACATGTTAAAGCGAGTGGAGCCCCTGAGAAATGAGCTGCAGAAGCTGGAAGATGATGCTAAGGACAACCAGCAGAAAGCCAATGAGGTGGAGCAGATGATCCGGGATCTGGAAGCCAGCATTGCCCGCTACAAGGAGGAGTATGCAGTCCTCATCTCAGAGGCCCAGGCCATCAAGGCAGACCTGGCAGCTGTCGAAGCGAAAGTAAGCCTTCCCTGGGGGAAGCCAAGATTGACAGTGTTGATTGACTCGAGCGTCATTGGCCTTGTTGAGGCAGTGAACTGTGTGTGTGTGTGTCACTGGCATTCACTCCCTCCCCACTTGCCAGTCTGTCTTCCTTCCCCACCACACCCAGCTGTTTCTCACCTCAGGCAGATCCCAGAGCATGCAGATCTCAAGGCTGAAAGTTAACCCTCTGCCCTAGGCTTGTGCTCTAAAGAGAAAGAGATCCCAGCACGTGCACCGTTTAGTGTCTGTAACACAGTCTCACCTCTCCAGGGCTCTGGACAGTCTGAGTGCTTTTAGTCCTCCCCGGGCCCTGCACGCAACATAGATACTTCTGTTTTCTCATTAATTTAGGGGTCAAGTATATGTGTGCCGTGACACATGTGTGGAAACCAGGGGACACTTTTGTGACGTCGGTTCTCTCCTCCCATTGTGTAGGTCTTAGGGATAGAAGTCAGGTTATCGGGCTTGACGGCATCTCCGTGACCCAGTGATGAACTCCTTTGTAGTATTCAGTGTGGCCCTAACCATTTGATTTCCCTCCCTTAGGTTAACCGGAGCACCGCACTTCTGAAGAGTTTGTCTGCTGAAAGGGAGCGCTGGGAGAAGACCAGTGAAACTTTCAAAAACCAGATGTCCACCATTGCCGGGGACTGCCTCCTGTCAGCGGCCTTCATTGCTTACGCAGGTTACTTCGACCAGCAGATGCGCCAGAACCTGTTCACCACCTGGTCTCACCACTTACAGCAAGCCAACATCCAGGTAACAGGCATTCAAAGAGATGAGTCAGCCTATGGGCACACCGGGCGCTGGCACACCAGCGCTGGCACACTCTGACAGTCTCTGTGGCCCACGGTCACGGGAGAGATAACCAGCTTCCCCCTTTCAGTTCCGCACAGACATTGCCAGGACGGAGTACCTGTCCAATGCTGACGAGCGCCTCCGCTGGCAAGCCAGCTCCCTACCTGCCGATGACCTGTGCACAGAAAATGCCATCATGCTGAAGCGATTCAATAGGTATGTGCTTTGCTAGAGATTGGTACGGGTGTCCTGTCTAATTGTATTCACACAGCGTGTTTGAAGAGATGGAAGGGAAAGTGGTTGTGGAGAGGCAGGGCTAAGAGGCCAGCGTTCGTTTTACATCCGTTGTTAGTGAATTCTGCTTACCACAGTTTTTCTGGGAGATAACTTAAGTCACATCTGTTTAGGAATCTGGTAGTGTGTAGAGATTTGCCTGTGTGGAGTGATAGTTTCTTCCTATCAGGAGACTGCCTTTCCTGATGGAACTTTCACCTAATCACATGTCACTTTACCCTCAGGTACCCACTGATCATTGACCCCTCCGGACAGGCCACAGAATTCATCATGAATGAATATAAGGACCGGAAGATCACAAGGACCAGCTTCTTAGATGATGCCTTCCGGAAGAATTTGGAGAGTGCCCTGAGATTTGGCAATCCCCTTCTCGTCCAGGTTTGTGTCTGTGTTTGAATTTGTCACTCCTAGGCACATCATTCTCTGTGGTTGATGTGAAGTAAATGTAAATGACATAGCACAAACACCAGTGATATTTGAACTTTATATTTGAATGTGGTTTGATACTAAAACAAAAATGAAGCTTTGAGATTATGTTTCAGAAATACAAGTCTGCAGCTGGCATAGTGGTACGCACACCTTTAATCGCAGCACTCAGGGAGCAGAGGCAGAACGGTCTCTTAAGTTTAAGGCCAGCCTGCTCTACACAGAGTGCTCCAGAATAGCCATAAAAAGATCCTGTCTCAAACCCAAAGACCAGGGAGTGGTAATGCACACCTTTAGGGTGGCAGAGGTAAGTAGATTTCCGAGTTCAAGGCCACCCTGGTTTACAGAGCGAGTTCCAGGCCAGCCAGGGCTACACAGAGAAACCCTGTCTTGAAAAAACTGGAATTTGGGAGCTGGGGGTGATCTGAGGTGTTGAGAGTGGTTGATAAGCCCTGTGGTTGGTGTATTATCTCTGAACTGAGTTTTTGTTTGCCGCTGGGGTAGAACCCAGGCCTCACACTACAAGACAAGTCCTCTGCCACTCGGGGACATACATACCCCACCCAACAACAATTTCTTTTCAAAGGCAAGCTTGTGTTTTAGCTTCCTCAAAGGTATAATCATGGCAGGTCCCAGGGCTTCTGGTGGTACACTGGCCCAGATAGGGAACTGATAGCTGCTCTCTGTGTGTGCAATCCTAGGATGTGGAAAGCTATGATCCAGTTTTGAACCCAGTATTGAACCGTGAAGTTCGGCGAACAGGAGGGAGAGTGCTGATTACCCTCGGTGACCAAGACATAGACCTGTCACCATCCTTTGTCATCTTTCTGTCTACCCGAGACCCAACTGTAAGCAGTGGGACACTTCCATGGATCACCATGCTGCTGGTAGGTTTGGAGCTGGGTGAACCAGCCAGTCTGTCTTCTGTTCTGACAGGTGGAGTTCCCACCAGATCTCTGTTCCCGGGTGACTTTCGTGAACTTCACAGTCACCCGCAGCAGTTTACAGAGCCAGTGTCTCAATGAGGTGCTTAAAGCAGAGAGGCCCGACGTGGATGAGAAGCGCTCTGACCTCCTGAAGCTGCAAGGTGTGCTTCTGGTCCTCAGCTTCCCTGTGGTGGTGGGTGGCAGGCTGAGCTCTGAAGGTGAGGGTGATGCTGCTCCCCAGTGGCACCAGTGGCACAAATCTATCTTATCACAGGGGAGTTCCAGCTCCGTTTACGGCAGCTCGAAAAGTCTCTGCTCCAAGCTCTGAACGAGGTAAAAGGACGCATTCTGGATGATGACACCATCATTACAACCCTGGAGAATCTGAAGCGGGAAGCTGCCGAGGTCACCAGAAAGGTGGAGGAGACAGACATTGTCATGCAGGAGGTGGAGACCGTGTCCCAGCAGTACTTGCCACTGTCCACTGCATGCAGCAGCATCTACTTCACTATGGAGTCCCTGAAGCAGGTGAGGCCATTGGCACAGCAGCTGTGGCTCCCAGCTATGGCCCGAGGCATACTCTGATGGTCACATGGCTTCCTTCCAGGTTCACTTCCTGTATCAGTACTCACTGCAGTTCTTCCTGGACATCTACCACAACGTGCTGTATGAGAACCCCAACCTGAAGGGTGCCACCGATCACACACAACGCCTCTCCGTCATAACCAAGGACCTCTTCCAGGTAGAGAGCAGAGCATGCGTCTGTCTGCTCCAGGGCTAGAGACGTATGGCCTCCAGAACACAACATTCCCCTCTCGCTTCCCAGGTGGCCTTTAACCGAGTGGCTCGAGGCATGCTGCACCAGGACCACATCACCTTCGCCATGCTATTGGCAAGGATCAAGCTGAAAGGCACCATCGGGTGAGGCTGGCTGCTCGGTACTGAGTGGCTCTGCAGGCCGCCCTAGCGTGCATTCTGCCTTCCTTCGTCTTCGAATCACAACTGTTGCCTTAACTGCTGTGTAAAGAGACCCGCCTGACCTGTCCCCCATTTCACAGGGAACCCACCTATGATGCAGAGTTCCAGCACTTCCTCAGAGGGAAGGAGATTGTGCTGAGTGCTGGCTCCACCCCCAAAATCCAGGGCCTGACTGTGGAGCAGGCAGAAGCTGTCGTGAGGTTGAGCTGTCTACCTGCCTTTAAAGACCTAATTGCCAAGGTTCAGGCAGATGAGGTAATTGTCCTCTCAAGTGTTCCGAGTGAGACCTGTCAGTGAGCAGCTTACTGCATGTATGACTGCATGTGCCTGTGTCTTAGCTGGGGGTGACACCTGCCTTTAAAGGTCTGTGCATCTAATGGAGCAAGACCCTAAGCTGCATGCCCAGGACCACACACCAGATTATTCCTGTCCCATGATGACACTTTCCCTGTTGTCTCTACAGCAATTTGGCATTTGGCTGGATAGCAGCTCACCAGAGCAGACCGTGCCATACCTCTGGAGCGAGGAAACACCTGCAAGTGAGTCAGAGCCAGGCCCCTGTTGTCCTCCCTCTGGGCCTGAATAGAGAGTTGGGTATGTTGTTCCTCAAAAGAAAAGGTGCGGACTTCCTAGAGCTTGGGCTTGTTAGGAAAGGTCGGGGGCTGACGAACCCTGAATCCCAGCTACTCGGGACACTAAGGTAGGAAGGCGGACAGTTTAAGGCCAACCCAGGCTAAATGATAAGCTCTTAAATCAACAAAATCACCATTTTAGGAAACCATTCAGAGAGATGGCTCCTAAGTAGGGGTTGGCTGAGAGGGATCAGATTTCTAAATCTCCCTCAAGTTGTCACCAGTGACCATGCGAGGCTGGAGCAGGCCAGGGATTAGACCAATGGTAGAATACTTACCTAGCAGGCATAAGGAGATTCGATTCATCTTATTGGGGTGTGAGAGATGCCCAACAAAGATAAATGGGGATTATCTTTAATTGTGCCGTAAAGACTCGTGAGTGCACCTAATAGGCCACACAGGAAGGGCAGGCAGCAACTTGTGATCTCAGCGACCCCCAGGACAGAGGGCACTCCTGCACTTGGCTGGCATGCAACCACCAGGTATTTGTAGTGTGGTTTCAGAGTTAATGGATGAGGACCAGCAAGATGGTTCAGTGGGTAAAGACCTGAGCTCCATCCCTGTGACCGAGTGCTGAGATCTGAGAACCAAGCCTGCTAGTTGTCCTGACCTCCACATTCTCACAAATGAGCTGCATATGGCAGCCACACATATGTACACACACATCAAGATAAAAACTTCCCCCAGGGCCGGGCAGTGGTGGCGCATGCCTTTAATCCCAGCACTCAGGAGGCAGAGGCAGGCGGATTTCTGAGTTCGAGGCCAGCCTGGTCTACAGAGGGAGTTCCAGGACAGCCAGGGCTACACAGAGAGACCCTGTCTCCAAAAAACCAAACAAACAAAACTTCCCCCGGGGCAGCCAATATACCCCCACTCCATATACAGAGACCTGGTCTCAAAAAATAATGAGTTTTAATTATTTTTGCTAAGCATGATAGCACATGCCTTTAATAACAGCACTGAGGCGGCAGAAGCCTGTAGATCTCAAAGTTCAAGCCTAATTTAGTGTGACTTCAAGGCTACCCAGGGCTATGTAATGAGATCCTGTCTCCAAAAAAATTAAATGTTTTTAAATAAACAGATGGGGGGACTAGGGAAAGTGCTTAGTGGGTAAAAGTGCTTGCCTGTGTGGACGGGCGACCTTAGTGGGTAAAAGTGCTTGCCTGTGTGGACGGGCGACCTTAGTGGGTAAAAGTGCTTGCCTGTATGGACGGGCGACCTGAGTTTGGATCCCCAAAACCTACTCACACAGTAGTCATAGTGCAACCACGAGGAGATGGGAGGCGGTCAGGGATGAAGGGAAGTTCACAGGCCAGCTAGCCCTGCTCACACAGTGGAAAAGAGATACCCTGTCTGTCGAGAGGTGAAGAGTGGACATGGACACCAGGAGGTTGACCTCTGACCTCCATCCTTGCCGTGCCATGTGAGTACACGGACACGCACACACAACCACACACCTGGAATCAGCACCATGGAGGCAGAGGCTGAAGGATCATGAGTTCAAGGCTAGCCTGAGAATAGTCTCTGAAAGGGCAGTATCATTAGTACCCCACTCAGTGGTAAGATCTTGTCACCAGATATCTAACGGTGGAACAAAGAGACAAATGCTCCCTGGGTCTAAGAGAACCAGTAGGCTATGGGCTTCGTAGGCTGGGGTCTAAGCTGGATCTCAGGTACTCTGTGCCTGGCTGAGCCTGCTCTGTGGAAATGTCAGCGCCTTTACACGCCCTTGCCACGTCTCGTTTCAGCTCCCATCGGGCAGGCCATCCACCGCCTGCTCCTAATTCAAGCTTTCCGACCTGATCGCCTGTTGGCCATGGCCCACATGTTTGTCTCCACAAATCTCGGGGAGTCCTTCATGTCCATCATGGAGCAGCCACTTGACCTCACCCACATTGTGGGCACAGAGGTAATGTCCTAGTGCCCCATCCTGTCTCTCCATGCACTGTGTGCTATAGCATCAGCACTGGCCACAGCCCAGGCACACTGCTTCTTGGCTGCTGTCTTCCCAAAGCCAACACTATCCTCGGGCCTTCTCCTGACAGGTCCTGTCTTACAGCAGGTCATCTCAGGTCTACCTTTTCATTTACAGGTGAAGCCAAACACACCTGTCCTGATGTGCTCTGTGCCTGGGTATGATGCCAGTGGACATGTTGAGGACCTGGCAGCCGAGCAGAACACGCAGATCACTTCTATTGCCATCGGTAAGGATGTGTGCTGGTTTTGTGGACATGTGGCAGCCTAGAAGCACAAGGCTGCTTGCCATTGTTCACACTCAGCTTCCTGTCTCAGGCTCAGCAGAAGGCTTTAACCAAGCAGATAAGGCAATCAACACTGCTGTGAAGTCAGGCAGGTGGGTGCGATTGGTTTTGTCCTAAAACCTGTGTCCCCAGGATTCCAATGAAAGCCGTCACCTCACTGTGACTTTGTATGTGCAGGTGGGTGATGCTGAAGAATGTGCACCTGGCCCCAGGGTGGCTGATGCAGCTTGAAAAGAAGCTGCACTCCCTGCAGCCACATGCCTGCTTCCGACTCTTCCTCACCATGGAGATCAACCCCAAGGTAAAAAAGATGGGAGCCTCTGAGTGCTGGCACCTCTGGTGTAGCCTGTATCAGAACCAGTGGGTCAGCTGGCTGTGGGCACATGCTGAAAGCTTGGGGTCAACCACACTTTGGCCCTCCAAAATAAAAGCAGACATCACAGAGGCCACCTTCTCCCTCAGGTGCCAGTGAACCTGCTCCGTGCAGGTCGGATCTTTGTGTTTGAGCCACCACCTGGAGTGAAGGCCAACATGCTGAGGACATTTAGCAGCATCCCTGTCTCTAGGATATGCAAGGTAAAGAGCGCTCTCTCTGGACACACTGTACATAAACCAAGATGCCTGCCTATGCACAGCGGGGGAGGCAGAAGAATGAGGATTGTTCCCAAGCAAGCAGATGCACCCTGCAGAGCTGCGACCCTCAGTCCCCTCAAGTGCATAGCACACACTGTCCCTGTGCCACATGAGGACAGGGTACTTGCAGCTCGTTAGGTTTTCAGTTCTATTTTGTTTGGTGCTGAAATCCACTGAGTCCACATTTTAAGAATGCCTATCTTCTAGAAACCTGTCTAAATTCAAGGGTCGTTCGTTGATCCTGATAGTTAGAAAGCTGGGTACTTTGGTCAGCCATACTGCTTGATTCTGGTGCTGCTTCTGCACTGCAGGCCAGATGGCTGAAGGGTAGGAGCGTAGCTTGTTCTGCAGATCTCTGCTTCTGAAGTAGGGTCTAGTTTCCTTGGACATTCTGTCTGACGAATCTGCCTGTGGTCATTTTCTTCATCTAGTCTCCAAATGAGCGCGCCCGCTTGTATTTCCTGCTGGCTTGGTTCCATGCCATCATCCAAGAGCGTCTGCGCTATGCTCCACTGGGGTGGTCAAAGAAATACGAATTTGGAGAATCTGACCTTCGATCGGCTTGTGACACGGTGGACACATGGTTGGATGACACAGCCAAGGCAAGTTAGGCTACACCACACCAAAGATGCCAGTGCACTTAGGAGACATCATGCTTACACACATCCTGTGATGGGGGAGACGGTGGATCTGGACTCAAGGAGTGCTGATACTGTAGCACCAGAACCTGACAGTGGGGCACAAAGCTGGCCCCTCCAGTGTACACATGTTTGTAACCCAGCCTCTGTCCTCCCCAGGGCCGGCAGAACATCTCACCAGATAAGATTCCATGGTCTGCCCTGAAGACCTTGATGGCCCAGTCCATCTACGGTGGACGGGTGGACAATGAGTTTGACCAGCGTCTGCTCAATACCTTCCTGGAGCGCCTGTTTACCACACGTAGTTTCGATAGTGAATTCAAGCTGGCGTGCAAGGTTGACGGGCACAAGGACATTCAGATGCCTGACGGTATCCGGTGAGGCTGCCTATGGGAACAGAAGTCACGCTTGGGTGGGGGTAAGGAAGTATTTGGAGCCCCAGTCTTACTCTGACTCCAAATGTCCTTCTTTCTCAGGAGAGAGGAATTTGTGCAGTGGGTGGAGCTGCTACCTGATGCACAGACACCCTCATGGCTGGGCCTACCCAACAATGCTGAAAGGGTCCTGCTTACCACCCAAGGTGGGTAGTAAGTCTCCTCACTCTGGAGCCCTGCCCACCCTGAGCCTGCTAGGAGGGCTTGTTCACAGGGAGTCCCGAAAAGAAGGTTTGAGGGCTGGCTTTAGTTCAAGGGTTGAAAGCGCCGACAGGGGCTTGGTGGTATGCAGGCCTGTACCCTAGGCAAAGGCAGAAAAATCATGGAGTTTAACATCCAGTCTACACAGCATGCCTAGGCTACATGAGGCCGTACCTCAAACCACACAGCACACCTGGTATTAAGTCAGTTTTTGTCTTGTTTACTTTGTCAACATTGGGGGTAGAATCCAGAGCCTAACACAAGCTAGGCAGAGCTCAGAGTAAGTCCCACGTGCTCTACAACCATTTAGAGCCAGGCTTCGTGACTCATAACTGTGATCCCAGCACCCACATGGTAGAGACAAAGGGTCGAGAGTTCTAGGGTAACCTGGATGACATGGGACTTGCTTTAAAGACAGATGAGATGACTCAGCAGCAGCAACATAGTACCATCCTGTTTCCCCGTGTGTCCTTGTCCTGCTGGTGTCTAATCTGACTTTTATGGAAAGGCCGAGAAAATAGGCAAGGGTTAGTACAGGCATTCAGAAGTAGGTGAATAGAGACAAAATGTTCCCAGCTGCCTCCTCCTGTGGAGAACACTCTGAGAGTTTGCCTGTTGTCTGGGAGGAGGCAACCTTCCTGAGGTGAGGATGCTGTCCACGGGCTGTGGGAGGTGAGCAGCTGGCACGTGTATTTAGTATGAAAATGAGTGTTTGAGGCCTGGAGGCTACGCAGCGACTGTTGAGTTGGATGTAGCCTCTCCAGCACATAGGCAGACTGTCCTGTTTGATTGTCAATGCTGGTGTCACTTGCCCCAGGAGTTTCCTAAGTTCTGGATCCCATCAATGCTGTCAGGAACAAGGATCATTGTCCAGTTTCTCTACCTTTCCACAGTCCAAAAAGCAGTGAAGCTCAGCAGTCTGGCAATCAGTCTCCAAGTGTGAGCGACAGGCCAAGCACCAGTGTGCTTAGTAACAGCTGGACATGGCACTTGTGTGAGCAGAGTTCAGAGGAGTCCCAGCGGCCATAACAAATGTCCCCCGGCAACTTGTGAGGCCCACGGCTGTGGATGGGCTGGGAACAGCCTCGCAGCGTACGACCAGACCATTGGGTCTGGCTCTGTCTTAATTGCCCTTTGGTGGACTTGGGCCAGTTCTACTTACCTCCTCACTGGGCCCTGGTCTGCCTTAGATCGTGTGTGGAATGAGGTGGTCTGCAGGCCACTGTGGTGAGCTAATGGTCATGCACCATTTGGCCTTTACGTTGAAGTCTCCTTCCTCCTTCCCTCCTCCCCAACCCGTGACTGGCCTAGGTGTGGACATGATCAGCAAGATGCTGAAGATGCAGATGCTGGAGGATGAGGACGACCTGGCCTACGCAGAGACGGAGAAGAAGACGAGGACCGACTCCACCTCCGACGGACGGCCAGCCTGGATGAGGACGCTGCACACCACAGCATCTAACTGGCTGCATCTCATCCCACAGACGCTGAGCCCACTGAAACGCACCGTGGAGAACATCAAGGTAGCTAGGCTGGGGTCAGCGTACTAATCCCCAATCTTGAGCAAGAAGAATTTTTTTTTTTTTTTTTAAAAAAAAGATGTAGGTGAGTACATTGTAGCTGTCTTCAGACAGACCAGAAGAGGGCACAGATGGTTGTGAGCCACCATGTGGTTGCTGGGAATTGAACTCAGGACCTCTGGAAGAGCAGTCAGTGTTCTTAACCACTGAGCCATCTCTCCAGCCCAAGAATGACCACTTTTAATTACACTGTTTTAAAACTGTAATCTGAGAGCTGGGGGCAGAGGTGGTTATTCTTTAGATCACGCCAGGGCCACACTGCACTCTGGCCAGCTCCCATGAAGGTCTGGTGATGCTTCTGGGTGTGTGCCTTGCCTCTGTGCACAGATCCCTGTCCTTACCTCTCCTCTTTGGTTTTAGGATCCTTTGTTTAGGTTCTTTGAGAGAGAGGTGAAGATGGGGGCCAAGTTACTCCAAGACGTGCGCCAAGACCTTGCTGACGTCGTTCAAGTGTGCGAGGGAAAAAAGAAGCAGACAAACTACCTGCGCACGCTCATCAACGAGCTGGTGAAAGGTGCTGGGAGCTTGGTGCAGAAGCCCTGGCCATTGTCTGCCGCTGTTGGCCTGGCCACACCCCATGTACAGGCCCCTGCAGGGCCCAGGCCACACTGGACTCTTTCAGGCTTCCTCAGCAGTGGGAGGGTCTTAGCAATGCCCATAGTTTTCCCTAGGTTTTCCAGTTCTTGTGCAGCTCCCGGGACTCTTAGGGGTAGTGCAGTGAAGAGGACAGAGGGGTGGGTAGGAGCCCAGTCCAGACACACTGTGTGCTTGCAGCAGCGTGCCTCTAAGCATATGCCCCGCACTACTGAGACAACAGTGCCCTGGGCCTTCCGGGTTGTGGACAGAACACCAGGCACAGCCAGGAAAGAGGGCTGTGGTGTGTGTGCAGGTGCTGGCAGCCTGAGCCATTTCTGCTTGAAGGGGAGTTGGCGGAACTGATGCTGAGGCCTGGCTCTCTCTTCCTTGCTGCAGGGATCTTGCCTCGGAGCTGGTCCCATTACACAGTGCCTGCGGGCATGACTGTGATCCAGTGGGTGTCAGATTTCAGCGAGAGGATCAAACAGCTGCAGAACATCTCACAAGCAGCTGCATCTGGTGGCGCCAAGGAACTGAAGGTGGGCATGCATGGCCGGGGGTGGGGGTCAGGAGTGGTGGAAAAGTGTCCTTTACGATGGCACTGGGACAGCCAAGGCCTGTGCCTGACCTGCTGTCTTTTCCGTGGGGTTGTTTCTATAGAACATCCATGTGTGCCTGGGTGGCCTGTTTGTGCCTGAGGCCTACATCACTGCCACCAGACAGTATGTGGCACAAGCCAACAGCTGGTCCCTGGAGGAACTCTGCCTCGAAGTCAATGTCACCGCCTCCCAGAGTGCCACCCTTGATGCCTGCAGCTTTGGGGTCACAGGTGAGCTGGAGTCTGAGCTCTCAGTCTGGCCTTTCTGTGAGACCTGTTTCCAAAGGAATGTACTGCAAGTGTCTGTGCAGAGCACCCAGCTGAGCCTGTGGGTGGGTGGCCTGGAGGCCGGGCTGTGTGGCTCTGCACCGCTTCAGCCGGGTCTCCACATCTCCTCACAGGTCTGAAGCTCCAAGGGGCCACGTGCAGCAACAACAAGCTCTCACTCTCCAATGCCATCTCCACAGTCCTCCCCCTCACTCAGCTACGCTGGGTGAAACAAACAAGCGCCGAGAAGAAGGCTAGTGTGGTAAGTGCCATGGCCTCGCTCCTGGGCTCTGCCTGTGTGGAGACAACTGCACCCCAGCCCTGGACCCCACGGGAGCTTGTCCCCAGAGCTCATGAACAGGAAGTCCCTCTGTTTGTCCCACAGGTGACTTTGCCTGTCTACCTGAACTTCACGCGGGCAGACCTCATCTTCACTGTGGACTTTGAAATTGCTACAAAGGAAGATCCCCGAAGCTTCTATGAGCGTGGAGTTGCAGTTCTCTGCACTGAGTAAACTTCCCTCCAGTCCTTCTGGAACAGTAAAATCCAATGTTTAACCATCATTCCTCCTTAAAGGCTTGGAAGGTTTGACGGACTGGTGAAAAGCAAGTGGTCAGTTAGCGTGGGCAGGGTGAAGGGCGTTGGGAACTGGATGGGAGAGGTGATGTGCGCGGTTTCCGAGGGCTCACTGAATGGCTGGTTTTATTAAATAAAACACTAAGCATGACGGGCTCCCGACTCTTGCCGCTCTGCTCAGTCTGTTGTAGAAATCCTTGTGCCCCACCCCACAGGGCAGCTCTTGCCTGCCGCGCCCCAGCCCACCTCACCTTTGTCACTGTAGTCACAGATACAGAGGCAGCAAGGTGAGGCCAGGACAGCTGCACTTCACCCCTGAGGCCCAGAGACAGCTCTGTTCTTGATACACTAAGGCTATATAGACACCCCCATCCCCTGGGGACCTTTTCTGTCTCACAGACCTAAGCCCTGCCACCAGTCCATCCTACACCACCTGTGGTGAGAGAGTGGCCTCAGCCCACAGGGAGGGTGACAATTAGACTGGACCTGGCATCTCAGGGTCTCTAAAACCCTCTGACTGTGTGGTACAGGGTGGGCAGGGGCTGTTGTCATAGCTGTAAGGACTTCTTAGCACAGAGAGGCACTGTCCTAAATCCCAGCTCGGGAGAAGACACAGCAGGTTCCTCTGCAGGAGGGAGCGTCCCAAGCCAACATTCTCCTAAGGAACACCTAGAGGTGGTGCAGGTGACACAGCGCCCAAACACCTCAGAGGATATTGCCTGAGCCTGTGGGGATCGCTGGGAACATGAGGTTCACCCCAACCCCGTAACTAGACTTCTGCTCCCAGAGTACCAGCCCACCCCTAACCCCTCCTCCAATCAGAAGGGTCTTACTGGACAGTGGCCACCAACCCTGTTGTCTTCCGTGGCAGAGCCACCTAGGGCACTAATGAGTACCCCCTAACCAGTTCCAGAATGGCCCCAACAGCACCCAGAGGTGGACATGCCCTGCCAAGAATGGGCACCTCCTTGTGGTGCTATTTTTATTTGCACTTGGGAACCTTGTCCTGCCTCCATGGGGGAAGACATGACTTGGAGAGGAGACCCAGACCTCGGCAGCAGCACCAGACTTGTGCTCAGCTTCATTACCTACCAGGAAGAAAATTAAGTTCAGTGTTGACAAGCTGGCCAAAGCAGAACTGGGGAGAAACAGCTCCCACGGAGAGCCCAGCACTCCAGTATAGTAGGCTTGAGCCTGAGCTGACTGTTAGGAGCCCTGCTGCCAGGTGACATGAAGGGCTTGCCCAGCACAGGCAGCGAGAGACTTCTGGACACACAAGGAACAGGAAGGGATCTGCCCATACCTCAGCCTTTGATCCAGCACTCAGGAGACAGGCAGGCAGACTGCCAGGGAATGGAACAAGATCCCAAGGTGGAGATAGGAGGCCCAGTGAAGGCCACTTGGACCCATCCCTGAATTGCAACCTATTTTTTAAATATTTCTTTTACATTTTGTGTGTGTGCACACATACACCATTATATGTTCCTGTGGACATTGGTTCTCTCCACCATGTGAGTCCTAGGGATTGAACTCTGGTCAGCAGGCTTTGCGGCAAGCGCCCTGACCCTCTGAGCTATCTCAGCGTCCCACACACCCGTTTTTATGCCAGATGGTAGGACTTATTTACCACTCATCACAGAGTTTGGCAAGAGTCCCTGGCTCTGGGCCGGCCCTGTACCCCTACCCTGAGCTAACTCGGGCCCCTGGGCTGGGCCACGTACGTCTTCTTCTTCTTAATTCTCTCAGGCTCTCCAAGTAGGAGCTCCAGTTTTCTCTTGGAAAGCGACAGCCTGGGCCCCTTATCTCTGTCATTCCCGAGTCTGGGTGGTGGCCGGGTGGCTCTGGCTCTGCTCAGCAGGTGTCTGCCTATCTCTGGGGTCTCCACAGGAATGAGAGGGCTAGCAGCCCTTGTCATCCTCCAGTCCTCTGGTGATGGGGACAGCCTGCTGGGACACCCATTGGTCTCTCGGGGGCCCAGTGTCTTTAGTTCACCCTCAGGCTGCATGTCGACATCATCCACTTCCAAGGTTATAGGGGCCCAGCCAGAAGCTTTCATGGTGAGGTCTGGAGCCTTTGGGAGCGAGTCTTCCACACCAGCCTCCTCAGCAGTCCTGAACCTCAGTGTGTAGGAGGATGAGTTGCGATTCCTATCACCCAGGAGGCGGTAGGCACGCTGGCGGTAGCTGCGGTAGGTAGAATGACCTGAGGTGTCTTCCGAGTCACCATCATAAGGATCTAAAAACTGGTGACAAAAGTTTTTTAGAGTTTGTCTACATGTGAGGGCCTGAAAATTCCCATCACCACAGAATAGAAGTTTCTGAGCCAGTGGGTAAGTCCCAGCAGCAGCGTAGTAAGTAACACAGACATGCACACAGCATGTCTCCAGTCACTATGATGGCAGATGGCTAATTTGTACGCTTTGCCTTGCATCTAAACTCTTTTTAAAGGACAAGGTCTTGCACCCAAGATTGGCCTAGAACTGTGTGGCCAGGATGACCGTGAAACTTCTGGCCCTCCTCCTTTACCTCCCATTGAGGGACCATTCTGAGGGTCAGACCCAGACTCTGACAAATGCTAAGCAAGCATTCTACCCCCTGGGCAACATCCCCAGCTCATGGTGTTGATGGCTTTTGTTCTGTTTTGTTTTGTTTTGAGATGGTCTCACTATATAACCTTGGCTGGCCTGTAGCTACCTTTGTAGCTCAGGCTGGCCTGAGACTCATAGAAATCCACCCGCCTCCACCTCCTAAGTGCTGGGATCCAAAGTCTGCACCACCACAGTTGGCATCTTTTGCTTTTTAAGACAAGATCTCAGGGCTGGAGAGACAGGTTAGCAGTTCAGTTTCCAGGTTCAATCCCTAACAGTCACATGATGGCTCACAACCATCTGAAAGGCCAGCTCCAGGCCGCAGTCACCCTCTTCCGGACTCCTTGTAGACTGTACCCATGACACAAAGTACTCAGGCATACAAAAATAGATCATTCCTAAACATTAAAAGCCAGGGTCTCATGTAGCCCTGGACGCCCTTCAACTTTATATCCTCCTGCCTCAGACTCCCCAGTACAGTACTTGGATTCCAAGTGTGTACCTCCACCGCCTGCTACAGCAAACTCCTCTTCAGGGGGCTTGGCAGGACCTTTTGGGAGTCCTGACCTGCTATGAGATTCAGAACTTCCTGTCTTTTGCTTTCTGTGGTCTAATTTTGTCAATTTGCTCCAATCTTTTCCTGTCTTGTGGTGGCATTATCTGTCATCCCAGCACTCAAAAGGCAGAGAAGCATGTCCTAAGTTTGAGGCCAGCCTGGGCTATGTAGTAAGACATCTCTCCTTAGTTACCAATACCAGACTGCCTTTGCGCAGGATTGCGCACACAGGTAGAAAACTTCCCTCCTTGGATTCTGACCCTCACAGCCCACCCACTGGGCTAGCCTTAGCTTTGAGGGCTCCCTCAGGCCTCTGGACCCTAGGGGATTGTGGTCAAGTCTGTGGCATACCTCTCTCCAGATGCCTTCAGCAAGGTCCATGAGGTTCCTTCTGGAGTTGACCTGTGAGGGAAAAGCTCGATGCTGATTCTACCATGGCAGCTTAACAGAGAGAGCACTCGGGATGCTTGCTGGCCACACCACAGGGCACGCTAACACAGCCTGGTAAGAAGCGGACAAAGTCCTCCAAGAGCCTGGCAGGCAGGGAGCCCTTCCCTGACACTGGTTCTGGGCCCAAATCCAGGAGGTGGGGGGCACTAAACTTTGCTTCTCAACTGGTCCCCACGCATGCAGAAGCAAGGCTTTAAAAGCTCACAAAGCCCAGCCCCAGGCCACTGAGGAAGGTAGTTTTCATTTTCTTAAAAGAATACTGGTATTTGAATAATTTTGATTCTGGTAAGGAAGGAAGGGATCCAAAAGTTACAAAGATGGGTATCTCCCACACAGGCACCCCCCAACCCCCACGCTTGGCGGGGCACCTGTAGGTGATGGCGAGAGTGTCTCTGCCACTTCCGAAAGCCAGCTGCACTGAACGCTGCCCTGATGCAGGTGGGTCGGCTGGGCCTCTGGTTGGCCATTCCTCAAGGCCAGGCACGTAGACTGTCACTTAACTAAGTTAAAGGACAAAACGCCTGTCAGAGGCTCTACAGCACAGGGAGAAGGAGAGAATTTTTTTTTTTTCTTTTAAACAACATCTGGTCCCACCCTGTAGCTCAGGCTGGCCTTCCTCCAGATTCTCTGGGAATATGAGATAGCTGAGGCAGGAGGAATATGAGCTCAAGGCTAGCCTGGGCTACATAGGTCAAGGCCAGCTTGGGATGTAGCAAGACCCTATGTCAAAAACAAAAGCAAGAGGTTGTGGATATAGCTCAGTCCATCCAGTGCTCGCTTAACACATGCTAGACCCTGGACTCAGCCCCAGCACCTACAAAACGAGTCGTGGCAGGGTTTGAAAACCCAGAACTCAGATTCTGAGCAGGAGGATCAGAAGTTCAAGGTCATCCTCGTTAAGAGGCCAGCCTGGACTACATGAGATCCTTCCTCAGAAAAACAAAAATAAAAAGCCCCTAGGATCGTGGGCACATACAGTTCAGCGGTACAGCGCTTGCCTAGTTCTGCACTGAGGGAAAATGCAGGTTGGGGGCATCAGAAGAGCACAAGAGACAGTGCTCCCACAGAGAGACAGCCATCCTGGATATCTGAGACCCTGTCTTTTAAAAGATTAAAAATAAGGGCTGCAGAGATGGCTCAGTGGTTAAAAGCACTGACTGCTTTTCCAGAGGTCCTGAGTTCAATTCTATATACATAAAAATAAATAAGTCTTTTTTTTTTTAAAGTTTAAAAATAAAATATACAAGTGCTACCAGGCAGTGGTGGCGCACGCCTTTAATCCCAGTACTCGGGAGGCAGAGGCAGGTGGATTTCTGAGTTTGAGGCCAGCCTGGTCTACAGAGCAAGTTCCAGGACAGCCAGAGCTATACAGAGAAAATCTGTCTCGAAAAACTTGCATATATATATATATATATTATATGCTAAAGATGGGCCCAGAGAGCTGGCTCAGTGGTCAAGAGCACTTGCTGCTCTTTCAGAGGACCCAGGTTCGGATCCCAGCACCCTCCTGGTGCCTCACAACCACCTGGATGTCACTCCAGCTCCAGAGGATCTGACCCCCTCTTCTGTTGCACAGACATGAAATCAGGAGGAGACCCACTCACACACATAAAATATTTTTTTAAGTACCAAGAAAACTAGTGCTACAAACCTTTGTGGAGCCTCATGTCATTCAACTCCGGAATCCTCAGAGCAGCTGCTCAGTCCTGTTAGAAAGTTCCTCAGTTACACGCTGGACACTTTTCAGCAATAAATCCTGCCCCCCAAACTGGGCTCCAGGGAACCCCATCTGAAACCTGGAAAGTAAGCAAATAACTGGCCCTACCATACCCTCATGAACACAGGACTTGTGGGCATCTTAAAGGTTAGACGGACCTAACAGAAAAGGAGCCCAGCGTGGCCACATGCCTGTGCCTCGAATCCCAGCACTAGGAGGGAGAGAGTCAGGAGTTCAAGGTCTTTCCCATTTACATAGTGAGTTGGGCCAACCTGGGACGTGAGATCCTGTCTCGGAAAAAATGAAAATGGAAGAAAAGGCTGGAGAGGTGGCTCGGAGGAGAAGCCCATGCACTCTTCTTGAAGAGAACCTGAGTTCAGTTCCCAGCATGTACATTCAGTGCTCAAAACCACTCTCAACTCCAGCTCCAGGGATCAGACACCTCAGTCTTGGGCATCTACACACATGTACATGCATACACATATATATATACATACGTACATACATACATACACAGACACTTTAAAATACTTTTAAAAGAAAGAAACGAAGGCTGCAGAGGTTGCTCAGTGGTTAGAGCACTGTTATTCCAGGGGACCAGGGTTCAATTCACAACCATCTGTGACTCTAGTCCTATGAGATCTGATGCCCTCTCTGGCCTCCACATGCATGCACATGGGATACATTTATACATGCAGGCAAAACACCCATACACCTAAAAAATACATTTATTTTAAAGGAAGGAAATAACTATGTGTACATTTCATCTAATGACCTTTTCCTGCCCCACAATCCCAAGTGACATTTAAAAGTCCTGTTGTCTTCAGATTTGAGGCTGTTGAAGCTTCTTAGAAAACCTTACTGGTTTGGGGGTATACTGTGGGTGTGTCCCCCAAAACTCTCATCTGGAATGGCCTGAGGCTTTCTTTGTAAATAAACTAGAGTCGTGGGTTGGAGGAGGACTCCAGGGGCCAAGTGTCTGTGTGTCACATCATCAGCATGACTTGAGAACTACAGCCTGCAGTGACTGGGCCTCTGGCTGCAGTAGTGTCATGCAGGGCCTCCATTATGAAGTCCACCCCATGCTGTCCCCTTTGGAAGTCAGCATCAGCATCACAGCCACATTTGAAGGGTGAGGGCCATCTACAGAGAACAAGGATCTACATAACCCTGAGCTTCCCCAGTGGTCCCAATACACTGGTTTGGGTAACAGTACAGAGAGCAGACCTAACACAAGCCAAAGGGCTTCTCAGCCCCTCCTGGCTCCCCACATTATCTGACTGACACCAACTAAAGTGTTTTCTATCTTTATCATTTGATTTTCAAGGCAGGGTGTCTCTGTGTGGCCCTGGCTGTCCTGAAACTCTGTAGACTGGGCTGGCCTTAAACTCAGAGATCTGCCTCCTGAGTGCTGGGATTAAAGGTGTGTGCCACCACTGCCTGGCTCTTTTACTGTTTTATGTATAAGGATATCAGACAATATTATTATATTTATTACGTGTGTTTCTGTGCACCAGATGCATACCTTTGTACCCCACACATGCACACACCATAAATAAATACAAAAGAAAAACACACATGCACAGCATGCCCTTGACTACAAAGTCTACAAATGAGATATGGCTCAGCAGGGAAGCCCACTGGCTGGACCACCAGAGGCCCCATTTTCGATTCCAGGTATTCATTATTCACGTGGTGCCTCATAGCTGCAACCTCAGTTTCGAGGAATCCAGTGCCCTCTTCTGGACTCTGAAGATACTACATGCACACGGTGCACAGACAAGCGTTCAGGCAAGCACTCAAAAATCAAGCTGGGCCTGGCGGCTCACCCTAGCACTTGGGAGGCAGAGGCAGCTGAGCTGGAGGTCAGCCTGAGTGAGTGAGTTCCAGGACTTCACAGAAAGACTCTGTCTCAAAAGCAAGCAAGCAACATAACCAACCTTACTGTGCCTTGGGTTTCCCAGGTTTTAAAACTAGAGGTACTTTTACAGGTAGACAAAGGCCCCCGCCAGGCATCAAGGCCTCCAGCCCCTGCCCTCGGCTGTCCTCTTACTACTGGGACTCTGCTAAGCAGAGGGACCTCGAATGGACTTGGTGAACACTCAGGAGAGTCGGCATTCTACTTCCTAAGGTGTCTCCTTAGATGGAGGTCGGGAGCCTTCAAATGGGAGCCTCTCAGCACCCCATGCATGTGAACTGTGTGGTTCTCATTCAAACACCCTGCCCCTGTCCCGAGGTTAGGGGGACAGGTGGGTGGCACATCTGTAGCATGGCCTCTACACCTGCAGGACACAGTTCATTGAGAGGACACCTAGCTTACAGCTGGGGAAACTAAGGCTGAGAAAAGTGGACTAATTCAGTGGTACAAAGTGAGGGCCAAAGATGACCTGGCTGGCCTGGAACTCACAGAGCTCCATGGCCTCTCCTCCCAAGTGCTAGGATTAAGGGCGTGTGCAACCACGTTTGGCTGTGATAGCCTTTTCTAAAACTACATCTTGCCTTCAGAAACTGAACTTTTGCTGGACCTCGCAACCAAGTTAATGATATACCTTGAGATCATTTAAAACCATGTTCTTGAGACACTGGAGTGGTGGCTCAGTGGTTAGAAGCCTTGGCTGCTTTCCCAGAGGAACAGAGTTTGCTTTCTAGTGTGTACACACTGTAACACACAATGGTCTGTAATTCCAATGTTGGGGGATGTCGGGGGAATCTGACGCCGCCTTCTGGCCTCAGAGCACAGTGTGCACACACATGGTACATAGATATCTGACAAATACTTACACACATCAAATAAGAATAAATACAATCTTAGGTAGGTGGTGGTAGATGCCTTTAATCCCAGCACTCAGGAGCCAGAGGCAGGCATCAGAGCTCTGTGACTTCGAGGCTATCCCAGTCTGCAGAGCAAGTTCCAGGATTGCCAGGGCTATGCAGAAAAACTGTCTTGAAAACAAATCTCAAAAAATTAAAAATAGCAGGGCAGTGGTGGCGCACGCCTTTAATCCTAGCACTCGGGAGGCAGAGGCAGGCAGATTTCTGAGTTCGAGGCCAGCCTGGTCTACAGAGTGAGTTCCAGGACCGCCAGGACTACACAGAGAAACCCTGTCTCGAAAAACCAATAAATAAATAAATAAATAAATAATAGAATCATATACTCAGTTACCCTACTATGTACCCAGCCTGTTCAGTTTAACCTGCCTTTGAAAACAAGGTAACTCACCCTGCTTTAATGTCCCTTATAATCAGCTTTTACACTAAGCAAGTGACTAACTTTAATCTCAAATTATTTACTCTTTCGTGCCCTGGCCCAGAATAACATGTGTGTTGTAATTGTTTTCTAAAATCAGACAACAGGTGGAAACCAACCTCAAAAAACCCTTTCTGCAGAGCATGGTGGCACACAACCTCAGTCCTACCATTCAGGAGGCAGAGGCAGGCAGATCGCTGAGTTCAAGGCTAACCAAGTCTACATCATAAATTCCAGGTCAACCAGGGCTACATAGTGAGACCCTGCCCCCCCACAAAGGAATAAATCTAAAAACCAAATATCCCATTAATGTTAGATGTAACACATAGGGTGGATAATGACATCTGGCTCCAGGTTTGAGTGCTGTTTGGGGTTAGCTGGGAAATAACATCTACTTTTGTAAACCTTGGTTAAAAGTCTGATTAAGACAAGAGTGTCTTCATTGCTTTCACATACCATGTTTTCTGTTCAAGTAGTACAGTAGTACAAGCCCTTCACTAGGGACAGACAGACCACAGACACCAGGACAGATAAAAGAGTTCTTTCTTAAAATTTATTTTCATGCATGTTGGTGTTTGCCTGCATGTGTGTCTGTGTGAGGGCAACCAGATCCCTTGGAACTGGAATTACAGACAGGTGTGAGCTGTCATGTGGGTACTGGGAATTGAACCCAGGTCCTCTGGAAGAGCAGCCTGCACTTAAACTGTTGAGCCATCTCTCCAGCCCAACTTTTTTCTTCATATGAGACCAGCACACGAGTCCCCTCCATGTGAAGGCACAGAAGCCCTGAGGACCTCCCAGCCCCAAGGCACAAGCTGCTTCCCCCACCACTAACCTCAGAAGACAAAAATAGACTAAGAGCACAACCTGCACCCACCTCCCTCTCAACCCCGTCCCCACACTTAGCTTTTAAACTGGAGAATGATTTGAAGTCACGTCTATTACTGGCAAGAAAGACCACCATGTCATACGCATGCACCTGCATTTTTTTTTTCTTATAAAGAATTATGTGTTGGGGGCTGGAGAGATGGCTCAGAGGTTAAGAGCACTGGCTGCTCTTCCAGAGGACTGAGGTTCAATTCCCAGGGCCAACACGGTGGCTCAAAACTGTCTGTAACTCCAGTTCCAGGGGATCTGACAGCCTCACACCAATGCACACAAAAGGAAAACAAAATTGTGTGTGCTGGTGCACGTGGGCGCACGTGGGTGCACGTGGGCGCACGTGGGTGCACGTGGGCGCACGTGGGTGCACGTGGGCGCACGTGGGTGCACATGTTGAGGTCAGAGGGCAACTTTCATTAGTTGGTTCTTCCTACCATAGTACTGAGGATTTGACCTCAGGCCTGCACAGGGTAACGGCACTTTTACCCACAAAGCATCTCAGCAGCATCCCTGAAATGTTACCAGTAAGCCATCTCCTAAGCCTCTCTACCCCTGCTTCTATCCCACCACACCCCCTCCCTACCCCTAGGTCCCTGTATCCCTGCATGCAGCTGCTTCAGGCCTCAGTCCAGCTCCAGGGTGGCCCTGCAGCCCCAGAACTAGTGAGGCTATCTGAGTCCCTGAGGCCTTATCTAGGGACACTCTGAGGTGTGGGTGGGTTGGTCGGACAGGCTGAGCCGCGCCTTTACAATCCTTAAAGCTGAGAATATAATAAAATATTCACCTTTGTTTTATGTTTGAAAACTACCTGAAGAAAATTCTAGAAGTCAACACAGCCACCTGAAGTTACAAAGTCTTCACCTCCAGGAAAACTCTATTTATTAATCTCCAACGCTGGGCACAGTATGTGCTGCCCACTGAACATCTGTCTCTACCTACCCCTGACAGGTCACATGGCCCAAGATTGTCATGTTACCCTGATCTCGTCAACTGTATAGCCAGGCCCACTGCCTACCTTTCCAGTGCCGTCCCCAGCAGGGATCCAACTGAGATCTTCCTGCTGTACAAACCTTACTTATGGGGATTGCTCCAAGCTCTGTTTGCTCAGCCTAAAGCAGCATGTCACCTGACCCCTCTCATGACCCCTCTTACTTCCAAACCCCAAACCTAGCTGATCAGGAAATGCTGACCCCCACTTCCAGATAGCCAGCAGTCAGCTGCTCCTCCATACCACTGCCCAGTCCTGAGCCAGCCTCTCACCTGCCTCCCTGCAGGCTTAGACCTCACCTCCCTCAGGGATGCCCGGTCCCTCAGAGGGGTCTCCAAACTGTTTTGTTTGTGACTGAACTGGGGATCCCAGGCATGCTGGTCAAACACACTACCACTGAGTTACAAATTCCCAGCAGGTATGTTTTTGTATTTATTATTTTTTAAAACATGATCTCTTATAGCCCAGACTGGCTTCAAACTCTCAAACTATGTAGCCAAAGAAACCTCTTCCAAGTTCTGGATTATGGCATGTGCCACCAGACCCAGTTTATAAGGTGCAGGGGATCAAACTCAGACCCCCATGCATGCCAGGAGGTACCCCAGCAGATGAGCTACATCCTCAGCCCTACTGAGCTGTCTTTAAGAACACTCTCATGACTCTCACTGAGGGCTCGGTGCAGCCCCTGGCCTCAGGTTTCAACCTTTCGCACACACACACACACACACACACACACACACACACACACACACAGGCCTCACGCTCACATCCATCAGTCTGACACGAAGCATCCTCCTTCATCATGGTTATGGTCAGTCAATCTCTTGATTTCCTGAATTTTTAACTGCGTTGTCCACAGCCCTGTCCTTGAAGCTAGTCACAGCTCTGATGAACAGTCAGTGTGCAACATCGTTTGCTGGTTATGACTGCCCTGGGCGCCACAGAGAACTCAAACCCAGTATGTCCCAAGTGGCATGTGTTGTCTTTCAAATGTGCAACCCCATTCCCACGCAGCATCTACCACAGCTAGAGTGGTCCCTCACACCAAGGAGGGCGGCAGGTGCCTGGAATCCCAGCACTTGAGAGGTAAAGACAGGAGGGAGAGTTGACGTTTAAGATCATCCTTGGCTACATAGTGAGGTAAAGGCTAGCCCTGATGACTTGAGACCCATCTTTAAAAAAAATCAAACAGCCAGGCAGTGGTGGCACACGCCTTTAATCCCAGCACTCGGGAGGCAGAGGCAGGAGGATTTCTGAGTTTGAGGACAGAGTGAGTTCCAGGACAGCCAGAGCTACACAGAGAAACCCTATCTCTGAAAACCAAAAAAAAAAGAAAAAAAGAAAAAAAAATCAAAGAAGGAAGAGGAGAAATGGGGAGGAGAGGAGAAAGAAGAAAGGAAAGGGGGTAGAAAGGTAGAATGCTCCGAACAGGACAGGCTAATACATCCAAGTAACATTGTACAGACTGAGCCGGTCGTATTTAGGAATATTTTTTAAAAGATTTCTTTGAGTACACTGTCGCTCTCTTCAGATCCACCAGAAGAGGGCATCAGATCCCATTACTTATGGGTGTGAGCCACCATGTGGTTGCTGGGATTTGAACTCAGGACCTCTGGAAGAGCAGTCAGTGCTCTTAACTGCTGAACCATCTCTCCAGCCCCTCTATTTGGGAATTTTTATGTATATGTGTGTAACAATCATTAATGAAACGGGGCCATGAATTTAAGAGCAAGGAAGGGGATAAGGGAGAGCTTGAAAGGAGGAATGGGAAGTCAGAATTGTGTAATTATATTCTCAAATTAAAAAGTTGGGAGGGTTTTTGGTTGGTTGGTTCTGCATTTGTCTTTTTAAGACAGGGTTTCTAGCCGGGCAGCGGTGGCGCTCGCCTTTTATCCCAGCACTTGGGAGGCAGAGGCAGGCAGATTTCTGAGTTCGAGGCCAGCCTGGTCTACAGAGTGAGTTCCAGGACAGCCAGGGCTACACAGAGAAACCCTGTCTTGAAAAACCAAAAGAAAAAAGAAAAAAGAAAAAGGGGGGGTGTGTGAGAGATGGTTCAGAGGTTAGAGCGCTGTCTGCTCTTCTGAAGGTCGTGAGTTCAATTCCCAGCAACCACATGGTGGTTCACAACCATCTGTAATGGGATCTGATGCCCTCTCTGAAGACAGCTACAGTGTATTTACATATAATAAATAAATCTTTTTTTAAAGGGGTGGGGGAGAAAGAATCTTGGAGTTAGCCCCACAGCTGAGGGATGGGTGGGTTACCTCAGTCACTGGGTATTCCTTAAAGCACTGAACACCTTCCTGAAGAAGGGAGGGAGGGGGGAGTTGCTGGGGAGATGGGCTCATGGGTTAGGAGTGAGGACCCAGAGGACCCAGGTTAGATTCCCAGCACCCACGTGGCAGCTCACAAACTTCTGTTTCAGTCCCCAGGGATCTGATACCTTCTTCTGGCCTCAGCAGGCACTGCACTCACATGGCACACACACAGATAGACAGACACTAAAACACATAAAGCAAAAAAGAAAACAAAAAACCCTTCCTTGACAAATTTTTCTAGTGAACCTTTTCCAGGGGGCACCTCAGTAAAGAGCTACTAACTAACAAACAAACTTAATGCAAATGATAAAAATGAAATGTCTGTCAACAAGGTAGTCGCAGGAACAGACTGGGAGTGTTCCCAGAAGCCCCTTAGTGAGGAGGCAGAGGGCAGCTGAACCTTGCTTAGCCTGGGGCTGTGTCAGACAAGCTGGAATAGCTGAAATCCCAGCAAGTGGGAGTGAAGCTCAGGGAGCAATCTCCTGGGGAAAAGGTGGGCTTAGCCCAAAGAGAGGGGTCAGAGCTCACAAAATGGCTTTCTCACAGAGGGACTCAGCAACTGCAGGAAAAACTTAAGTGGAAAACATGGGGGGGGGGGGGGGGGCGAGTGAGCTGCCTCAGCAATCACTGTCCACACAAACCAAGAACAAAACCGGCCCGGCTCACGCACACAAGTGCTCGGAGGCTCCCTAATCACCTTCCCCCAGTGCCAAGTGGATTAACCTGGGTGTCAACTGTAAATCAGAGATGGGTTCTCCCAGAGATTGATGTAGACACACACTCTCAGGATGTTCAGCTGTGGGGAAGCAGACGCCCAAGTTTATTTGCATTTGTGCCCACCCCAACAGAGGCACAAAAGCACACGTGCATTCACACACACACACACACACCCCTCTACCCTCTGGAGACAGCAAGTTACCCTGCACGAAGATGATAATAAAGTGTCCTTTGCCCCCCATGGTAAAAACCTTCCGAGAAGATGCCAGGCTCCATATTTGGCGCATAAATCATTAATTTTTCTAAGATTGATACTCTGTTCTCTGCTAGGTACTATTTTGATCAAATACCTTTTATGTTTTTCTTTTTGAACTGCTAAGCGAGTGAGTACCACTGAGCCACAGCCCTGGCCAGGGCAGATGCTTTGCACATATGTATGTGATCGCACACGCACACTCACGCCACAGTGACCCTGTGTGGGTCGGAGGACAACCTCCAAGAACCGGTTCTCTCCTTTCCCTGGGCAGGCTTTGGGGATGGGCTCCATTTTGTCAGCGCTGGTGGCAAGTGCCTAGACTGGCTAAGCCATTTTTGTAGTGGCATTCTAGTAGACTCATCATATCTAGGGCAAACATTAGAATGAAATGGTCTTGTGTCTAGAATGATATGTCAGAATGAAATAATTGTTTTCTAGAAGTATGTTGACCTTGAAGAAATCATTGTAGAAAACTGTTTTCTGTTATCTATAGAGTTGTTTTCTGAAGGAGTTTACAGCTTTTGCATGACCTTGGTCACAGGTGGTCCTGCCATCCCTGGAATGTCTCTCTTGGGTACTTCAAACAGTGCCGGTGAGGAAGCCTACAGATCAGATTAGGGGCTTTGGTATGAGGAACTTGTTTTACAAAAACAAACAAACAAAAACCCTTTATGTAACAATCAATAAATATGCTTCTGCACAGCTGTCCGAGGTTGGTTCGGTTCATTGAGCCTGGACCTCCCTGCTGCCTGAGAACCTGACCACCCTCTTTCCTTGATCGACCCTTGCAACTCAGAACACATCTTAACCTCTCCCTGACCGTCCTGATATTAGTAAACTTCTTTTTTCCTAGTTTGCAATTTCCCATCCCTGATGTCCCCAAATGTCAAAACCTGGCTTGGGGTACAACAGTGGTGGCGTGGTCACCTAGCACCCGCATGACTCGGGGTACAGTCTGCAGCACGGGGTAAAGGTAAGAAGGGGGGTGGCAAACTAGCAGTCCAAGTTCAAGACGAGTTGACCAACCTCTAAAGAGACAAACACCCCTGAAAGCCTCCTCCCCATAGGGAAGGTCACCGTGCTTGTGTGTAGGAGTCTGCCTCTCCTGAGGAGCCTGGGTTTTAGCAGAACCTCTCAGACAGAGGCCTGTCCACAGTGAGGCTGCAACCGGGTTCTGATTCCAAGTCAGTTTTCTCTAGAGGAAGTTTCAAGTAAAAATCGTATTTTATTTTAAACACCCCACCCCCACCTCGCCATGGCTTTGCATGTAGATGCTAATCTGTCACATTAATTCCAAGATGCCCCAGAATTCTCCTGTGGGCTCAAGGGGGGAGGAGAGGGGTGCTCAGCTCTGGGCAGAGTCCCTGCTCTCTGAAAGCAGTTCGGCCCTATGCATCACCTGGCTCTTCCCAAACTCTACTCTTCATGCCCAGGGCAAATGAAGGGACCCCTCTGTCATCGACCCACCGCACAGCAAGGTTCCCCGAAATAGTAAAGGCCTGGAAGAGGAGGGCAGGGGTACCTACCCTGAGGGGTCACCTCTTCAAAGGATAGTGAGCCCTGTGTGGAATCTGGGCGGAGCCTCCTCTTATCAGGGACCTTCCTTCCAAACAGACACCCATCCTATCCTGACCATTACAAGTGCCCTGTGGGGACAACAGCTTCAGTGGAGGGCCACATACCTGGTGGAACACATGCAGCCATATCTGTTCAGAGATCCAAACTGGACCACACTTACTCTGTCCCCAAGGAAGTTGGCCCAAATTTAGGTGGAGAAGAGAAGGAGTCCCTAACAGTGGCTGGACAGGGGCCATTGAGTTAGGGCTCTGGGAAGCTGGCGGGCACCAGAGCGGTCCTGGGCTGACCGTTATTTAAAACAGTTCATTAGCTTCAAGCTTCTGGTTTGGAGGGCAAGGACTGTCATTCCAGACTTACCTCCTAGATGGCATGTTCATTTTGGTCCCCAGGGAATCACCCATGAGTCAAGGAGAGAGGAGACAGGTACCCTGTGCTTTAGGCCTGCGTGAGGTCACAGGTATCTCCATGGCAACCCAGTGTGCATGTTCCTGAGGCAGTGACTGGGAAGAGCTACCCATGTCCACTCCGGACCACAGGCCCTAAATCGCAGCTCCCAGCTCCCCTCCCTCTGTCCCTGGTGCCCCGAGGTCTGCTGCCTGCCTGCTCTACACAGCATGTGTAGTTGTGCCTACCCTAACAGGCCTAATCCACACAGCCACAGAGCTCAAAGTCTTCCCTTCCTTGGGTGCAAGGCACTCTGCTGGGGTGCACTTAAAACCAGAGAGGCCAAGACTTCGGGGACTGTCCTGTGCCCTAGGACAGCTTCCAAATTCTAATTCTGGCCATGCAGCTGGGCCTCCCCTCCAGCGGCACATCGTGGTTTTGTCCCACCCTGCCCCCCTAGCTCTCATACCGAGTTCACCAGGCCACCTCCCTCCCAGCTGCCCACAGAGCCGCCTCCCAGTCTTCCTTCTGTGGGACACTCAGGTTAAAGGAGCCAAGCCTCCCTGTCTGCTGTCTGTGCAGAAGCTGTTCGCGTGTTATTATCTGGTTCCTGTACTGCCATTCCCCAGCTGCCCTGGGGACTCTGAATCCCAATTTCTGAGTCAACTTGAACTCCCAGGGCACTTAAACGATGGATGAGAAAGGATGTCCCTTGGTCACCTGTGCCTTTAAAGATGGTTCCCTGTACCCTGAGTACTCACGAAGACAGAGAGGCTTTAAGGTGGAACAAGATGAGGGAACAATTCAGTAACAGGCAAAGGACTGGGGCGTGGGGGAGTTTCTTGTGTCACCAACCCTTGGGCACCTCTGAAATACACAAATGGAAAGCTTCCCAGTGAAAGCAGGCATACTTAGAGCCCAGTGGAAGATTCAAGGTCATCCTTGGCTACTTAGTAAGTTCCAGGCCAGCCTGGGCTACATGAGACCCTGTCTCAACAACAAACACCTTAGGAAGTAAGAGTGGACTATGAAGGAACATAAATGTTCCCTTGAGGAACTGGATCTCTAGGCAAGAAGCTGAGGCACCTGCAGCCTGACCTGGGAGCCAAGACCAACTGTGGCCCAGCATCCCTCAAGTCACATACCAACATACGTGCAGGCTACAGCCTACCGGTATTGGGTATTCCGTTTTTCTTTTCCTTTTTATTTAAAGACTATTCTTACAAAATTATTATTTTAAGTGTATGAGTGTTTTGCCCATGTGTCTGCCCACCAAAGTGCCCGCCACTGGATGCCAGAAGAGGGTATCAGATTCTCTGGAGTAAGATGACTATGAGCTACCATGTGGATGCTGGGAACTGAACCCATGTCTTCTGCAAGAACATCATGTGCTCCTGACCGCTCAGCCATCTCTCCAGCCCCGTCTTGGCTTTTCATGCAAGAGATCCATGGCCCAGGATGACTGAGGAAGGGAGCTTCAACCCCGGATACCTCAGATGGGCACAGCAGGAGTTAGTTCCCCTCCCTGCTTCCAACCTGGTGCCATGAAGCCAGCTGCCCCACCATCAACTTAAGTGAAAATGTATTACTTTTGTTTGACCCTTATAAAGCTCTCTTCTTCCCCGAGTATGCAGATGAAGCATCTTTCAACATTCCTGCTCTGGCCAATGATACATGGCCACACAAACCTTGCCCCTGTGACCCTGGCACTTCCCCAGGGGCATAAACACCCTTCTCTCCACACCAATATACTAAACCAGTTCTCCGAAGCTGTTCCTGTGTTGTGTGTGTCCCTTGCCCTTGAACTCACCGCTGACCAAGATCCTGCCTGCACCCACCTACCCGCCCCAGCTAAGCTCTCCCTCCAATCCAGGGGTCTGACTATCCCAGAGTGGAAGAAGCAGACAGCAACGGCAGAGACCCAACTAGCACCTTACATAGGCCACACCCAAGCTTTACGGTTGAGTGACACGCCCGACTGCCTTACACTTCCCTTCTCTCCTTTTCCCCCTGCATCTTTCATTTATTCTTTGACAGCTGCATCTTGTATGTTCTGATTTTAACCATTTCGACTCTTCCCTCCTACTTCTGACATCTCCTAACATGTGTCTCTCCTGCTCATGAGCCCTCTTTGGCAATCCACCGAGTTTACCTAGAATTGCGGCTGGAACTTTAGTGGTCTTCTTGTGCAGACACAGGAGCTGTCCGTATGTGCAATTCTTTGTCCTGTGCAGAAGACAGTACTTCCCAACAGTCTTCCCCCTTCCTCCAGCTCTTAAGTTCTTTTTGGCTCCTCTTCCATATTTCCTGACCTTGGCTGCTGATACAGACGTCCTGCTTAGGGCTGAGCCCTCAACAGTCACCTATTCTCAGCACTGTGACACTTGTGAGCCTGTGTTGCTGCCCATGGCACAGAGTCTGGCTAAGGTTGAAGGCAGCCAGCACTAACCTGTGATAGAAGCATAAAAGTTCCACCAAGTCCAGTTAGTAGTTGGCTCTTCCCGGGGCCTACGACCTCCTAAGCCACAGGATTTTGACAGGTTTACAGTGCCAGGGATGACTTTTCTCCTGTGGAGCACACCTCGGATCCAATCAGAGAGTGATTGGTTGCCCCTGGAACCTTCACGCAACTGTCGCACCAAAGGGCACTTGTTGCCTGAAGTTGGCATTGGAGTACACAAGGGTCCAGCCACTATGCTGGCTTACTGTGCTGGGTAAGCAACCAATGGCTTTTCTGCCTCAGCAGCCTACACAAACCCTTCTGGCACAAGTTTTCAGCCCAGCTCCAGCTTGATCTATGTCTTGCAAGCAAAATGCTGTTTTCAGCAACAGGGTCTTACCAGCTAGCGCCAGACAACCAGACCAACAGCAGCACCATGTACGTTTGAAGGACTTTTGGGATCTCTGCGACCAATTATCTGTTTGTTTGTTGGTTTGGTTTTTTGTTTTTGGTTTTTCAAGACAGGGTTTCTCTGTTTAGCCCTGGCTGTCCTGGAACTCACTCTGTAGACCAGGCTGGCCTCGAACTCAGAAATCCGCCTGTCTCTGCCTCCCAAGTGCTGGGATTAAAGGTGTGCGCCACCACTGCCAGGCCTATCTGGTATTTTTAATATCCATTTTTATTTTGTGTATATGGCTGTTTTGCACCACTTGTAATTATGCCCGGTGCTGTAGAGGCCATTAGCAGACATCAGATCCCCTAGAACTGGTTACAGACAGTTGTTAGGCACCAAGAGGGTGCTGGGAATTGAACCCAGGTCCTCTGAAACAGCAGCCAGTGCTCTTAACCAATGAGCCATCACTTTAGTCCCCAACAATTTGTTTTTCTGAAACAGGTCTCCAGTCTCATGTAGCCCAAGCTGGCCTTGAATTCTCCATGTAGCCCAAGATGACCATGCATTTCCGATTCTCCTGTCTCCACTCCTGAGTGCTGGGATTATAGGCATGTCTGGTCCACCATTTTATAAGGTGCTGTTTACTGCTCTAGTTGACTGTGGGAACTGGGAGAATGGAGCCTAAAAATGAGGACTAAAGGCTCATGCAATAGCCAACTTTATTCAGAGCATCAGGCAATTTATACTGAGTAAGAGTGGTCAGCTGAGTGTTGTTCTCACAAGTTCAAGTTGTATATGATCACAAGGACAAGCCCTACGTGGCCAAAAGGTTTTCCATGGAGGCATATAAATAGCAATGGCTAGCTGTAGTGAATAATCTGAAGTGAATTCACTCCTATATCTGCTACCCCTGGGGAGGGGCAGCTAGCACATCCCAAGACCAACAACTGTGGTTCTGAAGAAACTCAGATCACAAGACTCTTGTTTTCTCACAAGCGCTCAGAATTCCCATCCTGCGACTCCTTTCTTGGCCAGTGTTCTGACAGTGCTGGGGACACATTACAGGGCTCTGTGCACACTAGGTTAGCACTCTGAGTTACAACTCAGCACTTCTATTTCTTTGGATTTGGGGCAGTTGCTTTATTCCATTTTACTTTGAGGCAGGGTCTCACTATACATCCTAGACAGGCTGCAACCTCAAGATCCTTTGTCCTCAGTCTCGCAAGGGTTTAACTAGAACACTGAAAACCAAATACTCTGTGTGGCCCTTAGTTTTGTCTGGATGCTTCTCCTGTGTTGCTCAGCATGTTTAATTGCAACTGACTAGAATTACCAGGCGTGTCTTGTTCCAGGACAGTTAGACTTTCTTGAATTTTCCAAGCTGCCCACACAGGACATTTGGATACATTTCTTCTAAGATCAAGCAGGTGAAATTTCTCCAGTTCAAGCCAGTTCTCACTCAGGGGAGGCGTTGTAACTTCTCAGCTATACCAAACTTCTGTCCAAGGTGAAGGGTCAGACTATGCTGTATTGTCAGACCTAGATGGGTTTTTTTTTTTTTTTGTATTTGAGACAGGGTCTCGAGGGCAGTGGTGGCACACGCCTTTAATCCCAGCACTCTGGAGGCAGAGACAGGCGGATTTCTGAGTTCGAGGCCAGCCTGGTCTACAGAGGGAGTTCCAGGACAACCAGAGCTACTCAGAGAAACCCTGTCTCGAAAAACCAGAGAGAGAGAGAGAGAGAGAGAGAGAGAGAGAGAGAGAGAGAGAGACTGACTCACATGTAGTCCTGCCTGTAACTCAGGTGGTAGGCCGGCTGGTCTTGAACTCTGGTCTTGATCTACCTGACCTTAGTTGCCGAATGCTAGGATTAATGGCACGCTCCCACTAAGGCCAGCCATCAGACTTCAACTGAAAATCTACTTTCTGGGGCTAGTGAGATGCCTTAACAGGTAAAGGCACTTGCTGCCAAGTCTGACAACCTGGACCTAAGTTTGATCTCTGGAACCCACATTGTGGAAGAGAGCAGACCCCGGAAAGCTGAACACTTGCATGCACATGCATGTACACGCACACACTCACACACACTCTAACACAGTCAAATAAATAAAATGAATTTAATACATTTCTGCATGGTGTGGTAGCAGGCCTGCAATCCCAGCAACTGGGAGGCTGAGGCAGGAACATATATCACCATGAGTTTTAGGTTAACTTGGACTACAGAGTAGATGCTGTCTTAAAAAACAAAATACCAAAACGGCACATGCCGGTGATCTCAGCACTGGGAAAGATCAGGGGTTCAAAGTCATCTTCAGTTACAAAGGGAGTTAAGATCCTGTGTCAAAACGACAAAACTACTACTAAACAAAAAACAGAAAATAAAAAGGGGCTGGAGAGATGGCTCGGTGATTAAGAGCACTTGCTGCTCTTGCAGAGGGCCTGTGTTCATTCTCAGCCACCACATGGTGGCTCACGACCATCCGTAACTCCAGTCCCAGGAGGGTCAGTGTCCTCTTCTGGCCTCTATGGGTACCGGCAAACATGTGGCACGCACGCGCGCACACACACACACAAATTAAGAATTAAATCTTTAAGAAATGAATTAAATGTACCTGCTCTGCTCTCTCCTGGTCCACAGGGGCTTGGGTGGCTGGTCCTGTCTACTGACCCTCATGAAGGGGAAGGAGATGGAGACCACAGTAGGCATAGGACTGTGTCGCTGTTGTATGAATTGAAACTTCCCATCCTGCAAGGAAGCTCTTTACTCAGGAGGTAAACAACTCAAAATAGCTTCAGGTGGTTCCTGAAACTGACCAGATCCACTAGGCCCCGCCCCATCAGAGTAAGCACTAAAAGCTGCGAAGAGACCGGACAGGTAGGCTACCTATACAGGGCACTCTCCAACACATTGAGCTGCCTGCAAGCTGTGCAGTGTGCTCCAGGTTCCCAGCTTTTGTGCTGTCACCCATGCTAGGGCGGACTTTGGTGATGCAGCTGACTTTGTGTCATTTCTGCCCGTTAGGTAACCCCAATAAACCTCACAGCTCACCAAGTTGGACTTGTATCTGTACTTTGGTCTGTTATGGCCTCCCTATCTGGGGTGAGCAGATGTGTGTGTTGTCTTTCCCCAGGAAAGGTTTTGCCTCAGCAGTAGCTGCTAAAAGACTGCATTTGGGTTTACTAGCAGAGGAAGTATTCAGGTAGTCAATGTTATCTGGGTTCATTTCAACCATTCTACCGTTCAACAAGTGGCTAACACCAACTTTTGTTAGTGTTTTGGTTTTTTGTGGTTTGGTTTTTCAAGACAGGGTTTCTCTGTGTAGCCCTGTCTTGGAGCTCACTCTGTACATCTGGCTGGCCTTGAACTCAAGAGACCCAACCACTTACTTCTTTCTACCTCCAGAGTGTGCCACCATGCCCGGCTGGGATTTTTTATTTTTAATCAGAAAGTGCTTGGGGCTGGAGAGATGGCTCAGCATGAAGAGCACATATCACAGGGGCTAGAGAGATGGCTCAGTGGTTAGGAGCACTCACTCAGTGCTCTTCCAGAGGTCCTGAGTTCAATCCCCAGCAACCACATAGTGGCTCACAACCACCTGTAATGGGATCTGAATGTCTCCTCTGGTGTGTGGCTGAAGACAGCAACAGTATACTCATATAAATAAAATAATCTTAAGGAAAAAAAAGCACATGACACTCTTTTGCAGAGAGCTTGGTTGCTTCCCAGCACCCACATCAGGCAACCTACAGGTGCCTGTAACTCCCAACTTTCCACTGTGTTTTGTCATGCTCAAACTCTCACTCAAGACACAGTCATAATTGTAAAAAAAAACAAAAAAAAAACCAAGGGCTTTGACACTGCCAGTCCTAGAATTCCCACTGGTCGAGTGTCACAGCTTTGAAGTGCTTTCATGGAAAGGTGTGGCATGCTGCAGGCCAACACTTGGCAGGCAGGCAGTCCTCTCAGTGCCTTGGCTCTGCAGTAACATACTAATCTTTGTTTGGATTTTCATGGTGCTATTAATATAAAGTGACTCACCAGAAGTGCAGCTTTCTGGAATGTTCTTCCCAGGGAGGTGATGTTCCTTCCCATTGAAGACAACTTTGCAAACCATTCTTTAAAGGTCTGAGCACACCCAGAACACTACAAAGGGGTGGGAGGGTGGGCAGGACAGGACACGGCACAACAAAGCTTCCTAAATGGTACAAATGTAAATGGATTGCTCTCCTAGGTAAAATATCAATCATACTTACCAGTTATTCATTCCACAAATATGAATTAGGCACGTGCCTTGGGCACCAAGCCAGCAGTTAACAGTTTCTATCCACACCCTTCTTTCCAGCTGGCAGGAGAGGCAGGCTGATTGCCACCAGCCGTTAGTGCGCAATGGGAGGTACGGTGCAGGCTAGCGGTATAGCTCAGTAGAGGAACCTTACCTAAAATGTGAGGTATTGGCTTACACCCCCAGCACCACAGGGAGGGTGGGAGTAGAAAATGGATGGAGGGTAGTAGGGGCCTCTGTCACAAAAACGTTTTCTGAAGAGTGGCATCTAAAGAGGCAGACGATGCAAAGTGTTCATCTGGGGCACAAAGGCAGTGTTAGCCAAGTCATCGCTCTCCCGATCAGAGCTTCCATTTGGGGATAATGAAATGTTCCGAAAAGAGCTGCGTGAATTGGGCACAGTCATTTATGCCTGTAATCCTAGCACTGTGGCTGGGATTGGGGGAGACAAGTTACAAAACAGGAAGTTCCAAGACAGCCTGGGCTACATGAAGATCTCACAAGAAAAACTAAGCTTGGGATGTCTCTCAGCTCAGTGATAGAGCACCTGCCTAACAGACATGAGCCTCTACATTCAATCACCAGGACTGAACACACACCAAGAGCAGAACATGATGATGTACACCTTTAATGTCACACTTGAGAGGACAAGAGTTTGAGGACATTTTTAGCTCTGGGAAGTTAAGGCTAGCTTTTGACTCTAAGACCCTGTCAAACTGAAATGAGTCCCTAGGCTGGAGGGTTTTGTCAGCTTGACACAAGTCATGAGGAGAGCATCTCAAGAAAATGCCTCAGCCACGCAGTGGTGGCACTCGGGAGGCAGAGGCAGGCAGATTTCTGAGTTAGAGGCCAGCCTGGTCTACAGAGTGAGTTCCAGGACAGCCAAGGCTATACAAAGAAACCCTGTCTCAAAAAACCAAAAGAAAAAAGAAAAAAAAAGAAAATGCCTCAAGACTGGATGTAGGCAGCCCTGTAAGACATTATCTTAATTAGTAATTGATGGGGATGGCCCAGCCCATTGTGGGTGGTGTCATCCCTGTGCAGGTGGTCCAGGATCCTGTAAGGAGGCTGAGCAAGCCAGTAAGCAGCACCTTCCATGGCCTCTGCCTCCATTCCTGACCTGTCCATTCCATTCCTGAGGGTTCCTGTCCTCACCCTCTAAGTCCTGTCTAGCAAGGACTTGTCTAGCAAGTAAACTCCTCTCCCCCAAGTTGCTTGGTCATGGTGTTTCATTGTGGAAATAGAAACCCTAAGGCAATCCCTTAGCTCTTTTACAGTTTTAACTCCTGTGGGAATATATTCATTCTGTGTAATCACAACTTCCAACTCCCCATCAACCCAATGCCAATGTTTGGCTTACCTCCTTCCCTACTACTGGGCAACCACCATACAACTCTCCCACTGCTTTTGAGATTCAGGGTTTTTTTTTATTTCGAGACAGGGTTTCTCTTTGTAGCCCTGGCTGTCCCGGAACTCACTGTAGACCAGGCTGGCCTTGAACTCAGAAATCCACCTGCCTCTGCCTCCCAAATGCTGGGATTAAAGGCGTGTGCCACTACTGTCCAGCAGAGATTGAAGGTCTCACATGGCCTAGGCTGGCCTTGAACTTCCTGCCTCCACTTTTGTGTGAAGAGATGGAACCCAGGGTTTCATGCATGCTGAACAAGTACTCTATGACCCAAGTTGTCATGTCTACCCAGTGCAGACTGCCTCTTCTTCTTCAGTGGATTCTAGCTCTAAAGAGGTCCATGAGGACCCTACAGTACTTGGCTTTTGTCTCTGTGCATCTGACAGATGGTATCTTCCTAGCTGGTATCACTCTGCAGAAAGCAACTTGAATGACTCAGTATTTTAATTCTAGGACTTCCTAATTCTTGACTCAGTGACCCAAGTCCTTACAAGTGGTTCTTAAGCTTTCTAATACAATGACCCTTAAATACAATCCATATTGGGATGACCTCCAACCACTGCTATTTTCTGGGATTTTGCTAGTTATTAACTATAAATACCAGTCTTGGCAACCTAAAATTTGACAACCACTGTCTTAGCACCTTTGAAGGATGTAATGTGATAAGCACTTAGCAATTTCTTAGTGCTTAATCTACAGGAGAGCAAGACTCACTTGCTACCTCCATCACGCCCCTCCCACCAACCACCTACCGCTCAGGTCAGAATCCTAGTTTATGTACTGCCACCACTTTGCCTTTCTACATGTGATGCACACTATCCACCTCCCTACAAAGAAAGTACATCCTGGCTTCAACTAAGGAAGTTAGTGGCACACGCCTATCTCTTCCTAACCCAGTTCCTTATTTGCTCAAGTCTGCAACTACCTTCTATCATTAAGCTACAGAGCTAAGCTTTTGAGATTTGGGAAGGACCATATAGAACACTGGTACACCACTAAAAAAATGATTAGGCTTTACCCTAACACAGAACACTTGGACATCATACATGAATCCCAGGGTTCAGTCCATGCTTCCAGAAACACTGGACATCATTCTAAAATTTTAAGGTTGGGTGTAACTTCATGTGCCAAAATCTGACAAGGCACTTTTTGTTTGGGTGTGAGGCTGTAACCGTCAACACATGTGCCTAACTATTGGATTCCTTAGAGTTAAGGGTGTGAATTGCTTCATTCAGCTGTTTTAACTTGTATTTCATGTGTACTGTGAAGATGACAGATTACCTAGAACTGGAATGACAGTTGTGAGCTGCCATGTGGGTACTAGGAAATTCAACCTGGGTGCTCTTAACTAGCCCCTAATTTCCTTATGCCCACTACTTTCCCTCACCACCCCTAAGTACCCAAATTTTAAGACAGAATTTCAGAGCCCAGGCTGGTCTCAAATTACACACCCTACACCTTGAGGATGCTCAAACATGCCCAGAATACCACAGACTTTTAAGTATTTTAGTCTCAGCCTAGCAAACACCAGGTTCAGAGTATACTGGGGAAGATGATCTCAATATAGACAGCCAATATTAAATCAGTGGGCCCAGATCAATTTGTGGATTAAATGACCAGCCACAAAATCCCAAAGTCCTTCCCTCTTTTTAAAAAAGGGGGTGAAAAAAAAGACACAATCTACACTTTTCTTTTTATCTCATCTGTATTTACCTTTTAAAGCAGAATGTGATTGGGCACTATTTCCGTTCACAAGCCTTGTGTTACAAGACCTAGTAGGGAAACTTAGGGTTTTGTTCTCAATACTTTGGAAAACAAGCCACTTGGGGAATTCCTGTTTAACTTGTGTTTACTTCTAAGACTAGTACATGCAGAATTAACTACAGGGAATGAAATTTTAAGATGAAACTTACGTCATCTTAATTTGGTCTACTAAGGATTCCAGCTCAACAGCTAAACACTTCAGACCACAAAGTTAACATTAACAGTAGGTTACGTCTTACAACAAACGTTCTGTCAACCTCTTGAGTCAAACCTACAGTATCACATGTAGAAATTTTTATCTTCCCCTTAGTTTTCATGCCACACATATTTTAAATGTTAACAAAAAATAAACAAAAATCATGGAAAATATATTATCAGAAGGAATGAAGGTAAGCAAACATAGTTCTGGTGAAGCTTAGTCTACTTCTTCCATGCGTGATGTGTCGTCATCTCCTTCCAGAGGTGGCATTTCTTCAGTTACAGCAGCACTGGTATCATCCACAGTAGGATCATCCTCATCAATACCTTGTTTTGGAAATAAGTGTTATAGTTAGTGCCAGCTAAGGGAGGTTGAGAGACTTGCTTTAGACCGAGGGAATACCCCACTCTATCCCCCAAAAGGAAAGATTTATACGGGGCAAGGCAAGTACATGCCCGTAAATCCCAGCACTGGGAAGTAGAGGCCCAAGGCCATCCTCAGTTACAGAGCTAATTTGAGGCTAGTCCAAGTTAAATCTCAAACACAAAGGACACTATTCATTTACACCCCTACACATTCATACCGTAGTTGAGGTTCCCACAACAGCAATTTGTCTCCATAGCTAAAAAAGTTAACATTCCATTCAACATTTGTGTAGCTTTGGCTTTCCTGGAACTCACTGTGTGTAGGCCAGGCTGGGCTCAAACTCACAATTGGCCTGTCCCTCTGGTCCCCCTATACCAACCCCAGAGGTGTGAGCCACAATGATGTTGCAACATGTTTCTTTCCCTTATGTTAACAAATAGTCTGCAATTTACCTAAACCAAGCTTGATCATCCTGTAGATCCTATTAGCATGGGTCTGGGGATCTTCCAGACTGAATCCGGAAGACAGGAGTGCAGTTTCATACAGCAAGATGACCAGATCCTTCACAGACTTGTCATTCTTGTCAGCCTCTGCCTTTTGCCTTAGGGTTTCAATTATGGAATGATCAGGGTTTATCTCCAGGTGTTTCTTTGCTGCCATGTAACCCATTGTTGAGTTGTCTCTGAGGGCTTGAGCTTTCATGATTCTCTCCATGTTTGCTGTCCACCCATATGTGCTTGTGACAATACAGCATGGGGATGTCACTAATCGGTTTGACACAACCACCTAAAATAAAAAAAGTGGTGACTAAAGCCTAGAAGAATTTACCAGAAATGACTAAGTATTTGAAACTGTACACATCAGCAGTGATTTAACCAAAACTAAATGTATATATTTTATCTTTAAGATAAATGGACCAAACTGTAGATTATCAGTGATGCAAACATTCACATACCTTTTCGACCTTTTTCTCCAGAATATCTTTCATAATTTTGCAGAGGTTCTCAAATTTTGTTTTTTTCTCTTCCTGTTTCTTCTTTTCCTCTTCATCTTCTGGAAGTTCCAGTCCTTCTTTGGTAACTGACACCAAGGTCTTGCCCTCAAATTCCTTCAGCTGTTGCACACAATACTCATCAATGGGCTCAATCATATAGATTACTTCTAAGCCATGCTTTCGAAGACGTTCCACAAAGGCTGAGTTAGCAACCTGGTCCTTGGTCTCACCTGAGATAGATTGTAAAGTTACTACTTTTAGAACTGGGTTTCATGTATTCAACTTTTCTGCTCAGGTACAGGCTTTTAAATTATAAACCAGACTGGACAGTCTTGCTTACATAAATGCCGTCATACAGGTAGAGAGAAAACAGCTATTTACTTGAGCCATTACCTGTGATAAAATATATGTGTTTCTGGTTTTCCTTCATTCTGGTGCAGTAGTCCTTCAGAGAAACCATCTCATCCCCAGAAGCAGATGTATAGTATCGCAACAGCTCTGAAAGCTTCTTCCGATTTTGAGAGTCTTCATGAATTCCAAGCTGAAACATGAGCACAGGAAAGCATCCCACATTTATCAATACAATTGGTCTTTAATCCCAACACTTGGAAGGCAGAAGAGGGCCCGCCCATATATATACAGAGCAAGTTACAAGACAGCCAGAGAGCCACACAGTGAGAACTCGTCTCAAAATCCAAATAACCCCCCAAAATTTAAGCTGATTTGAAAACTGCCAGTAACAGGAAGAATGTGTCAACACCAACCTTTATATTTTTTGAGAACTGCTCATAAAACTTTTTGTAGTTCTCTTTATCTTCTGCCAGTTCAGTAAAGAGTTCTAAGCATTTCTTGACCAAATTCTTTCTGATAACTTTCAGAATTTTGCTTTGCTGCAGCATTTCACGGGAAATATTTAGAGGGAGATCCTCAGAATCAACCACCCCTCTAATGAAATCTGGGGGGGAAAAAAAGAACAAGACACCTACTTAATCACTCTGAAAACTAAGGAATCATTTTTCGCTTTTTAAAGAGGACTGAGCCTAGAGCCTCAAACAAGTTAGGCAAAAACCCCTGCCACTAAGGTTACTCCTCAGTCCCCAAACCAATACAGGACTTCCCACCCCCAGAGATAATGGGATTGATTTTGTCTGCAAACAGTGCTTATTCTTCCTATTCATACTTACTCAGATACTCAGGGATTAACTCCTCACAGTTATCCATGATAAAAACTCTTCGAACATACAACTTGATGTTGTTCTTTTTCTTTCTGTTCTCAAACAAATCAAAAGGAGCACGTCTTGGGACAAAAAGAAGGGCCCGGAATTCTAGTTGTCCTTCAACAGAAAAATGCTGCAATAAAAGGAAACATCTTTAACTGCCATGGACAAAATGAATCGACTTTTTTCCACTGAACTAAGTTACACTTAAAAGTATTTCTATAGTGAGTGGGTGTAAGGTTAACAAAAGTCAACCTGAAAACCTGCTTTAAGCCATCACTCACCTTTACTGCCAAATGTTCTTCCCAATCGTTGGTCAAGCTCTTGTAGAACTCTCCATATTCTTCATTAGTAATGTCATCAGGATTTCTGGTCCAAATCGGCTTTGTTTTGTTGAGTTCTTCTTGATCAATGTACTTTTCCTTTATCTTCTTCTTTTTCTTCTTGTCACCATCCTTCTTCTCCTCCTCCTCCTCATCAGAACCAACATCTTCTATTTCAGGCTTGTCATCAGACTCCTTTTCTTCTTTTTCTTTCTCTTCCTCTTTCTCTTCCTTTTCTTCAGCCTCATCATCACTGACTTCCTTATCACGTTCTTTCTCCACCTTAAAAAAAAGTCACTTCATTATCTATGTTACAAATTATACAACTAGGACAGATCTAAGCAATGTGCAAAACCAAGTAGCTTCTCATCACTATTTTCTATATTTTCTCAACAGTCTTTTTCAGAGTACACACACCAAACTTGTTCCAAACACACCTGTTAGTCTAGTAAACACCAGGCTTGCAGAATTCTAGGAACATCCTCAGTTATCTCAATTACCCTATAGAAATTTACCCTGTAGGTGAAAGAAAAACTTACAAAGAGAGTAATGGGATAGCCAATAAACTGAGAATGTTTCTTCACAATCTCCTTTATTCTCCTTTCCTCCAAATACTCAGTTTGGTCCTCTTTCAGATGCAAGATAACCTTTGTTCCACGGCCCATTGGTTCACCTGGAAAAAGAAAAGCATGTAAGACCATAAACTCCTATGTCTAATACTCAAAGTCTCATCTCAGCGCTTGCTGGAGGTGAAATAAAAATGTGCAGCACTGTCTCCTAGCAGCTAACCTTCACCACAAACGCAAAGGTCCCCACAGCTTTAACGTCCTTGCCCAAAACTGACTTGAGCAAATTAGCCACACATTTTTAAAAAAAAAAAAAAAAAAAAAAAAAGATTTTATTTATCTGAGTACACCGTAGCTGTCTCAGACACACCAGAAGAGGGCACTGGATCCCATTAAAGATGGTCGTGAGCCACCATGTGGTTGCTGGGAATTGAACTCAGGACCTCTGAAGAGCAGTCAGTGCTCTAACCATCTCTCCAGCCCCAGCCGTACATATTTCAAATGTCATCCAGCAACCCAATTCCTGAAGCTCCCTTCAAAATCAATTTGTTGGGGAGCTCAGGACTGAGCACTAAGGCTGTGTATTCCAGACGCTCTTGAACTTGTCAATTCTCCCAATTAACCTGCTCAAGCACAGGTAACTGGACACTCCCTACACTCTGAAAACTCTTGGCCTCTGCCTGCCTACCTGTGTCAGTCCTCACTGTGAAGGATCCCCCAGCTGAGGATTCCCAGGCGTATTGCTCATCATCATTATGCTTGGTGATGACAGTCACTTTCTCAGCAACCAAATACGCAGAGTAAAAACCAACACCAAACTGGCCAATCATAGAGATGTCTGCACCAGCCTGCAAAGCTTCCATGAAGGCTTTGGTGCCTGACTTGGCAATAGTGCCAAGGTTATTGATCAAGTCAGCCTTGGTCATCCCAATTCCAGTATCCACGATCGTGAGGGTTCGATCTTGTTTGTTGGGAATGAGATTAATGTGCAGCTCCTTCCCTGAGTCCAGTTTGCTAGGGTCTGTCAAGCTCTCGTATCTGATTTTATCCAGAGCCTATTAAGAAAAAAAATTAAAAAAAAAAACAAACCATCAAGCCCACAGCCAAACCACAAGGTGAAATTTTTAAGGAAACCAACATCCAAGTCTCCAAGTGATATACTCACATCTGATGAATTGGAAATGAGCTCCCTCAGAAAGATCTCTTTGTTCGAGTAAAAAGTATTGATGATCAAGGACATTAACTGGGCAATTTCTGCCTGAAAGGCAAATGTCTCGACCTCCTCCTCCTCCATTGGTTGGTCTTGGGTCTGGGTTTCCTCAGGCATCTGGGAACACAGGACGACCTTAAAGCCTCAGAGAATGTCTGCGACTGTGCTAGTGACTACCCTTTTCCTGTAGATATTTTCTCCGAACTCTTATTTTAGTATAGAAGGGACGAAAGAGCAAAGGACGGGGGCTGGGGGGATGGATGACAAAGGGATGACCTCATTTCAGAATGCGGTAATTACGAGGCGCATGTGCGCGCCTCCAGGAGGGCGTTCGGACCCAAGCGGCTCCACGCACGCCGTTCCTAACGGCCACCCAACCCCCACAACCCGCCGCTAGCTATGGCGCCTCCCTCCCTCCTCCGCCCGCGCCTCAGGAGCCGCGGCGAGAGCCGAGGCGGTAGCTGCAAGGGCAAGAGCCGAACGCTCGCCTCGCTCCCGACTCGCCGCCGCCGCTCCTCCTCGGCGGCCATCACGGCATCCTGGGCCTGGGGCGTAGAGGCCGCCCGCGGCCTAGGGGCTGAGGCCATGGCCGCCCACCTCCGCGGGCTGAAGGAGCTCGAACCGCGGCCCGGACCCCGCCGCCGAGCCTGCATCCCACAGCCTCGCTCCCCAATCCCCGCTAAGTCTCCCTGAGAGAGCACTCACCTTGGCTGAATGAGCACGCACGAGACGTGACGAACCGCACAAGGACACTGAAGCAACTGGCGCGCCGCCCCCCGCTCCCGCTTTATATAGAGGCGGGCCCGCCCAGCGCGCGCCGCTTTTTCCAGAAGCCTCCCGAACCTTCCGAAAGAACCCCCCCCCAACCGTCGCCTCGGCCGCGCGCCTGCGCCTGCGCACTGGCCGGGCCCCGCCCCCCCACCAGGAGCGCGCAGAGCCCGCGAGGAGAACGAACGCGAGCCCCTCCTCCACAGCCAGGTGCTCTGGACATGCGCAGTCCGGAATTCTCGGCTGGCCGTGCGCCTTCCCGGGCCGCGCGCCGCCGCTGGTGGTGCGCGGACAAGGCGTCCGGCGCATGCGCATGAGGCCGCCATGTGAGCGCTCTGGTCTAGGGCTCCTCTCCCCGGGGGTCTGCGGAAGGGAGGTTCCCATGTGAGCGCGCGTGTGTAGTGTGAACCGTAGGTTCCTCTGCGGCGCCTTAGATGCCTGAGGCGAAAAGGTCCCCTTGTCTTTGGGCTCCCATTGAGGACGCAGACCCCCGGCGGGAGGCGAGTCCGGCCTGTGACTTCCACCTTGATGGGTGGGGCGCCTATGGAACTGGGGTTCTCCTTGATGCGGGGTCCTGCGCGTGGTGCCATTGTCTGAATTTCATGGCTGTCCCCGCTGGAGCCTGTCCTGACGCCTTACTGTGGGCAGTCAGTACATGGCGTATTTTCCAAATCTGTCCATAGTGCTTGGGGGTTTCCCTTTGACCAAAAACCATGACCCTCAAACTTGGGCGTTGTTAGGGATTTAGCGTCAAATTTGTGCTAATTTATTGTAATTTGGGAGCCGGAAAGATGGCTCATCCAATAAAGGTGCTTGGGTTTGATACCTGCCACCCAGATAGCTAGCGGAAAAGGAGCTAACCCTCAGCGCCGCGACACCCACGTGCCAATACACACATACACAATGTGAAAATAAGTGAAAAGGTGCCGTTAGTGGTACCAAACACACATGTTAAGGCAGCTCACAACCAGGAGTAACTACAGTTATAGGAAATCCAATAAGCTCTGTGGCTCCTGCGGGCACCAGGGACACACATGGTGCACAGACACATGCAGTCAAAAACGCTCATACAAAACACTACCCTAATTTTGGAAGCACCTTCATGTGGTGTACATATGGAGTTACTTTGGGCGATTGACGTGACTCAAAAGGTTTGTTTATCTTTAATACAGGCTTCGGTATACCTTTCCTTTGGGTTTCTCCCATCCCACATTTCCTATTTCCTCATCATTTCCTGCTGGCAAAACACAATTATTCATTAAGATTAGAAAGAAAATTGTTGGGGAACTAAAGTGATGGCTTAGTGGTTAAGAGCAATGACCGCTCTTCCAGAGGACCTGGGTTCAATTCCCAACACCCACATGGCAGCTCACTACTGTCGGTAACTCCAATATCTAACATACACGCAGGCAAAAAACCAAGGCACATAAACTAAAAATAATTAAAAGCTTAGAAAGAAAAGAAAGAATGTGCTCTGTGGACAAAAACACAGCAGGCAAATTCCTCTGGGAGAGGAAGAAAATTAATCCCCTCCCCTCTCCCCAGGGAATGAGGCCCTTTTACAGCAGTTGAGGAAAGACCTCTGGCCTCGCTCTCTGGACTGTTTGAGTGGGGGTGTTAAGTAGAGCTGTTAAGTAGAAAAGTTTACTATTTTGAGGTAGTAATTTTTTTTAGACACGATCGAACTTTGCAGCCCCTTGCTCAGTATACCAGGCTGTCCCTGAATTCATAGAGATCCACCTGCTTCTGTTGAGGTGTGCACCATTGATTGTCCCAAGCGGCATTCTTCCAGCGCACTTGTTTCCCCTAAGACTGACCACTGGTGTTGGGTTCCAGGACTTTTAGGTGTTGGTTTTTAATTGTTTGCATAAAAACCACAAATCAAGCCCCAAGCTGTTAGGATCTCTATCCTAGAAAGGGGAATTTTGCTTTTTATTTTTGGTCTTTTGGTCTCCTCCCTGGGAATGAACCCAAGGCCTCCTACATGCTACACTAGGCCCTACCACTGAACTAGAACAGGGTCCTAGTTGTCAATACTTGCTTTAAGAGAACTTTCGCTCAGGCAGACTGTGAATTTCGATCTTCCTATCTCAGCCTTCCAAGTAGCTGGGACTGAAGGCCAGTGTCACCAGACCCAGCCTAAGGTCTCGTGATATCAAGCAGGTGAGCAAGCAGCCAACCAACCAAAATCTAAAAAGGGAAAAAGCAGAGGAACGCAAGTTTAAAAGGGTTCTGGAGGGCAGGGCGTGGTCAACACGAAGCAGCATGGAAACAGAGAAGTAAAGGGGCATAGTAAGAAAGAAAGCCCTCCCTCCAGAGTCTAAGCGAAGTTCCTCACCAAGTGAGAGTCACAAACTTCAGAACAACTAATAGCATTTGCTTGTGAAGGTTGCCTGCAAAGACTATATTCCTTGTGTTAGCCTTTGTCTAAGCTCCGCCCCACAGTTACCTGGCAACGGCCAGGTATGCCTGACTCACTATAAAAGGGGCTGCCCACCCCCTCCGCTTTCTCTTGCTCTTGACTTCTTGCTCCAGCTCTGTCCTCTCGCCCTTCCCCTCCCCCCTCTCTCTCCTCGTGTTCATGGCGGCCTCTACTTCTTCCTTTCCCTCTTCCTTTCTCTGTCTCTACTACCCTCTCAACTCCCATGGTCCCTCAGGGGGACAGGATACCTCAGCCTGGGCACCCCCCTCCCCTATTTTCTGCACCTCCATCAAACATATCTCCTCTCTCCTTTTTATAAAACACAACACCTTGTATCTAGAGATATTAAAAATAAAAATGCTACAAATGAAAGGCCGGAGAGATGGCTCAGCACTTAAGAACACTGGCTGCTCTTCCGGAGGACAAGGGTTCAACTCCCAGCACCCACGTGACAGCTCATTATCTGTAAATCCCAGACGTTCATCCAGGCAAACAACTCATAGACATAAAACAAAAATCTGAAGAAAAAAAAGTGAAAATGAACCATGCTTAAGACCTAAGCATCAGTCGGGCAGTGGTGGCGCACGCCTTTAATCCCAGCACTCGGGAGGCAGAGGTAGGCGGGTTTCTGAGTTCGAGGCCAACCTGGTTTACAGAGTGAGTTCCAGGACAGCCAGGGCTGCACTGAGAAACCCTATTTCCGAAACCAAACTAATCAAGCAAACAGCAACAACAAAGCAGCAGCCCGGTTTCACCTAGTATGAAGGAAACTGCTTAGGCGGCATGAAACTGTTCCCGGTTCACGTCATTGGGACGTGGATGGCTGGTGCAGGCACGGTTCAGAGAAACTGAAGACCCTGGAAAAGGATGAGAGAGACTGGGGTGTATGTGAGTGGGGTCCAAACCTAGGGTGTGGGTGTAAGAGAAGGGGTAGGATCTTCCATCCCAGCTGCTAGCATCGTCTAGGCTCCGCCCCACAGTTACCTAGCAACAGCCAGGTGTGCGTGACTCACTCTAAAAGGGGCTGCTCGGCTCCTGGATCTCTCTCTAGCCTTCTAGCTCTGGCTCTGGCCTCTCCCTCCGGCTACACCTCTCTCCCACATTCCCCTCCCCCGTCTCTCTCCACGTGCTCATGGCCGGCCTCTACTCTCTGCCTTTCTGTCTCTACTACCCTCCCAATGCCCTAGTGTGGTTGGTCCCTTATGGGGAAGGGGTGCCTCAGCATGGGCCTGCAGAGGCATCCCTTCCCCCACACCTGACTACACATCCGCCAAACATATTCCTTCCTACTGTCTCCTTCACCCCCAAAACACCCCCTTGCAGAAGAAGCCCGTTTGTAATCTGTGCTAATCTGGAATCAGGGATGGGACAGGACTGGGGGGGAGGGGGTCGGAGCCCCACACTAGCACATGGTCCAGCCTGGTGTAGCACCCTAAAAGGCTTTGAGAGAGTGGGACAAACCAGAAAGAAGTGACCATCCAGCGTGATGAGCTTTGTCAGGGTCTCAGTCCTGTCAGACCAAAGGTCTTGTGTGTGACAGAGCTTCCTTTCCTAGAGCTCTGTGGTTGTCTTCAAACCTGCTGAGTCATCTGACTCCATGGCCTCTGTCTACCGAATCCCAAGCCTGGCCGATTTCCCTTTGAACAGCTCTTTCTCCCATGCTCAGGAACTACACATAGGTTTGAAGCTTTCAGGTGCTCATGCCAGGACCCTTTTAGTTGGACTGATTTTTTGCTGGACTGATTTGTGCCTTTCTCGGCTGCCATTTTCAGGAGCAGAAAACCCGCAGGACACCAAGCCTTCACTGTCTATTTAGGCTGTCAGCCCCAGGGCTCCATTAGCCAGCTCATCTTAACAGTCACTGGCTGGGGAGACCCCCCTCCTATATCCGTCCCCACCACGGCAGACTGTTATCTGCAGGCCTGTCACCAGGCAAGACAGCACTGTCCACAGATGAGTGCCCAGCTCAGGACATCTGGGGAAGCTTTCCTAGTCATAATCAGATCATCTGGCAACCTTACAAGGAATAGAAAGGCTGGATTTGCTCAACAGAAAAGACAGGTTTAATGTGTGCAAGGCACAAGGTTCCAGCCCCAGCACACACACAGACATACAAATGCATACAGAACAAAGAAACAGATTCAGGGAGAGGAAGGATAGTCTTCAAGGGTGGAGGCTGCCACTTGGATTTCTGGTTTGTTCCAGCCTCATTCTTCCTCCAGAGTTCCATTTTCTCAACTTTATGCAGCCTGGGGGGGGGGATGGGGGTGGGGGGAAGGGCAGACCTCTGAATGTTCTCTGTTCTTGAGGAGGTGGGACCTGGAAGAATGGAGCCTAGAGATGAGGAGGTCAAAAGTCTCACACAATAGCCAGCTTTATTCAGAGCATCAGGCAGTTTACACACCGAAGGTTAAGAAGAATCACCTGACAGCTGGGTGGCCCACTCCTTTAATCCCAGCTCTTGGGAGGCAGAGACAGGTGGATTTCTGAGTTCAAGGCCAGCCTGGTCTACAGAGTGAGTTCCAGGACAGCCAGGGCTACACAGAGAAACCCTGTTTCAAAAAAGCAAAAAAAAAAAAAAGAAGAACCACCGCATGTTCAACATGTGGACAAGCTACACGTGGCAAAACCGAGTTTTCCCAGAGAAGCATATAAATAAAAAAAACAACAAAAAACAATAGCCAGGTGTAGTAAATAACCAGAGGTAAACTATCCACTATACCAAGGAGGGGCACAAAAGCACAATCCAACAACAATTCCATGTTTTTGATGAAACGGAGGTCACAGATTCTTGTCTTGTTTTCTTAAATTTTCTGCACCAGCCCTCAGGATTCCCCTCACATGATTCTGGTCTCGACCTTGTTCCGACCTGGTACAATGCTTATATAAGGACCCATCAGGGATAGTCAACATTCTATCATCCCTTCCTCATGCAAATTACAATAGTAGCTCAAGGTGCCCGACCTCTGTCCACCCTGCATGGTTCCCCCAGAGCCTGGAACCTTTTTTTTTTACCACTTTAATGAGATCAGCTTACTCTGTGTGTCTCCTCCCCAGCTCCAAGCTCATCCAGCTAAACTGAACTTCCGGGTTGTTATCTCTGGGCCATCTCCAGACCCAGCACAGGGCAGGCAGCTGGGTGATCTTCAGAAAGACAGTCTGTATAAGTAGTCAGAACCCTTCATTCCCAAGGGGAGGCATGGGTGTTTAGCGCCACCTGCCGGCCATCTGTTTGAGACCTTCCAATAGGAACAATTAGAGGCGTTAACTGAGCTCCCAAGGAGATGACCATCACTGAGGTCTTCACATGGGATTCAAGGCAAAGCTTCAAGTATTTCATGGAGCAAGAATAAGGTGGTGTGCGTGTGCGTAAGACAGCCTGGAATCATCAATAACCTTCCTGCCTCAGCTAGGACTACAGATACCCTGCTGCAAAGTTCTGAGAGCAGCAGGCCTGGGTGCATTCCGTTGTGCAGGCCTATAATCCCAGCTATGCAGGAAGCTGACTCAGAATGATTCAAGACCTTCCAGGACAACAAAGTGAGTTCAGGGCAGTGTGTGACTTTCTGATCTCCTACGTGCTAAGAGGTAATCTGCTCTTGAGTTGTTGTCTTGTAGTGCCAGGGAAATGTTAGTGATCCCCCAAAACACGGACAGGAGCTGATCTGACGCAACTCACAGCAGGGTCTTTATTCTATTCGGAGCTAGTTCGGGCCCACCCAGCGAACCGCCGTCACGAAGGACAGTTTTGGTGGTAGGGGAGCCCCAAATGTCTATGGGGCAAGGCTTTATAGGAAGCAGCAAGCAGGGAGTACGTGTGCAAGCATCTAATTGGAAAGCTACTGTGGCCTTTAACATAATTGGCTGGTGCTAGGAGTCATATCATAAGCTTAACTTCTGCTGTCCTCTGCATTGGTGGTCGTTAGGCAGGGGGTGAGCTTGTAACCTGGGGATGCAGGTTTGTTGGGGGAATAACCTTGAGACACTGGTCTTGTTGAGGGTGTAACCTGGAAACGCTGATCTTGTTGGGGATTAGCCTACAGACTGGAGCTAGGCTCAGGTTTTGTTTGGGGGGTAACTTGGAAACTGATGCTAGGTACCAGCCTGTTAGTTTACCTGAGTTCAAACTTAGGTCAGGTTCTCTAAAGTGGAGTCTGAATTTAAAAGCTTTGGCCTATCAGTCTTTCGTCCTAATTTTATTCTAGTATTTGTTGTTTATGAGGTGCTGGGATGACGGACCTGAGGACACCAGTCAAATCCTCCGCCACTGAGCTGCATTCCTGAACCCCATTCTTTTTATTCTTAAGACAGTCTTTCACTTACATGTCTGGCTTGTCTGGAACTTTCCGTAACCAAGGCAGGTCATGAAATTTTAATTTTCCTGCCCCAAAAGCCTGAGCGGTCATGCTATAATTTGGGAGAGTTAAGTTGTATTAATAACAAACAAACAACAAAAAACACCAGGTCTCTTCCTTTTCTGAGAATCATGGGGGTGTGGCAGACAATGACCTCCTTTCTTGCCCACCTGGGTAATTCTGAGCTAAGTAGCTGTGAATGCATGTGTGGACACCAGCAAGCTGAACGCATTAGTAACTGAAGTAACAGGCATCTGCACTCTGTAGCCCAAAGACCCGGGCTGGCATTCCAACTGCCATACCTTGTTTCCCAGGTTCCTCCATGTTTGTCCAATGGCAACGCTATCTGCTTCTTTCGATATATCCCGGACGAGGAACTAGTGTGGTCTTTGAACTAAGCCACTGTAACAGGATGGGGTTTTCTCAGAAGGAACAAAGCTCCCTGGGTCAGGCAGTGCAGCCTGTGGAAGGGAAGGAATCCCAACAAGGCACTCATGGGCTGTGGCTGGCTGTGGATCACACACTGGGAAAGGGATGGCAAGGACAGAGGCTAAGAGCTGTCTGTCGGGGCTCAAGAGACTGAGTGAAGGGGTGAGTGACCAGCTGTGGAACATGGTGTGAGGGAGGGGCACCTTCCTTGTCCTAAGGAGTTTCTTGGTCCTGGAACTGAGGGCAGGCCCCACTCATCACCTGAGAAGTTCTAGTGTTGAGGGCCACATGTTGCCTTGCTTCTGTTATAGGGGTCCCCCATTTCACAATATGTTGGGGTTTGGTGCCAGTAGTGAGGCAGTGGAGGAGACAGGCAGCCTGGAGAATGGAGTCTCTCTCCCACTAAGTTGGTGGATGTTTATTGAGATGTCTACCTTTCCTGTGGTGTCAGTATTTTTTTCCTTTGGGTGTAACGAAACCCTATTGTGTTAACTCAGGTGGAGTAAGCAAATCTCGGACTCCACCCCTGCCCTTATGCTCCTCTCCCCTGAACCCCCGTAACAGGCCCCAGACCTTAGCACAACTGACTCCATGATGGAAGTATCATTCAGACTATAAAACTCAGCACACGGACAGCTCCATCTGCCAAAACTAAACAAAGACCTAATCCATCAAAGTTCTAGGAAAATCTCCAAATGTACAACCTTGCTTTTTGCCTAACTGTTCTTGTTGAGTGAATGAAGTATGTCAACCCAGGATATAGTTCTTGGGCTTAAAAGCTCACCCTGGCTGGGTGGGTGCGGGGGTACTTTTATTTAAAAAAAAAAGCTCACCCTGAGGAAGGCTCCGTCTTACACTGGGATTCTGTACACCCAGTGTAGTAGCCAGCCAGCTAATAAAGACTTTCTATTTTGTCTTAAACCCATGTCTGAACAGTCTTCTCTGGTGTAGCTACCCAACTCAGAGTAAGTACCCGTCTCAACACTTCAACTATCCCCTGAGAATGAACAGCCCCAGACGGGACTAGGACTACTCAGACAGGGTCGCTTTCCTTTAAAAAGAAAAAAAAATTTTTTTTAGAGCTTTAAAAACATTTATTTTCATTTTATGTGTATTGGTATTTGCCTAAATGTATGTCTGTGCATCATTTGCATTCAGTACACAAAGAAGGCAGAAGAGGGACAGTTCTCCTGGGACTGGAGTCACAACCAGTTGTAAGCCACCATGTGTATGCCGGGAATTGAACTCAGGTTCTCTGAGAAAGCAGCTAATGCTCTTAACCAATGAACTCTCTTCTCTCCAGGCCCATGCTTTCCCTTTAGATTCAGGGTTAAGAGGATGTAAGCCTGGAGCCGTGCGGGCTCTAAGTCTGGTGTCAAGGGGGAGGAAACCACCAGGGATTGAGAATGAGAACGGGAGACAGATAGTGACAAGCAACGATGATCCGGAGGCTGTCTGCGGTCTGGTTGTAGGCTGATAATTGCTTTCTCATTTAGGCTAATGAGAGTCTGGTCCCTGCTGCTTGTAACCATAGGAGTTCTAGGCATAAACATCCTTCATCATTCCTGGGAATTAGTCCGGCAGCGGTAATCGCAAAAGAATAATTAATTTTCTCTCCTAAGTAGAGCTCTGTGTCTTACACACTGAGAAGAGGGAGCCTTATCTGTCATCGAGGCAGGACTCCTGGGTCATATAAAAACAGAACCTAGTTAACTGCCGTTTCTCCTCGGCGCAGGCACTCCGGTCGGCTAGTCAGTCTTTCCTAACAGCGGCTCCCCTTTCCCGGGTGAGGGCTGCAAGGCTGACCCGCAAACGTGCTTCCCCAGCCGGTACCGGAACTAGCGGGGTCATGTGACCCTGTCCCGGGCAATAGGCAGCAGACAGGAACTGGATACTGTTATCTGGGAAGGGGGAGAAGGGACGTGTTTGAGTGAGTTTTTAAGTTACCTCGGCTTCTTTCTACATGTATTTGTGTTGGTGGTGTGTACTTACTCATTGCATGAGTGTGAAGGTCAGAGGACAACCTGAAGTAATCAGTCTCTTGCAATGTGGGTCCTGGGAGATGAAACTCAGGCAGCCAGGATCTGGAGCAAGGGCATTCACCTGCTGAGCCTCCATTTTGCCAGTCCACCCCACACAACTTTGGAAGATAGCGGAGGTATAAAGCTAAATGAAAAAAGAAAGCTGGGCGTGGTAGGACACACCTGTTTAATCCTGGTGCTTGGGAGGCAGGGACAGGAAGATCGGGAGTTCAAGGTCACCCTTGGCCTCCTAGCAAGGAAAAAGAAAAAATAACGAGTTTTTAATTTATTTTTGAGGCAGAGACTCGATATATAGTTTAAGTTAGTCTTGAATACTTGGATCCTCCTTGTCCCAGTCTTTCAAGGGTTGGGATTATAGGTGTTGACCACTGTGTTTGAGGCCTTCATTGTTTTTTATTGCTGTCTCACTATTTAGCCCAGGCTAGCCTGGAACTTCTGGCCTTCTGAGTGCTGGGGATTATAGAAATAACCCACTGAGCCCAGGCTGACCTAGTTTTCCACATTCCTGGGACTCTCTGAGTGTGGGGAGTCAGAGAGCCACAGGACCAGTTCCCGTTGCAACCCAGTTGCTCACTGTGGGATAGGAGACCCAGGAATAGGTCATGGTAAGCCCTGACGTAAGTGCAATGCTAAAAGTGGCTTAAGGTGTTATGGGGCACAGTGAAGACCCGGGAAGGTTTCCTGAGGGCAAATAACACCTGAGCCAAGCTGTACTCGGTGGCATCAGAGGGGCATGCCGGATGGAGGGAAGTGCACAGGAAACAGTGGTAAGCTGTGTGATGGGGTCCACTGTGGCCACCTCACAGGGAGCCCAGGGGAAAGGTGGTATGCCAGTGTGTGAGCATGGCCTCCATCTGGTAGGAGATAATGGGAAAGCCATCGAATTCTCTCTCTCACACACACACACACACAAACATTCGAGAATCCCCAGGCTAACTTCAGACTCACCAAGTGACCTACCTTGAACTTGTAATCCCCTGACCTCCACTTCCAGAGATCTGAAACTGTAGGCATGTGGCACCATCAAGTCTTGTTATTTTAGGTAGACTTTGCTGGCAGGTGAATTTGGTATTTAAGAGACACAAGCCTAAACACAGGGAGCCAGCGCGCTGTTGCAGTGTTCCGAGCAGCTCTTGGGAGAGCTCTGAGAATGTAGGTGCCTGCAGTCTCGTTGCCTCTTCACTGCTGCGTTGGTATGGGTAGAGCCTGGCCTCTCCAGGTCTTTGTTTACAAATGGTCCTCCAAACTGACACTTGTTGATATCTGAAAGCATCCATCCATAATTATGGGCTTGCTCCTGGGAGTATTTTGTTTTGTTTTGGTTTTCTGTTGGTGCTATGGGTTGAACTCAGGGCCTCAAGCCTACAGGCAAGTACTTTCCTGCTACGGGACACCCTCAATCCTAAACACATTTTTTTTAGAAAAAAAAAAAAATGGCACATGCCTTTAATCCCAGCACTCGAGAGGCAGAGGCAGGAGGATTTCTGAGTTCAAGGCCAGACTGGTCTACAGAGTGAGTTTCAGGACAGCCAGAGCTACACAGAGAAACCCTGTCTTGAAAAACCAAAAAAAAAAAGATGAAAAGATAAGTCTTAATGGAAGCTAAGTGCCAGCCCCAGCTCCCTGTTAAGCTGTTTTATTGAGGAAACAGACAAAAATATACAGAAGAAAAACAAAACTGAATCAGAAATGGATTTGAAGAAATATTGAAAAGATACTCTCAAGACTGGGTGGTGTGGTGGCTCGGCAGGTAAAGGTGCTTGCCATAAGCCTGATGACCTGAGTTGGTCCCTGGGACCCATACAGAGAAAGAGAGAGCTGACTCCCAAGGGGGTTTCCTCTGATTTCACACTTGCGCTGTGGCATGCATACACGCTCACACCTGCAGACGTGTGCACGAACATACAAATGAATGAGAAGAATTCAAAGTTACACTGAGGGCATGAAGAAAAGGATTGGTTTACTGAGCGGGGAACCATATACAGCAATGCTGAGAGAAAGCAGAACATTCTGGAAGCACATGACCAGTGGCTGATACACTGCAGCCTCTCAGGGTCTGTGGTCTCAGGTCCCAGAAATGGAAAGAATGTCTGGTATTTCCTGAAAACCGGTTATGGTAGTCATTGGCCTTGGGCCATGTGTAACCTTCCCACCTGCCTGTCTTTTTAAGCTGCTGTCCTGAAATAAACCTTGAGAGCTTGATCAGAATTCTTGTTCTCCTTCTTCGAATCTCCTGTCCCCCATTCTTTTGCCCCCTCCCCAGGTTCCCGCTGAACCCCGAAGGCCGGGGCAGTGTGTGGGTGTGTGTTGTGTGTCTGTGTTGTGTGTGTGTGGGTGTGTGTCTGTGTTGTGTGTGTGTGTTGTGTGTGTGTTGTGTGTCTGTGTTGTGTGTGTGTCAGTGTGTGTGTCTGTGTTGTGTGTCTGTGTCAGTGTGTTGTGTGTCTGTGTTGTGTTGTGTGT
>JADRCH010000284.1:1057858-1082027 GCA_019843965.1 Rhynchomys soricoides
TTGTGTGTCTGTGTCAGTGTGTTGTGTGTCTGTGTTGTGTTGTGTGTGTTGTGTGTGGGTGTGTGTTGTGTGTGTTGTGTGTCTGTGTTGTGTTGTGTGTGTCTGCATGTGTGTACTTGTATGCGTGAGGACAGTGCCTTCTCAGGCCACAGGGTCAGATCCCTGGAACTGGAATTTTGGCAGGAGTGAACCTTCCTACATGAGCACTAGGAACTGAACTGGAGTCCTCTGCAAGAGCCGTACAAGTTCTTAAACTGCTAACCCATCTCTGCAGCCCCAGAAAAACCTGTAACCCAAGCCCACCATCACTTAGCACAGCCCAGCCTTAAACTTGTTTATATAGCTGAGGATAACCTTGAACTTCTGACCCTCCTGCCTTTACCTCTTGGGTGGTGAGATAGATTACAGGTATGTACCTTCATGCCCCATTTACGCAACAGGGGAGGGGACACAAACCCAGGGCCTCCTGCATGATAGGAGTTACCGGTCCAGCCAGACACTGATAATCTTGACCTTTCAGTCTAGCCCTTATAGGAAACTTCAAAGCCCTGATGATGTCACTTCTGCGACTTCGGAAGACCTGTTCCTTTTTCTCCTCCTCCCTCTTCTGCCTTTGGACAGATGTTGCTGTGAAGCCTGGAATTCAATAGGTAGACCAGGTTGACTTAGAAGTCACAAAGATCAGCTTGCTTTTACCTCCTGTGAAAGACCCTGGAAGAAAAATGCCCCTAGACTCAGCACTAGAGCCCTAGGCCACCCAGGGCCTGAGATGGGCTGAACTCACCCCCTTAGACAGTTCTGAGAATGGTTGTTTTTACCTTGTTCCAAAAACAGGCCCACCATGAAATGTCATGATGAACTCTGTTCTGAAAATTGTTTTGGGACAGTAGTTGTTTTGACTTGACTCCTATCCTGTTGATCAACCAAAAATGTCACAATGACCTCTGTTTTGAGCCCCTCTGCTCTTTCCCATGACGCATGTTCCCCCTGCTCCCCCTTTTGCTTTGTGGTTTTTCCCTATAAATACCCCTAACTTCAGCTGCTCGGGGTTGATCTCCTCTGCCCTATGTGGGTTATGTGCTAGGCCCAGTGCACTGCCTCCCCGAATAAACCTCGTGCGCTTGCAGCAAGTTCGGTTTCTTGTGAGTCATTGGGGGGGGGGGGTTGCGTTTTCCTGAGGCTTGAGTGAGGGTCTCCCCAATTTGGGGGTCTTTCACCTGCATACTGGAATTAAAGGCATGTGCCATCACATTTGGCATGCTGTGTGTCTTATTTTTAAAAAAATGCTTTTATTATTTTGTGTGTTCTGCCTGCATGCATGTCTGTGTCTGGTGCTTGTTCAAACCAGAGGAGGTCACTGGGTCCCTTGGAACTGAATTATAGATGGTCGTGAGCTGCCGTGTGAGGGCTGGGAATTAAATAATGGTCCTCTGGAGGAGCAGCCAGTGCTTGGAACTGATGAGCCGGCTCTCTACAACCAAGTAGTTCTCATTTGTTTGTTTGCGTGTTTGTTTTTGGAGACAGGGTTTCTCTGTGTAGCCCTGGCTGTCTTGGAACTCTGTAGAGCAGGCTGGCCTTGACCTCACAGAAATCTGCCTGCCTCTGCCTCCACCTCCGCCTCCAGCATAGGCTTGTACCACCACTGCCCCAACTCCTTGGTTTTTATATTTAGGTCGTTGATCCACTGGGAGTATAGCTTGGAATTAAAAGAAGGCAGCCCCCCGAGTTTACTGTGAGTGGCTAGCTGGGTGTTTCAATGCCTTTTATTAAATTCATATTGCTATTTCCCATTACACCGTTTATAACTTACTTTGTTCATATGAGGGTTCCACTGGTGTGTCTGCCTATGTAACATTTTCATGCCTGCAGCCTGATTGGGTCAGAAAGCACCAGGTCCTCTGGAGATGGATGGAGTTAAGGACGGTTGTGAGGTACCATGTAGGTTCTGGGAACTGAACCTGGGTCCTCTGCCTCTGCAAAACAAGGGTTTTTTGTTTTTTGTTTTTTGTTTTTTTTTGGTTTTAAGAGACTGGGTTTCTCTGTGTAGCCCTGGCTGTCCTGGAACTCACTCTGTAGACCAGGCTGGCCTCGAACTCAGAAATCCACCTGCCTCTGCCTCCCTGTTTTTTTGGTTTTTTTGTTTTTGTTTGTTTTTGTTTTTGAAATTTGCATTTTTTAAGACAGTGCCTCAACTGTGTATGTAGCCTTAGCTGGCCTGAAATCACAGGCTGGCCTCAAACTCACAGATATCTGCTTGCCTCTCCCTCTAGGATTAAATGTATGTGTCACAAGGCTCTGCTCAACAAGTGTCTAAAATTACTGAGCCATGTCACCAGCCTCTCATAGCCTGTTAAGGTCTAATTCTCTTACCATGATGCTCCATTCACCTGCTCTAATTAAGAAGGGCTTAAAATATATAGTAATGAGGGGAGCAAGAGCACCCCTGCCCTCACCATTGCTTGCTTATTTATTTGTTTGTTTGTTTTGAGCTCAGGCTAGCATCTGGTTTACCAAGTAGCTAAGGATGGCCAGATCCAGGTCTTTTCTATATTCCAAGCACTGAGATATCACCACACCAGCACTCCTTAGAGTGTTTGAGTTTTGGGTGAGGTTTTGTTGTCTCAAACAAGGGCTTGTTTGTTAATTTTGTTTTTTGGAGACAGGGTCACTATGTAGGTCAACATTTTCAGTGATTCTCCTGCCTCAGCCTCCTGAGAGCTGGTATCATATGATGGGTATATGTTCCCATGCCCAGCTCACAATGATTCTTAAATAATTTATTCTTCCAAGTAAAATTTAAAACAATTTAAACAAGTTTGGAAGAAAATTCTGTTGATTTAGGTTTGAATTGTATTTAATTTATTTCTAAAGATTTTAGTGTGTGTGTCTGTGTCTGTGTCTTGTGAGGTGGGTGTCTGTGGAGGCCAGAATAGAGAGCATCACATCCCCTGGAGCAACAGTGGCAGGCGGTTGGGAGCTGCCAGGTGGGTTGTTGGGTTTTCCCACCTTTGCCTTTTAAGTACCAAGATTAAAGCTGTGGCCACTATCCCCAGCTGGCTCTACTAACTTCTCATTATTCAAATCTCTCCAGCATTATTCACTACCCTACCCTTCTAAAAGGAAAAAAATTCAACCCTAAACAAAGGTCTCTCCCCCAAAGGCAGTGTTTATTTTTAACTATTATTATTATTATTATTATTATTATTATTATTATTATTAATTTTTTTTGTTTTTTCCAGACAGGGTTTCTCTGTGTAGCCCTGGCTGTCCTGGAACTCACTCTGTAGACCAGGCTGGCCTTGAACTCAGAAATCTGCCTACCTCTGCCTCCCAAGTGCTGGGATTAAAGGCGTGCGCCACCACTGCCCGGTTTATTTTTAACTTTTACAAAAGATTTTATTGTCTTATGTGCACCACGTGCCTGTCTGGTGCCCTGGGAGGTCAGAGAAGGGCTTCTTCGGATCCCCTGGGACTGGAGCTACAGACTGCTGCAAGCCACCATGTGGATGTTGGGAATTGAACTCAGGTCCTCTGCGAGAGCAAACTGCTGAGCCATCTCTCCAGCCCCAGACGGTGTTCTGTTTTATTATTTCTTGAGAAGAGGGAGGTGGGATGAGCCGGACCACTGTGGAAGAAAGAGAACAGTAGATGTGCTAAACAGATACATACTTCAAATCAGCTTTCTTATCAATCCATGGGGGGTCAGAATCCCCTTCCCTAAACCAGAGCAGAACTGTCTGAACAGAGGTTATAACCCTTAGGTAGAGCTTGCTCTTGGGAGCAAGGACTGAGAAAAGAAAGCAAGAATGAACATGTTCTCAAATATGTGACCTGCACTCATGTGTAGCCAGCATTCTTCGTGAGATGCAACAGGCCGTAATAATGCTAACCATTAACAGAAGGTGTGGAGTGTTAGTGACTATTTCCCACAGGAGGTAAGGTTTGGCAAATGCACATGACTACTGCGTGTCAGGCTCCAGTCTACACACAAGGTGCCAGATAAGAACAACGGGATCCCTGATTTTTGTGTTTTGTTTTGTTTTGTTGAAACAGGATTTCTGTGTAGCCCTGGCTGTCCTGGAACTCACTCTGTAGACCAGGCTGGCTTTGAACTGAGAGATCCACCTGCCACTGCCTCCCCAGTGCCGGCATTAAAGGTGTGCGCCACCACTACTCTGCTCAGATTCCTATTCCTAAAAAGCTTACAATTGAGTGGGGGAGGTGGATGTTCTTTTTAGTAGATACACATATAAAGTATCTACTAGTAGAAATCACGGTAAGTAGGTGTGGATCCATGGTAAGGAGAAATTATTGTTCTTCCATTCCCAGCACCCAAGTCAGGTGGCTTACAACTGCCTATAACTCCAGTACCAGGGGAATCCAATGCCTTCCTCTGCCCTACATAGGCACCTGTACTCACATAGCACACGCACACGCACACGCACAGAGTTTAATAAGTAATCAATCTAGCCGGGCAGTGGTGGCGCACACCTTTAATCCCAGCTCTTGGGAGGCAGAGGCAGGCAGATTTCTGAGTTCGAGGCCAGCCTGGTCTACAGAGTGAGTTCCAGGACAGCCAGGGCTACACAGAGAAACCCTGTCTCGAAAAACCAAAAAATAAAGAAAAAAAGAAAAAAAAGAGAAATCAATCTGACAAAGTTGAAGTTTGGGGCACAGGGCAAACCTCTCAGAGAAAGCAGCCATTAAGCTATAACCTGAGATGTGGTGGTGAGCTGAATGAACTCTGACACCTGTAATCTCAACACTTGGGAGGTGAGGGCAGGAGGATCAGGAGTTCAAGGCCAGCCTCAGTCATGTGAGAGTCCATTTCAAAACAAAATAAATCATACCATCTTCCCTCTACACACACACACACACACACACACACACACACCTCAAACTGAGCAAACGAATGACAGTGAAGAGCACACCCAGCTGACGGGGCTTTGCGTTTGGTCTTCAAGAATGAGTGGTATGCTATTTATTGCCCAGAAGGGAAGCGAATCTGATTCCTGTAGAGGCTGAGGGCTCAGGCATGGCAGGTATGAGGAAATGCAGCTGCTGATGTTGGGATGTTGGGTAAGAGAGCACAGAGATGAAAGACCATGAGAGTGGGGGCTGAAATGAGAGCCAGTGGGAAGACAAGCCCAGGACAAGCTGAGGAGGAGTTTCCCATCAGTATATGGTGTGTATTTACTGGGTGCTTGGAGTAAGTGTGTGTCACACAGCTGGTTAGCCACAGCTGGATGTAAGCTCGGGTCTCCTAGTGCTTGACCAGACCAAGCTAAAGCAGATCACGTGACCCATGCTACCACTCAGCTTTCCACCCTTCCCCTCAGTCTCTAGCCCCTTCTAGGTCTGCCCCACTTTCTCTGCATCTCTTCTGCTCTCAAGCTTTCCTCTTCCTCTTCCTGTTTCTGCTTCCTTGCCCATCCTTTTGTTTAAGGGTAGGACTACAATGGCCTTTAGTTCTAGATAAATGGATTTCTCAGACTCTACTATCCATTTGTGCTAGACAAGCCATGACCTTGCTGTGCAATGGGACAGAATCTCCTGAGCTCTGTGGAGAGCCACAGGCCACAGTGTATCTTGCCCTCAGTTAGTGTGTGTGTGTGTGTGTGTGTGTGTGTGTGTTTCTCGCACTCTTTCTCCCTTTCCATCTTTTCCTCTGACAGTGTCTTAATTCAAAGCCCAGGCTGACTGGAATTCATGACATAGTTTAGTGACCCGCCCCAGACTCACAACGATCCTCTCAATTTCTGTTGGTCCAAATGCTGGTATTACAGGCACTTACTCTCCCGCCTGCCTTGATTTCTTTTTCTTTCTTTCTTTTCTTTCTTCTTCTTTTCTTTTTGGTTTTTCGAGACAGGGTTCTCTGTATAGCCCTGGCTGTCCTGGAACTCACTCCATAGACCAGGCTGGTCTTGAACTCAGAAATCCGCCTGCCTCTGCCTCCGGAGTGCTGGGATTAAAGGCGTGCGCCACCACTGCCCGGCGAGAATTAAACTTTTGGGGACCTACTGAACACTAGCTCTAAATGGATGCTGACTGAGGGAGAATCAAAGCAGCACTGTAACTCTCAAAATTAGACTTATAGAAGTCAGGTCACCAAAACTCAGTGTGTCCAGGGGGACTGTGACCTCATTCTGTGGTTATTTCCTCAGTCCCAGAATGCATAATGGGAATAGCTATACTTAACATGTGGCAAAATTCCTTTATGGAGTAAGAGACTATTTATGGCAGAAAAGTCAAATGGAAGCCATTAGGGCTGCTTTTTTTTTTTTTTTTTAAAGATTTATTTATTTATTTTATATGAGTACATCGTAGCTGTTTTTAGACACACCAGAAGAGGGCATTGGATCTCATTACAGATGGTTGTGAGCCACCATGTAGTTGCTAGGAATTGAACTCAGGACCTCAGGAAGAGCCGTCAGTGCTCTTAACCACTGAGCGGTCTCTCCAACCCAGAGCTGCCTTTACATGGAAAAATTGTGAACCCCTCGACAGTATTTTATCTGTGATAGGACCAGAGTGATCAGTTCTACTACCATTCAGGATTAAAGATGTAATCCTTAACTTTCCTATTTGGACTACGCAGATCTTGGAGAATGTTACTCGATATTGTAAGCTTAACCAGGTGGTGACCCCAATTTCAACTACTGTACCAGATGTGGATTTCCTTGCCTGAGTTGATTAACCTGGTATGTGGGTATTGATCTGGCAAATGCCATTTTTTTACATACTTGTCCATAAGGTTTACCAGAGGTGATCTGCTTTCAGCTGGCCAATGTCAATAATACACCTTCACTTACTAACCTCAGAGACTCTGTGTGTTAATGAGGTTTTCAGGAATCTTGATCATCTTTCTCTCCCACAAATTATCATGCTGGTCCATTACACTGATGACAGCCTGCTTATTGGACCACATGAGCCAGTCAGCAACTAGGCAAGACTTTTTGGTAACGTACTTGCGTGTAGGAGGATGGGAAATAAATTTAATTACATTTCAAGGGTCCTCTCTCCCTGAAATTCCTAGGAGTCCATTGGTGCAGTGTCTGCTGCTAAGTTGTTGCATCTGGCCCTTACTTTAAGCAAGAACAAAGCATGACAGCTAGTTGGTCTATTTGAATTTTAGAGGCAGCAGATTCCTCACTTGGGTATGTCACTTCTGCCCATACAGTAGGTAACTTTTAAGACTGCTGCTAGTTTTGAAATTTCCTCATTATTTATTTTATTGTGTGTGAGTCCAGGTGCTCTTGTGCTGTAAAGTCTGCACAGAGGTCAAAGGACAACTCTTGAGAGCAGATTCTCCTGCCAGCTTGTGGGATTTGGGGCTCAACAAACTCAGGACATCAGTCCTGCTCCTTGCACCTCTACCTGCTGGTACTCTCCTCACTGGTTCCTCCTTGCATCTTTTGAGTGAAGCTCTGATGTTTCCTGACGATAATTCCTTTTCCTTTAGAAGGGAGTTCTTGGCCAGCTATTGGGCTTATTTGACCATAGGCCATTAAGTCACCCCGTAAACAAAGCTGCCCATCGTGAGCTGGCTGTTATCTGATCCACAAAACCATAATGTTAGTTAGACTGTACAGCAGCAGGCCATCATCAAAGGTGTGTGTGTGTGTGTGTGTGTGTGTGTGTGTGTGTGTGTAGACTGGGTCCAAGAAAGGCCTGAGGCCCAAGAAAATTTCTTAAAGTGGCTCAAATGCTCACAGTTCTTACTACTGCATCGATGCCCGTAAGGAATGTGCCTTGATCAGCTGACAGAGAGAGAAGGCTCGTGCCTGATTTGTAGGTGGTTGTGCATGTTTTTTGAGCACCATTGGGAAGTAAACAATCACAGCATTCTAGCCCATCTCTAGAACATTCCTAAAGGACAGTGGTGAGGAAAATCCTCACAGTGGGCAGAACTTTGGGCAGTGCATCTGGCTGTACATTTTACTTAGAAGGAAAAATGACCAGATATGTAACTATACAGATTCATCACATGTAGCCAATGACTTGGGTGGATGGTCAGGGACTTAGGGAAAACCCCGTGACAGAGCACAGGGATCAGCCTCTCCAAGTGGGAAAAAGACATGAAGATACTTGTAACTTTAATTTTTTCAAAACCTATTTTAATGATGGTTCTTAACATTGGCTGGTTTGAGATGCCTAAAGGCTTAGAGCAGTACACTCTGGGTGTGTCTGTGAGGACAAGTCCAGAGAGGACTGAAATGTGGCGCAGTGACTGAGGGAAAGGCTCACCGGATGTAGGCAGTGCTGTCCAATAGGCTGGGGACTCGGATGAAGCAAAAGCTAAAGAAGAGAATGCCAGCCAGCAAGCAAAGACGCCATCTTCTGCAGCAAGTGCTTCTACGGCTGCGTGGACTCACACCAGTGGCTCCCAGGGAAAACCCAGGTCGTGAACCTGGGACCGAGTCACTGTTCTCTGTCATTCTGAGGCTACTAGCTTCTTGTACTGTGCTGCAGCTACTAGGTCCTCTGGCTCTTCAGTGTGCAGATGGCTTGGCTATGTTTGGATAACCTAGCTTCTAATTGAGTAAGATAACCTAATAAATGCCCCCCCACTTATATTCAAAAGCATTAGAATACAAACACAGCTTCCAAGCCTAACTTAGGATGTTTCTCTTTTGCTTTGTTTTGAAGAGACTCTCATTATGTATGGTCTGGAACTCTCTGTGTAAACCAGGTTGGCCTCTAACTCAATAGAGATTTGCCTGTCTCTGCCTCCCCAGTGCTGGGATTGAAGGGTAAGCACCACCCTGGCTGATGTTTCTCTTTTAAGACCTAAACTCAAATTTTTCTACTGTTGTCTAACTCAAGGGTAGTAACATGAACAAGCCATTTCAGTGTTCTGATTGCCTTTTCATCGTAGGAGGAGGAAATGTTACCTGCATTATTAAGTCTTTTATGATTAGGAAAGCAGAGGGGACCAGAATACAGCTCAGTGTGTAAGAGCACTGGCTTCTCTTGCCGAGGTTCCCAGCAACCGCACGGCAGCTCACAACTGTCTGTAACCCCAGCGGGTCTAAGACCCTCTTCTGCCTTCCTTGGGACCTGAAGGTTTGTAGTGTGCATTCATTCATGCAGGCAAACACTCCTATGAATTTTTAAAGGGGAAGTTTATATAAGTACTTAGCATAGTGCCTGCCTCATACGTGCTAGTGCTAACTGTGCTGCATCTGAAAAGGGCCTGGACGCCGGGCAGTGGTGGCGCACACCTTTAATCCCAGCCCTCGGGAGGCAGAGGCAGGGGGATTTCCGAGTTCGAGGCCAGCCTGGTCTACAGAGTGAGTTCCAGGACAGCCAGGGCTACACAGAGAAACCCTGTCTCGAAAAAACAAACAAAAGAAAGAAAGAAAGAAAGAAAGAAAGAAAGAAAGAAAGAAGAAAAGGTCCTGGAGGCATAAAACACCAGTCCCAGGTATTCGGGAAGCTGAAGCAGGATTGGGAAACTGAGGCTGTCTCAAAATAAAATAAGAGGAGGGCTGGAGATATAGCCCGGTGGAGGTGCTTGTCTAGTAAGCACAAGGCCCCGGGTTCAATCCCTGGCACCACAGTAAGCTGTAAAAGTGAGGACCGGTGAGATGGCTCAGTGGTTAAGGTTCTTGTTGCAGAAGCTTGACAAACTGAGCTCAGTTTTTGGAAGCCAGTGTAAAGGTGGAAGGAGAGAACTGATTTCTCTAAGTTGCCCTCTGACCTCCCTGCATGGCCACATTATGCTCATGTTCCCTCATTATGGACAGACAGACAGACAGACACACACACACACCCCACACAAGCACATGCTTCTTCCTGCTGAGTGCTAGGATTAAAAGCAAGCATTACTACAACCAAAATAAAAATAAAATCTTCCAATAGAATAAAAAGCTGGGTATGAGCCGGGTGGCGGTGACACACGTTTTTAATCCCAGCACTTGGGAGGCAGAAGCAGGTAGATCTCTGAGTTCAAGGCCAGCCTGGTTTAGGGAGAGTTTTCTAGGACAGCCAGGGCTACACAGAGAAACCTTGATTCACAAAAGCCTAAAGGAAAAAAACAGGAGGAGGAGAAGGAGGGGAAAGGAGGAGGAGGAGGAGGGGGAGGAGGCGGAGGAGGAGGAGGACTAGGAGGAGGAGGAGGACTAGGCCGCCAGGCAGTACAACCATCCCTGCTCCCCTCCACACTCCCCCTTACCCAGTTCCCCACCTCCATCCTCCTCAGATATCCATTCCACTTCCCCTTCTGAGTGAGGTCCATGTGTCCTCCCTTGGGCCCTCCTGTTTACCCAGTTTCTTTGGGTCTGCAGAACGTAACGTAGCATGGTTATCCTGTACTTTAAGGCTAATGTCCTCTTAGCAGTGAGCACACATATCTTGATGTCTTTCTGGGTCTGTGTTACTTCACTCAGGATGATATTCTCTAGTTCCATCCAGTTGCTTGCAAATTCCATGATGTCTTCGTTTTTTTTTTGTTTGTTTGTTTGGTTTTTTGAGACAGGGTTTCTCTGTGTAGCCCTGGCTGTCCTGGAACTCACTCCATAGACCAGGCTGGCCTTGAACTCAGAAATCCGCCTGCCTCTGCCTCCCAAGTGCTGGGATTAAAGGCGTGCGCCACCACTGCCGAGTGATGTCTTTGGTTTTAACAGCTGACCAGTATTCCATTGTGTAAATGGACCACATTTTCTTTATCCATTCTTCAGTTGAGGGACATCTGGGTGGTTTCCAGCTTCTGCCCATTACAAATACGGATGCTATGAACATAGGCAAGTGTCCTTGTGGTATTGTGGGGCATCTTTTGGGTATGTGCTCAGGAGTTTTATAGCTAGGAGTTTGGGTAGAATTATTCCCAGTTTTCTGATAAACTGAAAAAATTATTTCCGACGTGGTTGTACACGTTTGCACTCCCACCAGCAATGGAGAAGTCTTCCTCTTGCTCCACATCTTCCTTGTCAGCATGAGACCCATCATCATTTGGGGAGAGTCAACCCCTGACACTATTAATGATACTCTGCTATGCTTGCAGACAAGAGCCTAGCATAATGGTCTCCTGAGAGGCTTCATCTAGCAGCTGATGGAGGCAGATGAAGAGACCCACAGCCAAACATCAGATGGAGTTCATGAGTCTTGTGCAAGAGTGGGGGATAGAACTGAGGGAGTTGGAGGGGTTAAGGACACCACAAGATCTACAGAATCAACTAACCTGGGCCCATGGGGGCTCTTAGAAACCGGATCACCAACCAAGGAGCATTCAGGGACTAGATCTAGGTCCCCTACACATTTGTAGCTGATATGCTGCTTGGTATTCATGTCCCTGACAATTGGGGCAGGGCCTGTATCTGACCGTTGCCTGCCATTGGATCTCCTCCCCCTCGCTGGACTGCTTGGTTGGGCCTAAACAGGAGAGCATTCACTTGGTCCTACTGGGAACTGATGTCCTGGGGCAGAGTGATACTCAGAGGGGGCTTCCCCATCTCTGGGGAGAAGGTAGTGGGGGAAAGGTTTGTGGGGGTGGGACTGGGAGGAGAGAAAGGAGGGATGTAAAGTGAATAAACGAATCAATGGAAAAATGAACAAGTGTACCCCTGACCACATGCACATATGAACACACATATACCCACCCATATGCAAGTTAACAGAAGCTTGGGTCTTCAGTGGGCATTGTAAGTAGCTTCCCTTATCCTATTTCTCCTTTTCTTAATCAATTCTCAAATCATCAAATGGATCCTTTTAAATGTTTTGTGTGTGCAGTGTCTGTATTGCATGTGTGTGTGATGCATGTATGAAGTACACTTGTGCCACTGTACATCTGTAGTCGGAGGGCAGCCTTGGGTGTCAGCCGTAACTTCCACCTTGTTTTTGAGGTAGGTCTCTCACATTTTGTTCCTGTGTTGCATAACCCAGACTAGCTGGTCCGTAAGCTTCCAGAGGATTCTCCCATCTCAGCCTTCCACCTCACCACAGGAATGCTGTGGTGATACACAGCAGATACAGAGATACACAGCATGCTCAGCTTTTCCCGTGGGTTCTGGGGAGTCTGAACTCAGGTAGGTCATAAAACTTGGGTGCTGCTTTTCTGGGCTGAGCCAGATCCCTTGCCACTAAATGGATTCTTAAACCCTGCAATGTCTTCTCTGCTCACTCTGACCACACCATCTCTCTACTGATCCCTGACTATCTTAGGCACAACACTGTCTTAGGGACCTCTGCAGTTTGGTTTGTTTTTTGTATGTATTATCGGTGATCTTTTTAAAATCACTGAACAGGTTAAGAAGAACTATTATATATTTACTGCAATCTAGGTACGTGACAGACTGAAAACAAGCAAGCACACAGACTATAATTTTCATTCTAAATATCATCAAAGGACTTCTAATGTCTAATTTTAGAACCTGCTCTTAATAGGACCATTATAAGTAAAGGAACATCAGAGGACTTTATTAAAGGTGAATTGGCCGTACATCTATAAAACATGTTTTTAGCCTTTGGTATTTTTTAAATTGTTTATATACTTGATTGATCCAACACCCTCTTCTGGTCTCTGTAGGCATCTGCACACAAGTCATATACACTTTTTCACACAGGCACACAAATATATACATAAACAATAAAAATAAATCTTAAAAAGTAACTTTACATCAGGCGTGGTGGCACAAGTCTGTAAACCTAGCTTTCTCCATGTTGGGACAGGAAGACTGCTCTAAGTTTGAGGCCAGAGGTCTATATAGTGAGGGCTACATAGTAGACTCTTAAAAACTTAAACTTAAGAGATTTCTAAAAAATAACCCCAAAAGTTATAGTTCTAGCTGGGGCTGGAGAGATGGCTCAGTGGTTAAGAGAACAGGCTGCTCTTTCAAAGGACCTGGGTTCAATTCCCAGCACCCACATGGTGGCTTGTAAACATCTTTAACAGTGGTTTTCAACCTGTGGATCATGACCCTTTTGGGTCAATGATCCTTTCACAGGGATCGACTAAAACCAACTGCATATTAGATAATTACATTGATTCATCACTAGCAAAATTACAGTTATGAAGTAGCAATGAAAATACCTTTATGGTTGGGGGTCACGCAACATGAGGAATTGGATTAAAGAATCACAGCCTTAGGAAGGTTGAGAACCATTTCCAAGGGATCTGGGTCCATACATGTAGATGACAACACACACACACACACACACACACACACACACAGATGCAGAAAAATAAATTTTTTGTTTTTCGAGACAGGGTTTCTCTGTGTAGCCCTGGCTGTCCTGGAACTCACTCTGTAGACCAGGCTGGCCTCGAGCTCAGAAATCCACCTGCCTCTGCCTCCCGAGTGCTGGGATTAAAGGCATGTGCCACCATGGCCTGGCGAAAAATAAATCTTTAAAAATGAGTTCTAGTTCTTGCTGGCTGTGATGGCACATACTTGTAATCCTAGCAGGGATGGTGGCAGAAACAGGAGGACTGTCAGACATTCAGGGCTGGTGAGGCCTACACAATGAGTTCTCAGAGCTAGTATTATACCGTGAGACTCTATCTTAAAAATACCGAACATATGGAAAAGCTGTAATACTAGTACATCTCAAAACATCTTGTGTAATAGTGTTTTAACTACATGCATATCTGTGCAACACACCAGTGCAGTGCCCACGGAGACCAGAAGAGGGCATTGGATCCCATGGAACTGGAGTTGTAAACTGGCTGTAAGTCACCATATGGGCTGGGAACTGAACCCAGGTCCTCCGAAAAGCAGCAGCCAGTATTCTGACTGCTGATGCCTCCCTCTCTCCAGCTGCTCAGTACCATTTTAATTGACATACGCAAATTATATATATTTATCACGGACAGTATATTGTTTATTGTACACATACTGTGGAATTGGCTTAATGAACACCCATTTTCTCTAGTACCACTCTTTCTTTTTGAAAAGCCTTAACTTTTATTTTTCTTTACAAAGATTAGCATGAGCAGTCTCAGGAGGTAGACAGCCTTGAGTCATCCATTCAAGGTTGCTTAGTCCAACTCAATGAAGCCTACGTTATTCACTGACGGTACACATTCAGTTAGTTCTTTGGGATCGGACCCAGGTTAGAGCACAGATGGCAAGAGGCAGAAGCCTGCTGAACTTCAGTGGGTGACCAACCCCAGTAAGAGCTGTTGGTGACTCATCTCGTCTCGCCTTTGGACAATCAAGGAGAGAAAAGCAGGTATCTCCTCTTTAACCCTGAGCTCCTGGTCCCCCTACCTCTACCTCCATTGTTGGGATCACAGATGTGGGCAAGCATGCAAGATTAAATATTGACTTTCTGTGGTGAAACACTTAAAATCTTTCTTATCAACTTTAAGAATGTGTTATCTTGTTATAGCTATGGATGCAAAACTAGGCTGCTCAGAAGAGTTCTGGGACTTTGAATCTTTTGACCGGGATCTGTCAGTTTCTGTGCTCTTAATCTCTGGTAACCACAACACGGTTCTATTGGACTGAATGCAATTTTTAACTTTTTTTTTCCCACAAAATGTTATCATTTTCTGAAAATGAATCACTTTTTTTGGAGAGTCCTGGCTGTTCTATAGACCAGGCTGGTCTTGAACTCACAGAGATCCATCTGTCTCTGCTTCCTGAATGCTGGAATTAAAGATGTGTCCACTATGTCCAGATGATTTTCACTTTTTATGTGCATGGTATTTTGACAGCATGTGTGTCTGTGTATTCTATGCATACAGTAACTGTGAAGGCCAGAAGATAACATCAGATTCCTTGGAACTAGAGTTACAGATGGTTGTTGGATGCCATGTGGCCATTTTTCCACTGAGCCATCTTCCTAGCACTGCCTGTTGTTTTAAGATAGTTTCTTGCTATGTAGCACAGGTTGGCATTGAATTCTTTATTATTTTGAGAGGGTCTAAAGTAGCCCAGGCTGGTTTCTCAAATGACTACAAGTTTTAGTTAGGGTTTTACTGCTGTGACAGACACCATGACCAAGGTAACTCTTATAAGGACAATATTTAATTGGGGCTGGCTTACAGGTTCAGAAGTTCAGTCCATTATCATCAAGGTGGGAGCATGGCAGCATCCAGGCAGGCATGGTGCAGAAGGAGCTGAGAGTTCTACATCTTCATCTGAAGGCTGTTAGCAGAATACTGACTTCTAGGCAGCTAGGGTGAGGGTCTTAAAGCCCACACCCACAGTGACACACCCACTCCAACAGGGCCACACCCACTCAATCGAGGCCACACCCACTCCAACAGGGCCACACCCACTCCAACAGGGCCACATCTTCTAACAGTGTCACTTCCTGGGCTGAGCTTATACAAACCATCACACTACATGACTTAGGATGTTTTTTGAACTTCATTCTCCTGTTCCCATTTCCCAAGCACAGCTATCAATGGTGTGGCCCAGAATGCTTGGCAGGCTGAGTTCTCAATACTCCTTTCTCAGTTGGTGGGAATGCCTGCATTCCAGGAGTATGCTACCATGTCTGGCAAAGCAAAATGTTCGATTTGTACAGGGTAAAACCCTAATATAAATCCTAAGGCATAATGGTCTTTCTTTTTTTTAAAAAAGATAGGTTTTCACTATATAGACCAGGATGGCCTTAACATCTGTCTTTCCCTTGTAAATGCTGACATTAAAGCATACGTCATCATACCCAGTGGTATATTGGTCTTATGGGACATTGAATATTATGGTTGAAGGTTGTATTGGTCATGGTTCTCTAGAGTCACAGAACTTATAGGCAGTCTCTATATAGTAAGGGAATTTGTGAATGACTTACAGTCTGTAGTCAAATTCCCCAACAATGGTCAGCAGCAGCTGTGAATGAAAACCCGAGGATCTAGCACTCACTCAGTCCCACAAGGTTCGAAGGCGAAGAAGATTGAATCTTCCCTCTTCCAATGTCCTTACGTAGATCTCCAGCAGCAGGTGTGCGTACCACCACACCTGAGACTTGTGTCTTCCAGACTCAAGATCTAGATCACAGGTGAGCCTTCTAATTCTGGATTGTAATTCACTCCAGATATAGTCAAGCTGAAAATCAGAAATAGCCACTCCAAAGGTCAAGAAATTTTTTTTTTCAGTTTTTGCTTGCTAAGTTTTCCTTTCTAAAGTATAATTTTTCCCTATTAACTAGAAATCTAAACTGAATTCTTTTTAGATAATTTAGGCTGTTACTTATCCCTTAAGAAGACCACTATAAACATGCTTTTGGTACTAAATAATATGGGTATGGAAGATTGGGATTAACCACTGAACATAAGCTAGTATTTTTAAGAGTTCTGATCCATATTTGCATTTTATAAAAAGGCAAATAATAAAATGAAATTTAAAGTGCATTTTAGGGCTTTATTAAAAAGATTTTTAAAGCTGGGTGATGGTGGCACATGCCTTTGATCAATAAAACAAAACAAAACAAACAAGCAAACAAAACAAACAAAAAGGATTTTAAGCTGGATGTGTGGTTCATGCCTTCAACTGCAGCACTTGTGAGTTAGATACAGGTGAATTTCTGACTTGGAGCCTGGTCTCCTATTGAGTTCCAGGACAGCCAAGTGAAATACAGTCTCAAAAAAAAAAAAAAAAAAGGATTACTGTAGTGACTTACTGTAGTGCTATTTTTGCCAGCATGTATGAAAGCTACAGGACGTTAGTGTCAAATGCATTATTACATCATTGGCACAGTTTCTACTGTTTATGTACTTGTTTTCCACTACATAAAATGGCTATCATTTATACTTCCTTAGAACACTCCCCCCTTGTGTACAATTAATTTTTGTGAGGATGGAGTCTTGCTCTGTGGGCTGGGGTAGCAGCCTCCCACCTCCCGGATCAGGCATTCCTTCTGTCTGGGAGCACAGGTGCCCACCAGTGTACTGGGCTCACTCCACTTATGTTCTGCTCTACAGACATGACTTCTTAGGAATAGTTCATTCTTCGTACAACATTTTCTCCATTCCAGAATTCTATTATAACGTTTATTACTTTAGAAGCCTTCGTATTCCAGTGCACATACCCAGAAATCGATGCATCAAATGGTGACGGTTTAGTCCCACTTTAATGTGTGTGCTTGTCCATACTTAATATTTAGACTTTGTACAGAATATTCATTACAACTTCGGGTTCCGTTTGAGGCTTTAAAAAAGCAATTAGCTTTACCTTTATTAAGCGGCACAGGACACCCAAGTTCCAACACAACCTACTTTCTCAAGAACAAGCCAATGCTCACCCAGTAAGCTTTCAGATGAGACTTGAAAACACAAGTGCTGTATATTCATGCTGTTCTTCCCAACCCGCCTTCAAAACAAAAAACAAAACAAAACAAAACGTGAGGTGTAATAAAGTCCCATCCTTCGATATCTTTTGTGAGACTGATTCTGGGAGGCGTAGAGGGGCTTGGCACCCCGCACCTAACCGGACCGTCTGAGTCCTCCCAGCCTCCGAGAGAGGACCGGGGACAGCTGGGACGCACACGTCCAAACACCGTACTTCACTGTTCGCCTCAGGCTCTGCTAGGACCACCAGCCGGCCGAGGCCAAGGCGGCGTCCTCCCTTAGGGATAGGGTCCCTCGGCGGAGCTCAGAGTGAGATTCAACTCAGTGTAGACGGGAACCACGCACCAATGCTCCAAGCGCTTGCTCCGACGTGCACCGGGTGGGCGGCACCCAGGGGAGGAGTTTGCGCACGCCCCTCCGGGTGGAGCGCGCCAGGTGAGCGCGCGTGCGCAGTTGGACCGTAAACTAACCCGCCCCCTTCGCTTCGGCCCGCCTTCGTGGGGGCTGGCTTACCAATGGGCGGGGCCGTGGAGAAGGGGGTGGGGAGTGGAGAGCGAGCGGCCGAGGACGGCGCCTGCGCGGTGGGCGTGATCCGGGCACTTAGGGCAGGATGAACGCTGCTTTCCAAGATGGCGACGGAGGGAGGAGGGAAGGAGATGAACGAGATTAAGACCCAATTCACCACCCGGGAAGGTCTGTACAAGCTGCTGCCGCACTCGGAGTACAGCCGGCCCAACCGGGTGCCCTTCAACTCGCAGGGATCCAACCCTGTCCGCGTCTCCTTCGTAAACCTCAACGACCAGTCTGGCAACGGCGACCGCCTCTGCTTCAATGTGGGCCGGGAGCTCTACTTCTATATCTACAAGGGGGTCCGCAAGGTACCGACCCGGGCGTCACCGGGGGCACGCTGGCGGCGCGGGCCGAGGCCGGGAGCTGGGCGGTGACAGCGAGGCCGGGGTGACCGGTGGGGGCGGCCGGCACTTGTACTTTTGAGTGGGCCGGTAACTCCGCTGAGGTACTCTTGGAGGAGAGGGGGTTCAGGAGTGAGGCGCTGGCGGCAGCGCTGCCTCGAAGAGGAGGGGGCTCTGGAACCAGGTCGCGGAGATGCTCCCGGAGTAGCCGGTCGCCTCTCCCCGGCGGGGTCCGTCAGGTTCCGATACCGGCAGGGAGCGGGCCTGCGAGTCCCCGGAAGAGGTGCGGCGGCCGTCTTAGGTGGCCTCGCTTCCCCGGAGGCTCGAGAGTCCTGCCCTAGGTGAGAGAACCGGGACGCGAGGCGGTTTGGAAAGGTCCGTAAGGCGGAACCGGGACAGGGAGGCGGAGGACTTAGAGACTAGGTCAGAAAGGACCTGCTCGGCACGCAGGGCTACTCCACCTGCTGCCGCACTGACACTTCTCCTGGTGTCAGCACTGTTTCCAAAAACCTTCCCGGGAGGACCGCTGTCATTGTCTCCGCGGAGGGAACCTTCTTCCGAAAGATTTTTGAAGAGGGTCATTCTGTCCCTTGCAGTGTAAAAAGGCTGAGTACTCAGACTAGGGAGGTTGAAATAATGTTTTCAATTAGCTAAGTTGCTTCAGAGGTGTTCTGTGTGAGCGTGCCTAGATTTATCTTGTCTAACGAGTCAGGTTATGTCCCAAACGGGGAGGGATAGGCCTTAAATGCTACTTTAAAGTAACCAGCCAAGAACTTAACAGTAATTCTGTGATGCCTGCCATCCAGTTTTAAAATGTCTCGTTAAAAGCAGCAATTTATTGGCTTTTTTTTTTTTTTTGTCATTGGCAATATAACTATGTTTCAAGAATTGCTTATTTTAACTTTTGACCATTGAGAGAGTGAGGAAATGAATGCACTCCATAGCACCTCTGACGGAACGGGACAAGATGATGTAAGATTCACTTATAGATGTTCAGTTATTGAAGAGGGCATGTTACCAGGGATGACTATATCCAGAGTCAGCTGCTGTTTTATGTGCACTGTACGGTTCAGAGGACAAGAAAAGGGATAATGCTATGCAAACGTAGCTAGTTACTTTGGCCCAAGGTGAATCTTCTGACTTGTCTTTATTCTTGTCCGGGTACTACCGAAGTGTTTGAAAATAGCTGGTTGACTCCTCTGTCTCTGGATTAGGAAAGTATCCAGTGGCTTGAAGTGGAGGGACTGAAGTTTTAGTGCTGCTCCCAACTCTGTTACTGACTCATTGGTGACCTTGGGTACGTGGGGAACTTTTCTTTACGCCTCTTTAAAAAGGGAGGGCTGCACTGCACATGTTATAATTCTTAATAGCTGTAATGGCCATTAGAGTCCTGACACACTCAGAAGTTGTAAATTATAGGCAAAGGGAGCATTAAGAGTAACTGCCATCTTAGCGTTTCTGCTCTGACTGAAATACCTGATTTTTCTCTGGAAATAAATTTAAGCTTCTGTTATCAACACCTACATTTAGGGGCTGGAGCTCAGTGGTTAAGAACTTGTACTGTTCCTGCAGAGGACTCCAGGTCAGTTCCTAAGACCATGTCAGGCTATTCACAACACCTGTAACTCCAGCTCCAGGGAATTGGATGGCCTTTTCTGGGTCTGGGTACCCACTTACAGCTCACACAAATAAGCTTAAGACAAATCTTTGAAAAATTATAATTAGACCCTACCATGGTTGGGCATACCTGCAGTCCTAGCACTCAAATTGTGATTTTTTTTGTGGCCAGCCAGGACGGTAGTTGGCAAGTTCAGGGCAAACCTGTGCTACAGTTAGCATGTTTGAGGCAAACATGGGCTATATGGTGGGGCCCTCTCTCAAGGAAAAAAAAAAAAAAAAATCCAAAACCAGGTGGGTGTGATAGCATGCCCCTTGACAGGTGGATCTCTGTGAGTTCAAGACCAGCCTACCCTTCATAGAGTTTCAGGCCAGCCAGGACTACGTAGTAAGAACTTCTCTCAAAAAACAATTCCCTCAATCTGAAGCCAACGAAACAAAAATAATGATGATGTAAAAATGCAGTGTGCTTAAAAGTTAAATTCATGGAACCTGGAAGATGGCTCAGTAGTTAAAGAGTACTTGGTGTTCTTTCTTCTGAGCCTGGATCCCAGTTCTCACTTCAGGTGGCTCACAAACACCTGTAGTTCCAGCACCGGCGCCTTCAGAGCGCTCTTCAAACCTCTGTGGGTACCTGCACATATGTGGCATTCACACACACGTGTATAAATACATACATAAATAAGTTTAAAGAGTTAAATTTACTCCTAGTGATTACAAGTTCAGGCATCGCTTCCTTTCCCCCATTTTTGTTTGTCCCCCCCCCACCACCCCCCCCCCCCCCCAGTGCGGACAGAACACCAGGGCCTTTGGCATGCCAGGCGAGTGCTCCCTCACTGTGCTGCACATCCAGCTATTTTGGATCATTCTCATGACACACTTTATCTGGAACTAGTAGCTCTAGTTTGCATAGGAAAAAAGACCATTTGCTTAGAAGTATCTTTATAATGTTATTCTAAGAGCTTTAAAAACTACACCCAACATTCTTTAAAACAAGTAGGAAATACTGCCAGGTGGTGTGGGCATGCTTACTTCCAGCATTTGGGCTCAGAGGCAGGTGGATCTCTGACCTCAAGGCCAGCCTGGTCTACAGAGTGAGATCCAAAATAGCCAGGGCTACACAGAGAAAGCCTATCTTCAAAACAAAATAAAAAGCCGAAAAGCTCCTCCCCAAAAAACAAAAACAAAACCAAGTCAGAAATGCATATGCATTGCCTTTCCCTGGTGATTCAAGTGCTTTGAACTTTGGGAAGTGTGTGTGTAAAATTTTATGTGCCTTGTAGGGTACATTTGTATTGTGGCGGATATTTAAACTCTTTTAGCCAGTGAATTAAAGTTTTTATAAATGAGTTTGTATTGTCATTCTGAATATGTGACTTTTTTGTTTATTTGATAAGGTCTCATGTAGACCAGGCAGGCCTTAAACTTGGCAAAGCAGAGGATGATTTTAAACTCCTGATTCTCCTTGCCTGACCCTTTCAATTCTAGGACTATAGGTATGTGTCACCAGAATGGCCTAATAATAGTAAGTTTTTGTAGTTCTGATTTCTGATTTTAAGGTAGAGCTAATAACTTGCCCTGGAGGCTGGCTTGGGAGGGTTGAGAGCTAGAGACCACTCCTCACCATATAGCCATACAGTGAGAGCCTGTCTCAACAGAGCAAACAAGCAAAATAGCATGCTTAGTCATTCTTCTAGGAAACCAGAATTCACTTTCAGGGGTAAATAGCAAGTAGGTTTTTTACATTTTTCACAGTTGGCTAATTTGATATATTTTTTAGTTCTACTTTATTCTTCAAGGACTATGGTGTACCTGTGTGCCTGCATGCATGTGCAGGGGATGAAACACAAGGGCCTCATAATACATGTTAAGCAAGCAGTCTTCCACTGAGTCATATCCCCCAACCCAAGGCATATGAAGTTTTACAATTATTGGGATCACCTAGAAGCCCTAATGTGGATGAGATTTAAAACTAAACACTTGTGTAAAGTGAGTAGTGTTGTTGTTTGTTGATACTGCTAAAAATTGAACCCAGGGCCTTAAAGCGTATTGAGCGAACACTACACTGAGCCAGCTATCTGTTACCTTTGCCCCCCAAATTACTTTCTGAGACAATATAGCCCAGGCTAACCTTGAGTTTGTGCTTTGCCTCTACAAATTCTGGGATTACAGGCCTTCATGAACTATGTGTATGTGTACTTTCCTCAGAGGAAGCAGCATGGGGTCCTGAGGAATGGAGTGTGGGAGAGGTGGTCTAGTATTGAGGATACACTATTGACTATTTCAGATGCACAGTGGTCAGAGTCTAGCATTTGATGGGACTGAGAGAATTTGTAATTTCATCTCCCTTAGAAAATGAAAGCTAGAGAAGAGAGGCAGCCATTTATTAGTATCTTCATTATAAGGAAGATGAAGCACATCTGAACATGAAAAGTTTGTTTTAGACTAGTCAGGCTTTTCAGTCTGAGGACACCAGTGTGCACACTCCGGCACTTTAGAACTTACCCCACTGTTGGGTGACACATTATCATTAATTTTTCTTTTTCTTTTTTTCTCTCTCTCTTTGACATAAGGTCTCACTATATAGCTCTGGCTGGCCTGGAACACACAGAGTGATCCTCTTGCCTCTGCCTCCCCACCTGCAAGTGTTGGGTTTAAAGTGTGCACCACCATGCCCGGCCTTCACTGAACCTCTGGCAGCCAGATGAGGGGGATTTCTTATGTAGTTTGTGAATCTGCTTTGCTTTAACTAAAGACAGTATGAACATCGGTATTGTATTGTGCTAATCATTTCAACAAAGATTTGAGTGACTACCATAATACTAGTAATACTGAGCAGGATGCTAGGAGAGATTAGAAAGACGCCCCCCAAATTTGAATTTCTAGCTTTAAAACATTTTATGACATATTTTGTTATCATTTTTTTTAAAAAAGGTTGTTTTAGGAAAACAATGCCAAAGGTAGCTATTTCTATTGGACCTGCTCTTTTATTTTATGGAGATTGTTTTGCATAAATGTGATTGGTCTCCATTCAGGTCTCAGTTTAGCCATCACTTCCTCTGCACACCCTTCTGTGAAGTCACAGGTTAGATCAGCTCCCCCAGCTCCCCTCCATGTGTTCTCAAGGCACCCTGTTCTTTGTCTTCTTACATTTTCTCAGTTTGTAATTGTCTGCAATAATGTCTCTATGACAGCTTTCTTACAACAGAGATTTGACTTTCCCTGCTGCCTTCTCATTGACCAGGCAGTTAGTTCATCACTGGGTAAGGACCTTACTGTCTTGTCTGTTGAGGTGACTCAAGAAGCTTTGTCTGTCTACCAACCTGCACCGTTATAAAGATTCCCAAGAAGCTGAAAAATGTCTTAAGTTTGGGTCTAAAAGTAACGGGTCATTTTTAGTGTTCATACCTCTAAATTTTGTTTTGTTGTTTTTGAGACATGGTTTCTCTGTGTAGTCCTGGCTGTCCTGCAACTCGCTTTGTAGACTAGGCTTGCCTCAGATATCTCTCTGCTTCTGCTTCCCAAGCACTGGGATCAAAGGTGTGCACCACCATGCCCAGCTTCTTTACAATAAATATTTTAGTATTACCAATAAGTAATAAAGTTTTAACTTTCTTAAAATTGCAAGTAAGAGACATTGAGTAATAGAAAGTACAGATTACTTTGTTGTTGTTTTTGAGGCAGTATCTTGCTTTGTAGCCCAGGCAGGCCTCCAGGCTTACTCTGTAGACCAGGATGGCCTGGAACTCAGAGATCTGCCTGCCTCTGCCTCCCCAGTGCTGGGCTGAAAGATGAATGCCACCACACCTGGCTTGAAGACTGCTTTTGATCTATTGCTATCAAACCACACTGCCTGTAAGACTCCCGGACTAGGAGCAGTTGTTTTAAAGCTGTGGTCAGTAGGGCGTGGTGTTACACTCTTGGAGTAGCAGCACTTGGAAGAGGAGGCAAGAGGATCAGGATTTCAAAGCCAGCGTCTTAAAAAGCCAAACCAAACCAGCTGTGGTCAGAATTACTGAGCATGCAGACTGAATCTCCTTATCCCTTTCCCCATCATTTCAGACTCCACACTGCGTAGGGATATTACTGATGTGATTCATGTAGGTGGAGATGATACATTAGATGGCTCAAAGGCTTGTGAGCTCTCAAGGTTGTATGAGTCCAAACTCAATCTTTTATCCACCCATCTACCCACCCACCCATCCACCCATCCATTCATCCACCCATCCATTCATCCACCCATCCATTCATCCATCCACCCACCCACCCACCCACCCACCCATCCATTCATCCATCCATCCATCCACCCACCCACCCACCCATTCACCCACCCACCCACCCACCCACCCACCCATCCATCCACCCACCCACCCATCCATCCATCCATCCACCCACCCACCCA
>JADRCH010000284.1:1087027-1113943 GCA_019843965.1 Rhynchomys soricoides
CCATCCACCCACCCACCCACCCACCCATCCATCCATCCACCCACCCACCCACCCACCTATCCACCCATCCACCCATCCTTCCATCCATTTTACATCCCAGTCCCCACTTCTCCCTGTCCTACCCTCATACCCCCATCTAACCCAAATCCCCCAGTTTCAGAGAGAGGGAGGCCCCCATGGGTACCGTCCCCGATGGGTACTACCCCCCAGCACGTCTAGCTGCAGTAGGACTAAACACATCCTTTACCACTGGGGCCGAACAAGGCAGCCCAGCTAGGGGAAAGGGTCTAAAAGGCAGGCAAGAGAGTCAGAGACAGCCCCCATGCCACATGAAGGGGAGCTTCATAGGGAACCCACATGAAACCTCAGCTACACATCTACAGATGTGTAGGAGGCCTAGGTCCAGGCCATGCATGGCTTTGTTTGGTGGTTCAGTCTCTGTGAGTCTCCATGGACCCAGATTAGTTGACTCTGTAGGTCTTCTTGGGTTCTAGTACCCTCCAACTCCCTCAGTCCTTCCCCTGACTCTTCTACAAGACTCTCTGAGCTCTGAACTCCACCTCTTATTTGGCTGTGGGTCTCTGCATCTGTTTCTATCAGCTGCTGGATGAAGCCTCTCAGGAGACAGTTAGGCTAGGCTTTTGTCTGAAAGTATAGCACAATATCGCTAATAGTGTCAGGGGCTGGCTCTCTCCATGGGATGGGACTCATGTTGGCCAGTCATTGGTTGCCCATTCCCTCAACCTCTGCATACTCAAACAAACAAACAAACAAACAAATATGTGCATCGATATTTTGCATCCATGAATGTCTATGGGAGATTGCTAGATCCTCTGGAACTGGAGTAGGAGTTACAGACAGCTGTAAGCCTCCATGTGAGGGCTGGGAATTGAACCCAAGTCTTCTGGAAGAGCAGCCAGTGCTCTCAACTATGGAGCCATCACTTCAGCCCTCCAGTCTCAATTTTAAAAGTGAAAATAAATAATTTTTAATTTCAATATAGGAGTTTCTCTGTGTAGCCCTGGCTGTCCTGGAACTTGCTCTGTAGACCAGGCTGGCCTTGAACTCAGACCCGATGCCTCTGCCTTCCCAGTGCTGGGATTAATTATTTTTTTTTAAAAAATTAAATTTTGTGGTTGTTGTTTAAGACAGTAAAGGGAGAAGATGGAAGAGGGACAAGAGTGTGCTGTGTAGCCCAGGCTGGCCTAGAGCTCCTGGCAGTCCTCCCACCTTAACTTCCTGGGTGCTGGGATGACAGGCATGTACCAGCACATCTGGCTTATTTTCATTTTCAGAAACTTTGTACATAATCTAGTAGGGTACGAATTGGCATAGCTGAACAGCAGAGGACCTTTGTTTCCGTTAAGAACTATTTACTGACTTCTGAGCTAGTGATTAGATTTTTTTTTCTTACTTTAGAATCTTGCATCCTGAGTGGAAAGCACCTTAGTTATTATTTAAAGTAGAGAATACTTCATCTCTGTAGACCTTGCATCTCTTGAACTCAAATAGGAGACTGGCAGTGAATGATCTATGGGTAGATTTGAGCAGCGATAAAAAGCATACTGTGGGCTGGAGAAATGGCTTTGTGGTTCAGAGCATTGCAGCTCGTGTAGAGATCCCAGGTTTGGTTCCCAGCACCCACATGGCAGCTCACAGCCATCTGTAACTCCTGTTCCAGGAGTTTGTCACGTAAAAAATAATTCTAAAAAAATTAAGACACAGAGAACATGTCTGAAACCAGCGATTCGGTCATGAATGTCAGTCATGAATGTCAGTCATATTTTTAAGATTTATTTTGACTGTTTTTAACTCTATATGTGTGTGTGTGTGTGTGCATGTGCATGTGAGTGCTAGTAGAGGCTAGAGGCCTTGGGTCCTTTGGAGCTGGATGGTTCCTGGAGCTGGAGGTGTTGGTGCGCCCCTTGAGTGGGTACTGGCGATGGAGCTCCAGTCCCCTGCAGCAGCAACCCACTGTCTGTAACTGCTGAGTCATCGCTCCACCTGAGTCTTACTGCAAGTGTTGTGAAGGGTGTCCACTGATACTGATGGCAGTGTACAGGTAGATCAAGTCCTGCCTTTCGGAAGCTTGCTGCTGTAGTTACGACCTTGGAGTTAATGCCAGTGATGTAAGTGGTACTCTGCAAGAAGCACAGCGGTGGGCTTGTCACTAGCTGGTTTGGCTTCATAGTGAGGGAAATTTTACAGTTAGTGAAGTGCCTGCCATACAGGGCAAGAGGACTTGAGCTTGGCTCCCAGAACCCTGGGAAGGGGGAGGTGGCCAGACAGGCAGATCCTGGAGTTTACTAGCTCATCTTGAATCAGAGAGCCTCAGGCTCACTGAGACCCTGTCTCAAGAAAGGTGGAGAGTGGTTGAGGAAAGACACCCAGTGTCGTCCTCTGTCCTCACACACACCGACAAATAGATTCACCACACACATTTAAAGATGGATAACAAGATGTGTGTATTTTGATATTTTAGAGAGCATTTCTTTTTGTTTTTCAGTGAAGTTAGTTTGTATAGAATTAGGAACTGTGGTCCTGTTTGATTATTCAGCAGAAGACATTAAAAAAATGAACTGAACTGAAATATGGGGCTACACTCTTGTGACTCCAGCACTGGGGAGGAGGGGCAGGAGGGGCAGAGAGACTGACCCTAGTCTGAACTATAGTGAGACCCTGTAGCAGGCCATGGTGGTGCACCCTTTTAATCCTAGCACTCGGAGGCAGGGGAAGGTGGTCAGCTCTCTTGAGTGCTACACTGGTCAGTGTAACAATTCTGGGTCAGCCAGAGCTACATAGTTAGACCCTGCCTCCAAAAAAATAGAAATAATAAATTTACCATTAAATCAACATTTTGTCTGTGCTGTGATTTACAGATTGTCTTCTCCTGGTTTCCTGTTCTTCTACCTTTTCTTATGGTGGGATAGACTCAACAAAGAATTTTACCTTTACAAATTTGTAAATTTTTAAATACATTTTTATAATTTTGTGTTAATATATGTGTGTATTTATGTGTTCATCTGGGTGTGCATCTGTGTGGACCTGAGGTCAGCATTAGGTGTCTACCTCATTTACTTTTTAAATTTTTATTTATTTATTTACTTTGATTTTTCAAGATAGGGTCTCTCTGTGTAACCACTCTGTCCTGGAACTCTGTAGCCCAGGCTGGCCATGAGTTCAGAGATCCACCTGCCTCTGCCTTCCAAGTACTGGGATGTAAGGCGTGTGCCACCATGATCAGCTTTTATCTTATTTTTTGAGATGTTTCTGCCACTGAACCTGGAGTTTTCTGGTTGTGCTAGATGGCTGGCAACCGCAGGGATCCTCCTGTCTCTAACTTCCTGGTGCTGGATAACAGGTGCAGCTGCTGCACTCAGCCTTTTACCTAATTAGGTGCTGGGTGTCTGAACTCAGGCTACTGCATAGTGAGCAGCAGCGCTTACTGAGTAAGCTCTGTAACTGACTGACTGACTGAGCCTTGCTTGCTTGTTTGTTTGAGAGGGTTTCTCTTGTAGCCCTGGCTGTCCTGAAACTTCTCTATAGATCAGGTTGTAACTGAGCCATTTTTACAGTCCCTATTTTTGTAGAGTTTTGAGTCAAAGCTAACCAGTTTAACTAGTTGGAGTTCTCCAAGGTTTATGTAAGAGGGAAATTACTTATATTTTAATAGTGACAAAATTTAAAGGACTTTTTTTGGAAATAAAAGATGAAAATTGAAGTGTGCTACAAAAAAGAGCTGCCGGACTGATCCGCTGCTGGGCTGATCCGCTGCTAGTTTATGAGTTAGATACCTGAGTGTTTTGTAGTAGGTGACAGGAAGCCCAGGTCAAGGAATGGACTGGATTATATTGAGAAAGTTGACTAGGGAGCAGCTCTGTTTGCTAAGGTTCCCTTGGTTCTGCTTTCCATGAGCCTGTCAGCCACCCTGCTGTGGCCACATGGTGGAGGGGTGTGAGTCTCTCTGGATCACATGGGCTAGAGTGAAGCCAGTATTCAGTCTCTCAGAAGAATGAGATTATTTCTTAAAAGCCTCTTCTTTGATTTACTGTGCCAACTTGGATTACTAACCTATTTCTGATGCCACTGGAAATGCACATCATTCCAGTCTTGGCTAAGCCACTCCTTTAGATTATCTATTTACCTGATTGCTCTGGAGATCACTCTGGAACTGGAAAATGCCATACCAGATAGGAAAATGGTCTGCAGACAGATACTGATGAGGTGACCAAGATAGGCTTGAGCTACACTGAGGGTCTTGTGGTGAGTGCAGTGCCCTGGGTCTGGCATACTTAGTCCTGTCTATTCTGCAGGCCCACCCGGCAGTCCTCACCCTCTTCGGCTTCTGCCTCTTCACACAGTCCTCAGGGTTTTGTTTTTGCCTTGTCCCCTTAAGCCTGACCTTAAGGTCAGAAACCATATTTTATTTGTTCATATCCATTACACTGCCAGTACATAGTAAACAAGTTGTTCTTAATTTTATTGTTAAATTTTTATTTACTTACCCATCTATATACTTTGAGACAGGATCTCAGTATGTACCTCAGGCTGGCCTCAGATTTGAGACCATTCTGGAGGCTCATACATTTAATTCTAGCTCTCAGGAGGTAGAGACAGGGTGATCTCCTTGAATTTGAGGCCAGGCAGGGATACAGAGAGATCCTGTTTCAATAAAGAAAGAAGGAAAGAAAGAAAAGACTTGGTTTACGTTATGGTGTTGTAAGGACCCTTTTGCACTGGTAGAGAAACTTTTAGAAATTAGTCAGTGATCTGGCTTCTTGTACTATTCAACGTCTTCTGGGCTAACCCAGGAGAAAGCAGTGTTTAGTGTTCTGAACGCCTAAAGCTCACTGTGTCTCTTTGTGCTCCTTAGCCTGGAGTCTTGGGAGTAGGAATAGGAGGTGGAGACTTGGCCATACTTGACCTTCCAGAAGAAGTCTTCTTTCCTGTTAATTATAGGGATACTATTGCTTCTGTTGCCCCTCCTCAAATTCTGATCTCCCTAGCAAGATTGAAGGCAGTATTATCTCAGCTAACTAATAAAAACATTGTAGCTGTTGCCCTCTGGGCTTCTCTTGATGTGCCCAGCACTTTGTGTTTCCGTGAGAGCTCAGAGGGCAGAGGTGGGGCAGCTTCTCAGAACCTGTCACCTGCTTGGTGTCCATTAGAACCTGTCTTCTTAGACTTTGTCCCCTCCCTCCTTCCCCTCCCTCCCTCCCTCCCCTCCCCCCCCCCCTTTCTTCCTTTTTTTCTTTCTCTTTTTTTTTTTTTTTTGGAGACAGGGTTTCTCTGTGTAGCTCTGCCTGTCCTGGAACTCAGGTGCACCCACCTGCCTCTGCCTTCTGAGCGCTGGGGTTAAAGGTGTGGCCACCACCTCCAGCCCACTTTTCTTTCTTTCTCTTGGGTCTGCTCTGATTTCTTGGTTGCCTCTGCTTATTGTAAACTTATTTGCCCGTCCCAACCAAACTCTGTGGTTTCATTTTCACGGTGTGGCTGTCAGGCATGCTGGCTGCTTGGTTCTTTGGCTTCTGTAGCCCCTATCGGCCCAATCTGCCTCTGGTGTGTTCCATCACAGTGACGCACGCTTGGGGTCTTTCCAGCAGCTGGAAGATTTTCGCTTCGGGGAATTTGCATAAGCCTGTACCTGTTTACCCTAGTGTGATTTAGGCTCTCAGGGTCAAACGCAACGTGGCCCTGGTTGTTCATCTTGTTGCCATCAAATCCACTGGGTCCACTCAGCTTCTCAGCAACATTTGTTGCCATTGTTCACGTATTACTAATTTTACATTTTTATTTATTTTAGTTTGTGTTTGGTGGGACATGGGCATGCTACAGCATGCATGCTTGTTAGAGAACAATTTGTGAGGGTTGATACTTTGCACCAGGTGGATCCTGGGGACTGAACTCAGGTCATTAGACTGGGCCATGAATGTCCCCCTTAGCTATTGAGCAGGCTTACCTGCGGGTTTATGTATTTATTACTTTTAAGCCAGGTGCTTGCTATATATATACCTCAGGCTAGCCTTGAACCTTGTATGTAGCCCAAGCTGTCCCTGAACTCTCTGTTCTCTTGCCTGCCTTGGCCGCCTGTGTCATGGGATTATAGGTTTGTCTTAACACTTTAAATTCTGACTTTATTTTTATTATTGATCGTGTATGTGCATGGGGCATGCGTGCAGTGGCGTGCATATGGAGTCAGAGGGTAACTTTCAGGAATTGGTTCTCTCTTCTGCCCTGTGGGTTTCACGTCGGGGATAGCACTCAGGAGCTCGAGCCTGTGCAGCAAGCATTTAACCTGTTGGTTTGTCTCACCCACCTGTCCGGACTTTTGACCTTTCTGGCCACATCTCTCTGGCTTCTTGTCTTGGGTCATCTCTGCTACCTAGGTTTCTAGCTGTGGTCTCCTTGGTGCCTTAGTCTCAAGTCCGTTTCTTAGCTGCATGTGAAATCATATTTCCTTTTTGTCGCTGAAATAGTTTGTTTTATGCATTTTTCCCCCAGGAAAATGTATCTATTACAGTAACTGAACCTAGTTGGTATTTCTGTGAGAGCACAAATCAGTTAGGGCAGTTAGAACTTAAACTAACATATGCTCCAGCCAAGATCGATCCCACTCACCTTCAGCTGTAGATTTTTTTTCTTGATAGGGAGCAGCTTTGCCAGTTCCTTCTCCAGGCCCTGTTGCCATCTGCTTTCGGGTCATGTAGTGCCCTAGTCCTAGCTGTAGCCGCTCTGTATAAAACTGTGGCTTTCCTCCTAGCCTGCAGCATTCCATCCGGCCTTCTCTACGTGCTTTGGCATAGGTGGCTGCTAGGCCCTGTCACTGGCTTGAGCTTTACCCTCCTCATTCAGATTTTTCCCCTCCCAAACAGATTTACAAGATTTGCCCATTAAATGTTCTTTTCAGTGATGGGTGGTGGCGGTTCAGCTCTTGGGAGACAGAGGCAGTGAGGCAGGTGGATCTCTTTGAGTTTGGAGTCAAGGCCAGCCTGGTCTACAGAGTGAGTTTAAGAACAGCTAAGGCTACACAGAGAAACCAGAAATTGTTTTTCCAAGTTCAGTGTGGTGGCTAATGCTTGGAATCTCAATACCTAGGAGGTTGAGGCAGGAGGATTGCTGCATGTTAAATTCCAGCTTGGCCACATAGTGAGACCCTACCCCTTCCCCCGAATGCTCAGCTCCTTTTCTGTTTTTTTTTTTTTTTTTAAAAGGAATTCTTTATTTTATTTATATGATTACACTGAAGCTGTCTTCAGACACCCCAGAAAAGGATATCAAATCTCATTAAGAGATGGTTGTGAGCCACCATGTGGGTGCTGGGATTTGAACTCATGACTTCTGGAGGAGCATTGTTCTTAACCACTGAGTCATCTCTCCAGCCTGCTGTTTTTAGTTTGCTCTCTTTATTCCTTTGGTTTTCTTCTTCTTTTGTGTGCATTGTCTGTGTGGATGTCTGTATGAGGGTGTCAGATCTTGGAGGAGTTATAGACAGTTGGATGGGGCTGCCACGTGGATGCTGGGATTGAGCCCAGGACCCCTGGAAGAGCAGCCAGTGTAACCACTGAGCCATCTCTCCAGCCCTCCTTTAGTTTTCTGTAGGTTACTTCCTGTTATTTTTCTACCTTATTGAATAAAAACATGTTTGATCTTTTCTTGTTTTTAGGTGATATGCTCAAAGTTTCCGATGGGTGTTAAGTTGTCACAGGTATGTGGGAGCTGAGCAGTTGGGTACGTCAGTTCTTACCCCTCTTTAGCTCTGGGTTAAGCAAGTAGGCTTGACTTCCTTTAATGTACCTTTTTTTTTTTTTTTAAACTGTGGAGTGAGTATGTGTGCATGCACAGTCCGTGCACAGAGGTCAGAGGACAGCTTTGTGGAGTTGATGGCCTTGAACTGTGGCTTCTAAAGCTTGACTTCCGGTCATCAGGGTTATAGAGCCAGTATTTCTACTCACAGAGCCATCTCCCTAGCCCAGACTTTTTTTATTATTAAAGTTTTTAAAAATTACATTTATTTACTTGGTAGGAGCGAGGCAGGATACATACATGGCACAGTAGAGGAGGTCTGAGGACAACTTTTGGGAGTTGGCTTTCTCTTTCCATCCTATGGGTCCCAAGAAAAGGACTCCGTCTTCAGGGTTAGTGGCAAGCCCTGTTACCTGTTGAGCCGTCTCACCGACCTTTGTCTTTGTCTTCTACTGAATGCTTCTGGTTTCATTGTCATTGTGTTTTTCTCCCTTTCTCCTAGGTTCACTCAGTTTCTTGTGGGTTCTTTTTAAAGCGTGTCTTGAATGCCGACTCGTGTGTGTGCTGCTCTTGCTCGTCAGCCCTGGAGAGCTATAGCCTCTGCCTCGTGGTCTTGCCTCCTCCTGCTCCCTCCTATCCTGACTCTTCCCAGTTATTAGAACAAGTGATCTTTACAAATGTGAATGTGATGTCATTCCCAGGCTTAAAGTATTTGAATGATATTTATTTACTTGTTTGTTTGTTTATTGAAGCAAGGTCTTACTATGGCCCAGGCTGGCCTCACACTGGCTATGTAGCCATACAGGACCTTGAACTTATGATCCTCTTTTATCTGCCAACTACTGAGATTATATACAAAGTCTACCATGCTTAGAGTATTGGTTCTTGTTGATTCTACTAGGAAAACTCAAAAAGTATTTTGCTGGAAACGTAGCTCAGTGGTAGGCTTGGTGCCTAGCATGCCTGGCACGCACAATTTCATCCATAGCACTGCAAATGAATAGACAACCCCTAACCATGACTTACTCAGGCTACCCGAGAGATGGGCAGACAACCCCTAACCATGACTTACTCAGGCTACCCGAGAGATGGGCAGACAACCCCTAACCATGACTTACTCAGGATACCCAGGTGAGCCCTTGCCTTCCCTACTTGGCAGTTCTTCCGATCTTTTTCTAACTCGATGGTTTTCGCTTCATCCCCTGATAAGCATTAATCTTCTTGACACTTTTTTTTATGTGCTGGTTTCTTTGCCCTTTGATTCTTTGGTTCTGTTCTCTAAAGGGGAACTTACCCACCCTTTGTTATCAGAGCAGTGGCATGATTTATGTTCCCCTTGACTAGATTGTAGTTACCAGGCTGGCTCCTTCACCTTTTCTGACTTCTCACAGAGGTGGTTTGAATGAGAATGGCCTCCACAGGCTCATGTGGTTGAGTATATGGTTTCCAGTTGATGGAACTGTTCTGGAAAGGTTGGCAGATGTGACATTGTTTGTTGGAGGTGTGTCTCTGCGGGTGTGTTTTGAAGTTTCAATGCTTGTATCGTTTCCACATCCTGGCTCCAGGCACCATGTTCTCCTTGCAAATAACCAGTATTGGAGGTGAGCATGTGGCCATGTGGCTCAATGGATAGAACAATTAATTGCTTATCAAATACAAGGCCCCAGGTTCTGACCAAAAGAAAACTAGAAATAACAAACATTAAGTTCACATAATATATAGTTTTCCTTTTTTCCTTCCTCTGGAGATGGCCTGTAATATAAGACACAAAATTCTAGGTATATTCAATCACCACCAAAATGCAAATTTTAGCGTCTGTATGTTTATGGTTAAACACTGTGTGAAAACAACTTTTGTGGATTTTTAGTTTGTAAATGAAGATGCAAAGATCAGAAGTAAGTGTAGTAATAGCTAAATAGCGTTATGCAGCACATTCAAGGCTCGTACATAAAAAATGAAGAAATAAGCCATTCTTCTTTCTGCATTGAGATCTACCATTTGAAATCTCTTTGCTAGTGTCTGGTTTCATTAGATTAGTTGGTATAGTTAGGAATAAGACTTGATTCTTGGGGCTGGAGAGATGGCTCAGCGGTTAAGAGCACTGACTGCTCTTCCCAAGGTTCTGAGTTCAGATCCCAGCAACCACATGGTGGCTCACACCCATAAGTAATGGGATCTGATGCCCTCTTCTGGTGTGTCTGAAGACAGCGACAGTGTTCTTACATATAATAAATGGATGGATCTCTGGGCCAGAGTGAGCGGGTTCTCTTGTCCCTGTTGTCTAACAGTTTCCTGAGAGATTGAAACATCCCATCCTCCAGGGAAGCTCTTTTATCAGGAAGAGAAACAACTCAAAATAGCTTTAGGACATCCCTGAAACCGACCAGATTCACTAAGTCCTCTCCCAGAATAAACAGTAAACCTGAAGACTCTGACAGCTGAGACTCTGGGGAGAAGCTTAAAAGAGACTGGACAGCTGCTTAAAAGCGATTTAAGCTACCCGAGGCACCTGGAAAGGACACTCCAGTCTGCTGAGCTGCCTGCAGGCTGTGCAGCGCACTCCAGCTTCCAAGCTTTTGGGAGCTGTCACCCATACTGGGGTGGGTTTTGGTCATTTCTCTTCCTGTAAGTGAGCCCTAACCTATACTCCTGTTAGTAACTGAGTACAACTAACTGGTTCACCAAGTTGGTCTTCGGTATATTTGTACTTTGGTCTGTCATAGGATCCTTATCTGGGGTGAACAGGCATGTGTGTTGCTTCTCTCCAGAAGTTTTGTCACACGGTGTCACCTCTACTCTCATATGTTGTTGGCAGTCTTCATGGGACTTTCCTGGTTGAGCAGAAGTCCATTATGGCTACAGTGGTAAGACTGTGTTTTGTGGTCAACTGTTAGTTGGTTAGTGATGATCCTTTCCTGCTCTTCTCTCTTTGTTTTCTATTTCCATGTTACTTAGCCTGGCCTTAACTATTGTCCAGTCTGTTCTTAGTCACCATTTTTACCAGCTTGCCCATGATGGTTCACTATTTTGATAACATCAAATCCAAGCTGAACCTACTAAATAAGCTCACCTGTGAGAAGATGTCTCTCACAAAGATTGGACTAGTGCTGAAATCACTGCCACCCTTGTATGCTTGTCTTAGTTTTCTCTGAGGTGTCTCACCACAGCTTTCTGCTTGCCTATAATACTGCCTAAATATTTACTTCTTACACATACAAAAACTTCCAGTCAGTGTAGAGTGATGGCTCAGCCATTAAGAGTACTTTCTGCTCTTGAAGAAGATCCAAGTTTGGTTCCCAGCACCCGCCACATGACAGCTCACAACTGTCTGTAACTCCAGTTCCAGGGGATACAGTACCCTCCTTCTGCCCTTTGAGGGCACCAGGCATGCGTATGATGCACATACATATATGCAGACAAACCCCATATACATATTTTGTTTGCTTGTTTTGAGACAGGGTCTCTCTATGTAGCTCTTGTTTTCCCGGAACTATGTAGACCAGGCTGGTCTAAAAATCACAGAGATCCACCTGCCTCTGCTTCAGTGCTGGTATTAAAGGTGTTTGCCACCGTGCCTGGCTTTATACACACCTGTTTAAAAAACTGCCAGACTATAAAAACTTGAAACCACATCAGTATCTTTGTACCCTGGCACCCAATTTTTAATAAGAATTTGTAGCCTGTTTTGGTAGTACACATCTGTAGCCCCAGCACTTGGGATGCTGAAGTAGAAGGATCAAGAATTCAGTCATCATAGGCTGTATACATTCTAAGATAGCTTGGGCTGCATTGTAAGACACTGCCTCAAAAAAAAAAGAAAAAATCAAAACAGAAACATTAGCCATGGTGGCATGTTCCGTTAATCCCTGTCCTTGGGAGGCTAAGGTAGGCAGGTCTCTGTGAGTTCAAGGCCAGTCAGGGCTAAACAGTAAAGCCTTATCTCAAAGAAAGGAAATGAAAAAGAATTTGCATTTTTTTTTTTAAGTTTGACAGGCTTTTGGGGCTACATGACCTTAAATTGTTTGATTGTGTGCCTGACAGCTCTCCCATGAGTTCCTGTGATGTAGAAATGGACGATATTGAAGGTCATTTTTCTCTTAGTGTAGTCCCTGACCATCAGTCAGTACTGCCGTCTTGTTAGAACTTGTGAAATGAAGAGTCTGGGGCCTCATTTTCTGAAGGGATAGTCTAAGAGCTACTGTCTTACAAGATTGAGTTCAGAGCTCCCCACACAGTCTCAGTAAAAGCTGACCGTCTGTGTATCTCTTTTAAAGAGAAGGGCTCACACTGTGGCCCAGCTTGGCTTGGAACTATGTGGTCCAGGCTGGCATGGACTAATGGCAGTGCTCTGGGTGCCAGTACTATAGGCATGGTCCACCACGACTGGCTCCTCATTGGCTATTAAAATTTGTAGGTATTACTGTCTATTGCTTAATTTGTATGTTTTTCTAGGTCCCATTATTGAATGCCCACTTTGGCTAGTCACTGCACTAAATGATTTCATGTCTTGTCCCATAGCACCTCACAACACTTTGCAGGACTCATTACTTACTTCATTATATGGAGAGGAGAAGGGCAGTCTGGGAGAATGTGTGATATTTTGACAGTACTACATATCTGGTAAGTGCCAGCGTGAAATCTTACTAAGGTCTGTCTCTTCAGAGCTTGAGTTGGTTCTAGTACACTATGCTGTTTTTCACGTAAACCTTTGCATCCAAAGTATGTGGCTGTCTTATGCTCATGTAACAACAAATTATTTTAATATCCATGTTCTAGATTTTTCCCTTAACTACAGCTTTTAGCTTTTTCACACACAGTCTGGCTTCCTCCTACCATAGCCCTCTGTGTGTGGGGGAGGGGGGGGGGGGGGCGGGGGGGTGGGTGTACTGGAGATTGAACCCAAGGCCTTCATGTATGCCCGGCTGCCCTTAACCCTTGAGACAGGGTCTTACTAAGTTGCCTGACTAGCTGGAGCCTCCCAGGTATCTGGGATTCCAGGTCTAGGCACCAGACTTGCTCGGAGCTTTTCTTAAAAGTTAGAAACAGATCAAGAGTACACATGGAGGGACCCATGGCTCCGGCCACATATGTGGCAGAGGAGGGTCTTGTTGGCATCAGTGGGAGAGGCCCTTGGCCCTGAGTGTGTTAGATGCCCCAGTATAGGGGAATCCCAGGGCAGGAAGACAGGAGTGGGTGGGTGGGGGTGCACCCTCATAGAGGCAGGGGAGGCATTTGGGATGGGGGTGTCTGAAGGGGAGACCTGGAAAGGGGAAAACATTTGAAATGTAAATAAAGAAAATGTCCAATAAAAAAGAAAGAAAGAATCAGAAACAGACACTCCATTTCTTAAGTCACTCACTTAGATTGTGTCAGACTTAGAAGGTGAGGCAGGTCTTTGAAGTCCTATTGCCAGCTGTATTTTCACATTTGTGACATCACATAATACGGGCTGCTGTACGGGAAAACAAAACATATTTCCTGTTCTCAAACCACAGTAGTCAACACAGAAAACTCCTGTAACTGCAGAAAGTGTATTTTCTCTGTCAGCAAACATTTCTGAGGAGTGGGCCCTCAGCTGCTGGCCGTCCTTTAATCTAGTTGTTTTCATACTGTCTTAGTGGTACTAGCATCAGCTCCCAGGGCTTGAAGGCTCAACACTTTAAAGACTTACCCACTTCAGACCCAGTTCAAGTCAGCCAGAACTTCTGATGCGTTGGCTACAAACTGAGATTTCCATTACTCTCTCCCAGGTTCGTTTTTCTTAAAGTGCCTCACAGAACTTAGGAAAACACTGTTCTCAATAGTTGCCAGTCTATTTTAAAGGGTTAAAAATTCTCTATTAACACTTGTTTGTTTTGTTGGTGTGTGTATGCCACTGACAAGCAGACAACTTACGCAGTTGGTGTATGGGAATTGAACTCAGGTGGTCAGGCTTGGTAGCAAGTGCCCTTAGCTGCTGAGCCGTCTCACTGGCTCTGTAACCATACGTTAAGGGATACAAATAAGCAGGTAGATGAGGAGGTACACAGGGCAAAGTTGGGAAGGGGGCTAAGCCCAGGGGCTTCTGTATCAGTGGAGTTGGGGTATATGGCAAGTTCTTGTTTGACTGTAAGCCCGTGCGGTCAGTTGTCCAGATGCCCTCTGAACTCTGTCCTTGGGTTTTTGTTTTTGTTTTGTCTTCAGTACTTGTTATTGTTACCGCTTATTGATTTTGTTGCTGGTGCTGCTCCTACTGCTATTTTTGAGATAGTGTCTCACTGAGTTGGGAATTTAGTATGTATCCCAGGCTGGCCTTCAACCCTCAGTTATCCTCCTCCTACCTTAGCCTCTTGAATGCTGGGATCACAGGTGTGCACTGTGTTAGACACTTATTTGTGGGTTTTTTTTTTTTTTTTTTGGAGACAGGGTCTTACTGTGGAACCCAGGTTACCCTGGTCCTTCTAGTTCCAGTCTCCCTAGTGGTGGGCTTTTGGACATGGCCTGCCATACCTGGGTTTTATTTTCACTGTTTTCCAGATTGGCCTTGTCCTAATGGACTTAGTGGTCCTATCATTCCCCGCCCCCCCCCCCCAGCAGCTGGGCCTATAAATGTATATCTCTATATCTGGCCCCTTTGGGGTTTCTATGGAGATTACATACCGTGTTTGGCCTGGTGGCCTTTAGTAGACTAGGTGAGGAGACCCTCTGAGGCCTGTCTGATGATATTCTTCACCGGTCTCTCCTCTAGAATATGGGTGGCATATCATAGTCCCAACACTGGGAGCTGGAGGCAGGAAGATCAGAAGTTCAGGGTCATCCTCAGCCACATAGTAATACTAGCCTGACTATGAGGCCCTTTCTCAAACACACAAACAAAACAGAAATGGGGGTCTTATCATCTGCTGTCAGGCAAGGTGGGTCATGGCATTAAGGTTATGACCTCGCTGGAGGGTGGGTGGGTGGACAGAGGCACATATAGTAACTCAGGTACTCAGGGTTTTCATCTTATAAAATAACTTGCACTGTCACTGATGGATAAGTTTGTGTATTATACAGATCTGACTTCTGAGTTTATTTTATATCCTTAAAAATTATACTATATAAAATTCAGTAAATCATAACTGACTAGGAAAACTTTGCTTCTTAGTTTCAAATCTTTTTTTTTTTTTTTTTAAAGATTTATCTATTTATTTCATGTATGTGGGTACACTGTCGCTGACTTCAGACACACCAGAAGAGGGCATTGATCCCATTACAGATGGTTGTGAGCCACCATGTGGTTGCTGGGAATTGAACTCAGGACCTCTGGAAGAGCAGTCAGTGCTCTTAACCGCTGAGCCATCTCTCCAGCCCCTTAGTTTCAAGTCTTACTTTTTTTTTTTTTTAAAATCACATACACATTTTCAACAGTCAACTAAATAGAAAATATTTTCAAAATGTAAGATCAAATGTTGGTTTCTATACTGACTATGCTGTAGTTCTTGGTTGAATGCATTTAAGAAATGCAAATTTGTATTATTTACTGCTTCTGGGCATGAACTGCCATACCTGGATTTTACTGAATTTGAATGTCCTCCAAAACAGTGATGTCAAGAGTTAGGTTTTGGAGTATTTTAGATTTTGGATTTTTGGGTTAGGGATATTTGACTACTAAAGTCTATGCAAATATCCTCAACTTTGAAAAAACTCAAATTTAGATGATGCTGAACCTGGGGCATTTGAGATAAGGATTGTCTGTGCACTAGCTATGTACTAGCTTGCTAATTCCTGCATAGCATTTGGTTCAGGCCAGGCATCTAGTCATTTTACAAGCTCTGTCAGACTCCTGCAAACTCCCCAGGCTGCATCTGCTCGGACCTTTGTGCCATCTCCACTTTTCTATTTTGTGCAGTGGTGGTTTGGAAGGCAGGCAGCTTGTCGGAGCTCACAGGACTGACCCCGAGTCAAATCGGTATGTCCTGGTGCCGCCTGTTAGTCACTCTTCAGAGTGTACTGTTGGTTTTCAGCAAGGGTCTTTTCTCCAGATGTTACTGTAATAGAGACTCTGAAATACAGTGTTGTTCATTTCTGGACTTTTCTCAAGTTAGGGTCTGTGTGGAGAATGCATCTGAATTCACAAGGAGGAATGGATCAGTTCCTTTTAAAGTGTTACTAATCATGTTGTTTGCCAGGGAGTCAGACACAGCAGTGGTCTGGTAGTGAAGGCAGGTGGTTTCTAGACTGGGACGGTTCCTGAGTGTGAGTGGCAGTCTCCTAGTGCCTTCCTCTGTCTGATGTGCACTGAGAAGGTCCTAGCTGACTCGAGCTTTTGTTCTTGTTTGCTTTCATCTTACTCACACGTATGAGGTCAGAACGCTGTGAAAACAGTGCATGCACTTGGACTTGCTGTTCACAAGAAAACCAGAGGGCACCGTGTTAGGAGTCCTCACATTGAAAGCTGAATCTGTTGCAGCATCCTGTGGAGGGACAGATTAGATCTTCCCGGAGCATTGAAGGCAGTAAGTGTTGCCTATGGCTGCATTCTAGCCTTTGCTGTAAGCAGATGCGTGTACCACCGCCAGGCTGAGCTGCTTTGCTTTTCATAATTATGCAGCCTTGTTTTAAAATGTTACCTGCTAGCAGGTTGTGCTCGCACACGCCTTTCAGCCCAGCACTGAGGAGGCAGAGGCAGGTGGATCTCTGTGAGTTTGAGGCCACCTGGTCTACATAGTAAATTCCATGGTAGCCAGAGTTACACGGTAAGACCCTGTCTCAAAAACAAACAAACAAACAAACCAAAAAGAAAAAGGAAGGATAAAAAGGTACCTAGCTCTGTCACCTTTGTATCTGCAGAACTTAGAATTTCGCATGTATTCCTGTTGGCCAGAATCTTATTAGTGGACATCTGCCTGAGTTGTGAGGTGTGAAGCTGCAGAAGGCATTCGGGAGCTTTGGCAAGAGCTCTGGGAGAAGGCTTTGGGCCTAATCGATCAGGACACAGGCAGCTTGAGGACTTGTCAAACCAAGAGGTAGGACTTGTACCTACTTGGCTGCTGTCTTTAATGAAGGGGGACTGTTGTCAGAGCATACCTGTGAGCCCTGCTCTACAGAAATGAGTGCATAATCCTAGACTTCATGAGTTTTGCAAAGCATCTGTATTTCTTTACTTTGTGTTATAAACAATACACTTGTAGATTCTGACAACCTGATGTTGCTCTCTGATGTAGGAACAAGAAAATCACAATAAAAAGCAAAGGCATTGAGAAGGGAAGGCTTTTGTTCTATTTGTTTCCTGAGATAGGTCTCAGTGTGACCTAGGCTGGTTTCCTCCTGCTGTAACCTGCCAAGTGTGGGGAGGGGGTGGGGATGGGGGAAGTCGGGGGGTGGGGCTAGAGGGAAGGAGAGTGAGAGAGAGTACCTGCTAGGTTTCTGGGTGTAGTCCATTACAGGGAACAAAATCAGGGTTCTGTTACCCTCAGTATGAAATGGTTGTTTGGTTGCAGTTTATTTCTTTGGTTGACGCTACTGTATCTTTTTTTATTGGTTATTTTGTTTATTTACATTTCAAATGTTAAACCCCCTTCCCAGTTTCCCCTCCACAAACCCCCTATCCCCTCCCCTTGCCTCTATGAGAGTTCTCCCCCATCATCCCCCCCCCCTCGTCCATGAGAGTTCTCCCCCATCAGCCCAAGCACTCCTGCCTCAGTGCCTTAGCATTCCCCTACCCTGGGCCATCGAACCTCCACAGGGCCAAGGGCCTCCCCTCCCAGTGATGTCAGATAAGGCCATCCTCTGCTATATATGCAGCTGGAGCCATGGGTCCCACATGTGTACTCTTTGGTTGGTGGTTTAGTCCCTGGGAGCTCTGGGGGGTCTGGTTGGTTGATATTGTTGTTCTTCCTATGGGGTGCAAACCCCTTCAGCTCCTTCAGTCCTTGCCCTAACTCCTCCACTGGGGTCCTCACTCTCAGTCCGATGTTTGGCTAAGTGCATCTGCATCTGTATTCGTCAGGGTCTAGCACAATCTCTCAGGGTACAGCTATACCAGGTTTCTGTCAGTAAGCACTTCTTAGCATCAGCAATAGTGTCTGGGTTTGGTGTCTGCAGATGGGATGGATCCCTAGGGGGGGCAGTCTCTGGATGGCCTTTCCTTCAGTCTCTGCTCCACCCTTTGTCCCTGCATTTCCTTTTGACAGGAGGAATTCCGGATTATTATTTTTGAGGTGGATGGATGACTCTATCCCTCAACCAGGGGCTGTGCGTACCCACTGGGTATGGTCTGGACACAGTTGTATCTTGAGAACAAAAGTGAAGTTTATTTGAAAGGCCTGGCTTCCTGAGTACCTTTCTCTAATTCTTTGATGTCAGGCTTATATGCATTAGTCACACTGTTCAGTGAATTCTCCCCCCAAAATGTAGCCTAGGTTGGCCCTGAAGTCATACATATAGCCAAGGATAGCTTTGAACTCTGTACTCCTGCTTCTATGTCATGAGTGCTGGGCATCATACCTGGTTCATACAGGCAGGCACTGCCCACCAAGCCACATCTCCAGCTCTTGAGGTGCTTTTTTATGAATAGCTGGCATGTGTTTGTGCTTGGACTTTGGTTGATTTGGGCCTTCAGGTGGAGTCTGTGCTCCCCTCCCCCTAAAGAAAGCTCTCTCTGCTTTCTAGGCAGTACTTGAACTTGTGACCCTGCCTTGATCTTATGACAGTTGGGATTTCAGGTGCACTCCACTGCATCCAACCCATGGTTTCCAAGTGGCTTGGCCTGCTAATCTGCATTTGATGCAGCACTGTCTTTGTGATTCACGAATACACACACACCATCCTCTCTGCTCAGTCCACTGTCTCTCTTCCAGGTGTCTTTTAACCTTTTCAGTGTTAAAGTTTTTAAATGATGAGTGTTTAAAATCAGCTGTATGTAGGATGAACTATAGACTATTTCTTCCAAATAAAGGATAGCTTAAGGTGTGACTTTTCTCTGTCTGTCTGTCTGTCTGTCTCTCTCTCCTTTTCCTCCTCCTCCTCCTATTGTTTTTTTTTTCTTTTGGTGGTTGTTTTCCGAGACAGGGTTTCTCTGTGTAGCCCTATACAGAGTGTCCTAGAACTCTGAAGACCAGGCAGACCCTGAGCTCAGAATCTGCCTGCTTCTGCTTCCTGAGTGCTGGAATTAAAGGCAGAGAGCATCATGCCCAGTTTTTTTCGAGACAGGGTTTCTCTGTGTAGCCCTGGCTGTCCTGGAACTCCCTCTGTAGAGCAGGCTGGCCTCGAACTCACAGAGATCCGCCTGCCTCTGCCTCCCAAGTGCTGGGCTAAAGGCTAAAGGCGTGTACTGCCTCCGTCCGGCTGGTTTGGCCTTTTAAAAACCTCTAGAAGAGTGTATAGTTAATGCAGGGCTGCGGCTCAGTGGTGGCCTGTGGTGGGAGGCCCTGGGTTCAGCCTCAGGTATACCACCAAGTACAAGAAAAAAAAACACCTTATTTTTTGTTTGTTTTAGTACATCCTGACTGAAGCTCCCTCCAGACATTTTCCTCATTTCTCCCACCCTCCTCTCCTCTCCCCCAGATCCACTCCTCCTCCATTTCCCTTCAGAAAAGAGAAGGTCTCCCAGGAATATCCAGCAAAAAAAAGATTTTTTTTTTAAATGTTAAGCCCTTTTGAGAAAGCTTTGGGTTCGTAGTTTAGTCAGCACTAGAGGAAAGAAACCGAGAAACAAACTTGGAACAGCTGGGCTCCGGAAGAGCTCTTCGGGGACAGTTACCTCTGTCCTGTGGCCAGAAAAAGGGTGCACTGAGCCAGCCGTACTCCCATGAGAGACCGGCCTCTGCCTCTTTCTTTGTTGCTTTGGTGATGTCAAACATTTTTAATGTGCATTCATGTGTTGTGCGCATAGGGAAGCCCAGTGACGTCACAGCTGTCACAGAAGCATGAAGTGGCCCTTGTCAGCTTGAAACGTAGGATTTGGCCTGCTGAGAAGAGATCCCCAACTGTCGGTCATAGCCATCACTACTCATGCATTTGGCTGGGCTGACAGTAAGCTCTGCTCTGAGATCAGTTTTACTATTTTTCAAAGCACATATTTTCTGTGACCCTATGCTAGGACATAATATACCTTTAAAACAAGCTTATTTTTATGTCATGTATAAGTGTCTGTGTGTGTCTGTGTGTGTGTGTGTGTGTGTGTGTGTGTGTGTGTGAGAGCTGCTACCATTATGTGGGTGTTGGGAACCAAACCTAGGTCCTCTGTAAGAGCTTCAAGTGCTTTTAGATGCCGAGCTGTCTCTTCAGCCCCACAACTTGCTGTTAAACTGTCTTCATTGCTTAATGGCAAGAATTGGTTTTGAGAAATGAGTCAGTGGGAATTTAGTTGCTGTGTAAATATTGGTAGGATTTATTACATAAACTAAGACAGCCGTGAGTCAGGCAGGAGCAGAGTGTAGATGCCCGTGCAAGCTGAAAGGGGGTATGCATGATGCTACTGGGAACCTTTTGACATGTAGTTAGTGCACCCCCCCCACCCCCCGTGTTTCTTGTCAGTAATTTTCCTTTCCCAATGTATGTATTTGGGGGTGGTTATGTGTGGGAGTCAGGGGGCAACTTGTGTGAGTTGTGGGTTACTGAGCTCAAGCTCTGGTCACCAGGCCTGGTGGCAAGTGCATCTGCCCTGCCCATTGCTCCCCCTCAGCCCTTGTCCTTCCCGCTCCTTTTCTTCCCTTCTTTCATCTTCCCGTTTTTCCTCTCTCTCTTCTTCCTCTTCTTTGTCTTGTCTTTCTCTTCCTCCTCTTCCTCCTCCCCTTCTTCTATTCTTCTCTTTTTGTAGGTTACCCTGGCCTAGAACTCATTATGCTGCTCAGCTTGGCCTTGAATGCGTGCTCCTTTAGCTTCCTGAGGCCACTCTGCCCAGCTTGAAAAATATTTTCTAAGAATAAGTTTGTAAGAGCCGGATTTGTAGGAAAGGAAAGATCAGTGTGCGCCGACGAGCTGCTCGTTGTGACGTCTGCCAGTTAGGCTCTCAGGTGCCAGCTGAGGCCGCCATGTATGCTGCTGCTTCTGCCCGCTGCTGGGTCACTAGGGCTGTATAGGCCTCCTAAACTGTGTGCACTGTATCTCTGTGTGGCAGGAGAAGAGGAGTGTGTTAGTGGCCCTGCTGACTTGGCCTGTGAAAGAAGTCATGGCTCCTTCCCAGCTTAGAGTAGCTGTAAGTGACAGACAGATGATGGACTGCACTGGTGCCAAGGGAGTCTTCGGTGGCCTGAGATGGCAGAGCACACAGCTCTCCTGCCTAGGCTGCAGCCTTCTAGTGGTTTTGGCCACTTTTTTTCATAGCTAGTCTCCATTAACATGTACAGTATATTGAGTGACCTTTCCTACTGATCTCTTGCTTCTTCTTTGACAACACAGCAATATAGTAAGTCCGAAAATGCCATCATTTAATATAAAACTATTCATTCAAATGTATTTATTTATGTATGTATGAGATGGCATCTCACTATGTAGCTTTGACTACACTAGAACTCAGACCAGTCAGGCCTTGAACTCAGACTTCATCTACCTCTTCTCTTTCTGAGGACTGGATTAAATAAAACCTCACAGCACCATGCCTGGTTTCTGTATTTTTTTGAGGTCCATATTAATTTACTCTACAGTTCCTCGTTCTGTCTGTACTTGGGTCCTTGAATACAAGACAGACAGAACCCCTCTGTTTCTCGATGCAGTGCTCCTTGCAGCATATTCAAACATGGTTTTTTAAAAAGGCATGAGCTAACTAGATCCTGCATGTCCTCCTCTGGGGTCTAGCCTGATAAGTGCAATCCTTACCCTGCAGCAAGGAAGTCTGTCTTTGCAAAAGACAGACATCTGCATCCGGTGAAAACGCAGAGTTGTGGAACCCAGTCCCAGTAGACACACTGACAACACAACTCCTGCACCTAAGGCTCGCAGTCATCGCAGAAGAGTGGGTGGACAGAGTGAGGTGTGTCTCCTGGAATCGTCAGAAGCTCTAGTCATAAAGCCTCATCAACACAGTGCCTCAACATGAGCTGAATAAGGGGGTCACCAGTAGACATGCTAATGTGGAAAGGGAGATGTTCATGAGGAGGCCTCAGCTCTACCAAGAACTACAGGCAGCCTAGGGGTGCTGAGAGCAGGAGAGAGAGTCTTCCCTGGGAAAAAGCACACTAACTGGTTGTCCAGCGTGCATTTATATATGTATGCTTCAGAGTTAAGTCTAGAATCCCTAGTGGTAGAAAGTCCAGCTGAGCTGGCAGTGGTGGCACACTTTTTTAATCCCAGCATTCAGAAGGCAGAAGCAGGTGATCTCTGTGAGTTCAGGCCAGCCTGGTCTACAGAGCTAGTTCCAGGACAGCCGGGGCTACACAAACAAAACAGCAACAACAACCAAAAAACAGGGACCGGTTGGTTCTCAGGAGTCTGAGGCATGAGGATTCCTGTGAGTGCAAGATCTCAAGTCTGACCTGTGTAGCAAGACACTGTCTGAGAAAAGTGAAGAGAAGGCCAATTACCCAAGGCTGGCCACCACCTGCCCCTAGGTCTCCCTGGCCACCATCTGTCTCTGGGCCCCCCTTTCCTGTAGGGTAAGAATTGGAAGGAGACTGAAAGGCTGCTGCATAACGAACGGGATTTGAGGATTGCTTGTGTTACTCAGTAACTTGAATTGGAAAATGTAAAAAAATCATCTATGTGCTTTGCCCCGTATAATAAATCCCAAGGCTTGTCTAGAGGGCAGGAAAACAACAGCATGGGACTTAAGCAGCCTGTAGGAACTATTACCTGGTGATTGACTATTTGTTTGTTCGATACAGAATCTCTCTTCTGTACACCAGGCTGGCCTAGAACTCACAGATTCACCTGCCTCTACCTCCCAGTGCTGAGATTAAAGGCGTGTGCCACCATGCCTGACTAGTCCCTGATTCTCGGTGTGTATCTTAGCACTTTTACAAAGGCGCAGACTCTCCCTCTTCGTGCCTCTTTCAAGTAGAGCTTTATTATTGATTTATTGTGAACTGTTGTTGTGTGACTTGTTTGAGACAGGCCTTCACTGTGAAGCCCTGGCTGGCCTGGACTTGCTGCAGCACACCTGTCTTTGCCTCCTGGGGGCTGGGGTTGCACCTGGGGTAATAAGTGTGTGCTAGCATGCCCAGCTTCTTCAGGGAGAGCTTTACAAATGCTTGCCCATTCCTGAATACAGTCTTATAGCTAAGGATGACCTTGAACTTCTGATTCTCTTGCCTTCCAAGTGCTAGGATTTTAAGTGTGTTATCAGTCGGTCTTTGTGTTGGAGTCAGACCTGAGTTTTGTGCTTGCTAGACAAACATTCTATTGACTGTGCTCTCTCTCCACCCTCCTTGGTTGGTTGGTCAGTTGGTTGGTGTAAAACAGTCTCATACCGTAGCTCAGGCTAGCCTCGAACTCACTATGTATGTAGTTCAGGGTAGCCTTGAATTTGTGGCAGTCTTTGTGCTTCAAGCTCTCATATCCTACAAAATAGTTGTTTTCTTAGAGTTTAAAATGGGTGTCTTCTGTGAAAATAAAAGCGTTTTCTTTCCTTCCATTTGAGATATTGGCAGTCCTGTTTGGAATAGAACTGCATACCTCTATGCATATTTAACAGAAGGATCTATTAAAAATAGGTCATTTGAATATGACAGCATTTTAATGTGATGAGATCTGGTGTTAGAATGTGTGCAAAATGAATTTATCTAATGTTTATTCATAGTTTTTCTTTAATGAAGAAATTAGTATTTCATTAGCCTAAGTGAGACACCAGGACAGCAATTTGTAGTGAGTGATTCTTTTTGTGATGAGCAGGAATCTGTACACAAAGTGCCACAGGATGAGGAGGTGATAGTTTAGCAGCTTATTATAATCATTAAAAAAGCCCTACTCTGTACCTGGGCAAGGCGGCACATGCCCAGAATATTCCCAGCCTCTGGGAGGCAGAGGCAGAACACTCTTGAGTTTCAAATTGGCTTGGGCTACATAAAGAGATTTGTCAAACAAAGAAAAATAAGGAGGGTTGGGGGTTTGGACAAAAGAACTTAGAAGAAAAACTATTCTGAGAAAAAGGGAGTAGATTTTATATTGTTAACAGTTTAGATGTTTTTTGTGAAAAGCTGCCTTGGGAAAAATGGCATATGCTAACAACAGAAGCTTGTCATCGTAACAGACAGTTACTAACAGTGCAGGGCCTGGGAGAAGATGCTGGTTTGCTCTCCTGGCTCTCAGCCTCTTCCCCTGCTGTCACCTGTCCTCCCTAAGGAGCCATTCTGGATACTGTTGCTTCCAACTGTTGTGCCTTTTGTGAGCACACACCTCTTCCCCACCTCTTCCCGTTAGAGGCTAACAGAAAGGTGATGCACTCGTTCACATCTGACATCGCATTGCTTGCCTGTGTTCTCAGTAGCTCACTCTTTAGTCCATTATTTTGCTCGTGTTTCCACCTGGTTCCCTGCCCTACCTCTCACGGCCTTGCTGCGGCTGTACGTTTGAAACACCTCTGGCATGTGGTGGTAGGCACTTACCCTAGGTCAGCTCATCAGAGCATGCTAGCAGGCACCTTGCCAAAAGTTTGTTTTGGGGAAAGTGAATGGATCTGGAATGCCAGCAAATGTGGGCTGTGTGCTTGTGTGTACAAGAACAAAGAAGCAACTAAAATTAGGGAGGAAAGAAAGCACTGTCATGTGCTGGAAAGGAAGCGTGCCGAAGATGTAGGTCAGTAAGAATTATCCGGGTGTTCTTCATTTATATTTTGTCCTCAAGCCTGTAAGATGGTTAGTCTTTGTGTGTTCACAGGGGAATTAACTACTCGCATGCCGTTTAAGTGCCAGGAATTATGTTGGGAACCACACCATTATCACCCACTGTAGTGAGATCGGTGCATTGGAAGGTGGGTCTGGCGTCTGGGCTAAACTGAGCAAGAGTGGAACAGCTGATTACCACAGGACACTGCCGCACAGAGATGGAAGCTTAGGACTAAATGCCACCTTCAGGGGGACAGTTGGGCCTGCCATGTCTCTCACTTGGTTCCTCTATACCTAATGCTGTTTCCCTGGTTATGGCACAGGAGCTGCCGCAGTAGCTGTTACACAGGCATAGTGTGCTGGGTCAGGAACTGATGTGTGTACAGTACTGCAAACTCTAACGACTGGTGGCATTTGTGTGGTGTTTGAAGATTTGGTTTGGTTTGGTTTGGGTTTTGGTTGGTTGGCTTTCTGTTTTTCTAGATGGGTACCTAAGAAGGTAGTTTGTTATAGCATTTTAGTCAGAGAAAGGGTTATGTTTGTATCTGAGTCTCTTCTGCATCTCTTGGCTCCTTTTCCTTTATTCTTTACTGTTATAAACATTAAGTAACACTTTCTGTGTGCCAGGCCTACTATATAATTGACTGGCATTATTATTCCTGCTGAGATAAGTGAGTCCAAGCCTACTGATTTTTTAGTTTGCTGATATATATGTAGACATACACATCCATGGATGCCCTGTGTGTGTGTGTGTGTGTGTGTGTGTGTGTGTGTCATACAGGTACTTGGCTCTTTACATAGTGGCTTTTTTGTTGTTGTTTGTTTTTGGAAACAAGGTTTCCCGGTTTGGCCTTGGGTCTGGGTACTCACTTTGGAAACCAAGCTGACTTTAAACTCACAGAGATCATCCACCTGCCCCTGCTTCCCAAATTCTTTACATAGTGTTAATGCTAATTGTGTAGATATTCTGATGTGACTGTTGAACTGAAGAGACCCTGAGAAAGGTGAATTGTGTGGGTGCTTTACAAGAGTCAGCTGCCTCCAGCTCAGTAGAAGGAGGCTTCACTACTGACATCTGCACACGCTGTACAACTCTTATTTGTGTGGCACCCACTTGCCTCTGTATATTATTAATGGAGGAAGTGAACACAGTTGAGAATATCTGTGTGGAATTTTTGTCACTAGGCAGTTGTCTCACTCAGCTCTGAATGCTTAGTGTCTCCTGTGACTTACAAAGTCTGGTGCTTTGATATGCGTGGCCCATGTGAAGTGGCACTGTGAGGGGGTATAACCTTGTTGGAGGGAGTGTGTCGCTGTGGAGGTGGCTTTGTGGTGGCCTAGTGATCAAGCTCCGCCCAGTGTGGAAGAGCGTTCCCTCCTGGCTACCTGTAGAAGCCAGTTTCCTAGCTGCCTTTGGATCAAGACATAGAATTCTTGGCTCTTTCAGCACCATGCCTGCCTGCACGCTGCCATGCTTCCCACTATGATGATAATGGACTGAACCTTTGAAACAGTAAGCCAGTCCCAATTAAGTGTTTGCCTTAATAAGAGTAGCCGTGGTCATGATGTCTCTTACAGCAATAGAACCCTGACTAAGACAGCAAGCTTCAGTTTTCTCCAGTTCCAGAACATGAGTGGGCCAGCCCCAGGCATTAGGCTGTGTACTAATTCTTGATAGGTACTAGAAGCCTCAAGTCTTAAGTTAAAACTGTGGAACAGTCTTTATAAGGTGGTTTATTTTGGATTTCATGTTTTAAGATAACATGCCTGTAGCTCACCTTTTCCCCCAAAGTGGGTATTTTTTTGTGATCCTGGAAAGAACATTTTCATCCTTCTTATCTGAGATATGGTCAAGAGGAATGATAGTAGAGGCTGGTGAGATGGCTCAGTGGGTAACAGTGCTTGCAGGGCAAGCCTACAACCTGTGAGGAATCCTGGGAACTCCACTGGGTTGTCCTCTGACCTCAGCAGATGTGCTGTGGCATTTGTTGTCTCTCCACCCCCATATCTTGCAAACATACAAACATGGTCGTAAAGGTACAAGGGAATGATAATGTCAAGCACCAGTTGTAAAGATTTTCAGAATAGCATAATGCTGACCTTTGGTACCACTCGACTTCCTGCTATTGTTTTTAGAGATCCTCTCAGGCTGTTTGCTTCTGACCATTTCATTGAACTTTCTAAAAAAGAAGTTGGACTGTCACAGTGTATGGAGTAGTTAACCACTACCACTGATAGTGAGGAGACTCTGAAGGTCAGGGGAAAGACCACCTAGATGAGAGGAAGCAGGCCATGCAGGCCACGCAGGCCACGCAGGCCACGGGAGATCTGTGTGGGAACTGCAGTAGGGTAAGGTTTCTAGGCAAGAGTTGGAAAGTAAGGCCAGGCTGGCAGGCATGCACAGGCCAGGCTGGCAGGCATGCACAGGCCAGGCTGGCAGGCATGCACAGGC
>JADRCH010000284.1:1119357-1175277 GCA_019843965.1 Rhynchomys soricoides
CCCCACTTAGCAGCAAGCACCTGTGCCCACTGAACCATCTCGTTAGCTCCCACTTAGGATTTTCAAAGGTAGGAGGAGTATGGCTATCTGATTCAACAGAAACAACCCAGCACATTGCACTTATGTGGGACACTTCTTGAAGAAAGTATGCTTTTTGCAAAAGAAAGGAAACCTGCCAGTCTGCATTCAATCCCTGTGACCCACGTAGTAGAAGCAGAAGCAGGACCCTGACTTGTATGACTTGTCTGCCAGCCTCCAGGGCTCCACATGTCTCCTGGGGGTTCACACACAATAAAAAAAAAGGGGGGGGGGAAGGCACACAGTTCACCCCAGCACTCAGGAGACAGAGCAGGTGTCTTGGCTCTGTGAGTCCTGACTAGCCTGGTCTACAGACTGACTTCAAGGACAGCCAGGGCCACACAGAAAACCTGTCTCAAAAAATAAGAAACACTTTTTTTTTGGATGGGTGGAATTGGGGAGCCATTGAAAAGTCACTTTTAACTCGAGCCAAAAACTGTTTGCTTTTGACCTTGGAATGTGTTAGATGTGTTTTCTCCCCATCTGCTTATGGTCAGCAGATCTGGGTTCCAAGTCTAGCACTGACATTTGCCAGGTAGGACGATGTCTTAAAGGTGGTGGCAGCAGAGAAGGAAGCTTTACATGACTGACTCCAGTCGTGCTTCTCAGATCTTGGGGCATTGGGTCACCTGAGGGGCTTGTCAAGCTACACCTTGGGGGCTACTCCCATCATTTCTAGGGCAGGATCTGTATTGGGGCTTGAGAGTGCATTCTGAGTTGCCTGGCAGTCTGGACAACACTTGAGTAAGCTCTTGGTAATGGAGGAGTGGGCATTCAGGTGCAGTAGACATGCCCAAGCTTACTGTGGATAGACTTACTGCATTAGAATTCTTGGCATGCATGTGGGAATGTGGGGTTAGGGTCAAAGAGGTTTTCTTCTGAAATTCAGGAGTCATTGCTACATGTGTCTGAAGGAGGAGAAGTTGTGGAAATGACAGTTATGAATGAATATCTTATTTTATAGTTAGTCTAACTATCTAATTGGCTACATGTGTGAAATTGGTTTTGGTAAAATACACAGTGAATGTTAAGTCACAATTGAAGCAGTGTTTTAAATGACTGTTAAATTGTAGTTCTTACTAGAATATAAAGTAGTATAACTTGGCTCTCTCACCTTAGTGTGCTGTTCATTGTATTATTTTTCTCTTTCCCTCCAGGCTGCTGACTTGAGTAAGCCAATAGATAAAAGGATATACAAAGGAACCCAACCCACTTGTCATGACTTCAATCACCTAACCGCCACCGCAGAGAGCGTCTCTCTTCTGGTGGGCTTTTCCGCAGGCCAAGTCCAGCTTATAGACCCAATCAAGAAAGAAACCAGCAAGCTATTTAATGAGGAAGTAAGTAGCACTCCACCTCAGCTGTTGAGAGTTTCTGTGTTCTTACTCAAAGGGGGCAGGCCTTTTCACAGTTTGAGCTAAGCCCAGTTTTCATTTGCTTAGCTGTCTTTACCTAGTACTATGCAGGTTTAGATGTGGTAGATTAATATTCTAAACCTTTTTTTTCCTTGAAGTAGCTGTTTTGTGCATTTGTACAGAGAATGATCAGCTATCTGCAGCAGGTACTTTAAAACCCTTCTGCATGGGGATGGGGAAGGTGGCTCAGCGGGTAGTGTTACTTTGGATTTCCAGCACCCACATAGAAAACCAGGCATGGCCACGTGTATCTTTCATTCCAGCCCTGGAAGTGGAGACTGCAGGATCCATGGGATTTGATACTCAGCTAGTCTAGATGAGTCAAGTGAGCTCCAAGTTTCAGTGAGAGACCCTGTTTTGTTTGTTTGTTTGTTTTTAAAAAGCCCTATCACAGTAGAGGAAGCTGCAGCCTGTTGACCTGTGGTCTCTAGGGGCGGATGCGTCTTGTGTGTGTGTGTGTATAGTGGGGACAAGCATATTGATAACTTAAGATGTGATTGTTGTTGTTTTGGTTTTTTTGAGATGGGGCTTTGCTGTGTAGCCCTGACTGGCCAGGAACTCACTATGAAGACCAGGCTGGCCTGGAGCTCACAGAGATCCTTCTGCCATTGCCCCCAAATACTGGGATTAAAGGCGTGCACCACCACACCCAGCTCTTGATATGTATATTTTACACAAGAAAATATGGAATTGCAGACATTGTTCACATCATTGGACAGTTTCCTAAGGATGGAATGACATGGTGGTGCCATGTACTCTGGCTGCTTCAGCTGCTGTGTGCGTACCTGACAGGCATTTGGCTAAGGGGTGGCTTTCGTGCTCTTGAAAATAGTTGGTGTACATTTACCTTTGACACGGTTAGACGGAAAGTGAATCAGGAGACAGGGTTTGCGTGGTGTGTGCACGGGGGTCTCGGGCACATCTTTACTTCTGTTTAGACAGGAACTTGAGCTGTCTGACCTACCTGTTAGGAATATGTCAGGACTTTTACATAGCAGACAGAAGTTGGCAAACAGATTATATTTACTCAGGAGGTTACAGTGGCTTTTCATTTCCAAGTATTACCGTGTATTCAGTACTTTCCTCTTCTGTTTCAGTATGACTTTCCTAGGACATGGCAGGAATGCAGTACCCTTGCTGAGGTGGACACTCTGGGTTCTAGTCTCCACCTTGCTACTCAGCCTTTTATGAAAGGTTGTATTACACAGGCTTCGTGTCAGGACGGCGTGTGCTTTGCCTACTGCTTGGTTTCACTAACGCGGACACGGAGTGGGCATGTGCTCTCAATTCCAGCTTGTAAGAAGTAATTTTTGGAAGGGAAAGAGTAGCCTTGAACCTGATACACAGCGGCTCCAGTTCTGATTCTTTGAGGTCCTTATAGCATGTGCTGTCTGCATGTCCAGTGTCGTCCTGGCTCCTTCTGGGTTGCCTGGGAATAAATTTGCCCTTTGAATTGACTCCTGAAGAGAAAAACCATTCAACCACATTTTCCCTTTTATAAAAAAAGCTTAATCAGAAAAGAATCTGTTTACGCAGATGTTTTTACTGACGTCCTCTGGTTTGTCAGTAGCTGAGTGAATTAGTTTTGTATTTTTATGGGACTTGAGGAAGATGGCGAGGCGGGAGGTGCAGAGCTGCTCCTCTGCGCTGTTACTAGAAGCTGGGGGTGTGGTCGTTGTGGGCCTTTGTGCTTGGGTAAGAGAGTGTGACGGAGTGGGACTGCATTGAACCCGTGCCAAGTTGTTGGTAAACAAGACCCAGAGGCAGTTCTGACTGAGGATGGCACAGAATGCCACTTAGAGAACAAGAAAGGTTTGTGCCTTGTGCTGGAGGAGGGTTGGGAGCTGGAGCCCACATGGCTTTGAGAACATTCTGGCCACATCAGGGCAGACCCCTTCTGCCCTGGTGATGGAGCTGCAGGACAGCAGGCAGCGTCTCCCTCTTCATGATGGAAGCACATGCTCTTGCCTACTCTTTGACTGCAGTTGAAATGGCTATTCAGGATGCCAGGGCTACTGTTTTTGCTTTAATGCCGGGTTGGCATTTGGAGCTCAAAATTGAAAGTGAATCGTCTTTACAAGTCTTGGTGATTTGAATCCATTTTTCAGGCACGAGGGCTGCCCGAGTTTCTCAGAGTGGCAGGAATGCTGGAAAAAGGTGTCCCTGTCTATGCTCAGTTATGCTCAGCATCAGTGTGAGATAGGGGCACATAGGGGATGGGCACATAGGGGGTAAGGTTGGTCATCGCTTTACAGATGAAGAAATCTTCAAAGAGGTGCTAAGTACCTTGTCCACATCAGGTAGCTAGTTCATAGAGCTATCATGATAGAGCTGGAGCCAGAGATTAATTCTAGAAACTCTCTGCCTGGTTGTAGGCTCAGCCTGGCCTTCTCTGCAGCTCACTTAGTAAGGGTGGTTGGGGAGACTGTAGGTGTGTTGTCACCATCACAGCAGTGAGGTATTGGTGGCGTAAGTACTGCATGTGTTTGGTCTTTTGGTTTTCTCATGAGATCAGACTGGCCTAGAACTCACTTTGTAGACCAGGCTAGCCTTGAACTTACAGAGATCCACCTGCCTCTGCTTCCCAAGTGCTGGGATCAAAGATGTGCTCTACCATACCCAACACACGTATTTTTTAATATTTGTCAAATAAAGACTGTGTTTAAACTTATTTATGTACATGAGTGTTTTGCCTGCATTTATGTTGGTATACCACATGCATGCCTGGTGCTGTGGAGGTCAGAAGGGGCTGTCAGATCCCTGGAGCTGAAGTTACAGACACTCATCAGTCACCACGTGGGTGCTGGGAACTGAACTGAGTCCTTTGCAAGCTTTTAGCCACTGAGGCATTTTTTGTAGGTACCCCCACCCCCCATTTGGCTGCTAGTATGGGGTAGCTCATTGTGAGGCTGAGGGCTGAGGCAGATGGATCACTAATTTGAGGCCAGTTTCAGCTGCGCAGAGATCGGTATCTGGAGAAAATAGGGCTGGAGGAACTAGATTCTGTGAAGGGGTCTGAGAAGTTCTTCCAGAATAGAATACTGCTCTGGGTCGTTGGGCACTTGTGAGGGCGGGAGGGAGGCAAGGATACCCTGCAAACTGAAGAAATGGTGCCAGGCTTGGCGTTGTGTGCCTGGAATCCCAGCCTGGGTTTCAGAACAAGACCCTGTCTAAAAACAAACAAGTTAGAACAAAAACAGTTGTCTTTGTCATAGAACATCAAATGACAGAAGTGAAGCCACCGGGTGGTGTAGCAGTCATCAGAAAGAGGAGTTACAGCCAAATTATTCATGCCCTGCCGGGAGATTTGGACTTAACATGGACGGGGGTAAGGGGGGTGGGGGTGGGGTGTGCTTTTAATCAAGGATCAAATGTAGTTGTTTTAGATCTCTTGTCACTTTTAGAAGGTGGATCGGAGTGAAGGAAGAGACCATGAAGGTAGCAAGACCAGTGAGAAGGTTCTAATGAGTGTCCAGGTGAGAGCAGGGGCTTGAAGGGGACTTTTGGCAGTTGTCTCTCTTTGAGCAGAACACTGGGCCTGCAGCAGCAGGTCAGAGCTGCTCTTTGTCGACCTCCTTGGAGGAGAGGAGGGAAATGGCAGTGGCATCTACACAGACGGTGACCCGGTGTGGTACAGGAGGAAGCACGGCCAGCTTTAAGTTCTGTCAGAGGAGGTGGTGTGCTTCAAGGTGAGCCTCTCGGAGGAGGAGGCCGCAAACACAAGGAGCCATTTCTGCTGCAGGGGTGGCAGGTCAACCGTTTGGGGTAGAAAACACCACAGAATCAGGGAACCAAGACAACAGCTCTTAGGCAGAGCTTGTGAGGTGAGGGCCTGGTCCAGGCAGAGTTGCTTAAAGAAGCCAGGATCAAAGGGCATGGAAAGACAATCAGATTGTCTGGGTTGTTTTTAAAGATTCCCTCGCTCCCTCGCTCCTTCTGTGGTTAGTGCCTGAGGAGGCCAGATGAAGGCATCAGGTTCCCTGCAGATGGGGTCACAGTCAGTGCCAGCCGCTGTGGGGTGGGACGCTGGGAATCCACTGAGCTGAGTTTCCAGATGTTGGGGAACTGACTATGGTTCCTACTTGGGACCTGAGTTGGAGGGAGGTATCAAGAAGCTTAGGGTTCTGGCTGTCACTGCACCGAGTGAGACTGGAAAGGTTGCATTTTGTACTTGGTTTGTTTAAGAAACCTGCAGATACTTCAGGTGTGGATCTGAAGGGCAGGCGGTTGTTGGTTGGTTTGCTGAGTAGGGAGTAGATGGGCAAGGTGACTCAGAAAGTACGGGTGCAGCTACCACGCTGGATGACTTGAGTTCCATCCCTGGAACGCACTGTGAAGGGAGGGCCAGCTTACACTCTGACACGAATGCACACAAAAACCAGATAGATACGTGAATGTAATGACATTTAAGGAGGGGTAAAAATTTGAGAGTTGCCAGCATGTGATCACAGCTCTGAGAGTCCGTGCGGGGAGAGTGTGCTGGAACAACAAAAAAAAAAAACCAGTACCAGGGACTGAGCTGACAGTACCCCAGGGACTGAGCTGAGCGAACACCAGGGCCGCAGCCCTCGCATCATTCCTCAGAACACCAAACAACCCAGTTAATGCCCCACACCAACAGAATTCAGCAGTGCCTGAACACAGCCCCTTACCTGCAGACAGGATGGACAGGGTTCAGAACAGCTGGATGAGTGTTGTGGGTCTGTACCTCACCTCTCTCCAGCTGGCAGATGGGAAGAACAGGACTGGAGTAGATGTTGAGGATGGGGACAGTGAGTGAATTCAGGGTGGATAGTGACGGGAGTACCGGTCCAGTGTTGAGCTGGCTTCGGGGCAGGGTGATGTCAGAGCTTCTTACTAACTAGTGTGGGTGGTGTTGGAAGGTCAGGCTTTCTGGGGAGGGCGGACACGGTGTTGAAGGGTAAACTTTTTCTTTTTTTTTTTTTTTAAATTTTTTAGGGCAGAGACTCACCACTGGTAAGGCAAAGTGGGCTTGGTTGTCAAAGCCATGGGTCTTTGTGTCTTCCTCACTAGATCCCTTCCCTTGCCTACCTGTTACATTCATGAGTACATAGTTGTGTGCCCCCAGTTTTGATGTCTGATACTGGTACATAAAACTTTCAGATGAAGCCGGGCAGTGGTGGTGAACGCCTTTAATCCCAGCACTTGGAAGGCAGAGATGGGAGGATTTCTGAGTTCAAGGCCAGCCTGGTCTACAGAGAGTTCCAGGACAGCCAGGGCTACACAGAGAAACCCTGTCTCAAAAAGCCAAAAACAAAAAAACAAAACAACAGCAACAACAACAAAAACCTTTCAGATGTGTGAAGAAAATAGTAGAATTGTAAATTCTTCATGTGTACTGGAGATAAAAAGAGATAAAATTTTTATATCTGAAAACATTTTCAAGGGCAATTTTTTTTTGCCTACAAATTAGAACTATAGGCTTGTTTATAGAAAAACTGGAAAAGCCAGGAAAACATCACCTCTAAATCCTAGTGCTTACTGTTAACCATCACAGTCTGTCTCCCTCCCCCTCCCTCCCTGTCCCGCCCTCCCACCCTTCTCTCTTCCCCTCCCCTCTCTCCTCCCTTCCCTTCCCTTCTCCCCTCCCTCCCCTTCCCCTCCCCCCTCCCTTTTTCTCTCTCTTTTTTTTTTTTGGGTGGTGGTGGTGGTGGTGGTGGGTTTTTCTTTTGTTTGTTTTTCAAGGCAGGGTTTCTCTGTGTGACAGCCCTGGCTGGCCAGGAACTTTTGTAGACCAGGCTGGCCTCAAATTTACAGAGATCTACCTGTCTCTGCCTCCTGAGTGCTGGGATCAAAGGCGTGAGGTGCATTGCCTGGCTTCCTCCTTTCTTTCTTAGTGGGGTAGTAACTGGAGGATTCCTACTTTTCAGGAGAGATGCCTGCTGACCTGGCCACTCCAGGACTGAACAGAGGGGAGCCCTGGCACTGTCTTGTTCCTAGTGTTAGGCCTATCCTCAGACACTGCAGAAACTCATGCAGTTCTGCCTGCTTCTGAACAGATGGAAGGAGAAATGCCCAGCCCTTCTAGACTCTTCTGGGAAGTGAAGTCCTCGGCTCCTTCCTGCCTCTCCCTTTTCTAGTTTCTCAGGAAGATCTGAGGTTTCTGTTTATTGTTTCCTGTGTGTATTTCCCACAGTTCACCAGCAAGCTGGTGGTGTCTACCCAGACAACACGATCGATGTTCCTGACTTGCTGGAGCACTCAAGGGATTGTTTTTATAACTGGTTACATATGGGGAAAGAGGTGTTACTCAGGGACACCTGTTAGAATAGCCCAAGGTTTTTCTTGTAAAAGTTCTGATTTGGGTGCATCCACAGGATGGTGACTTAAAGGCATTTTGAAAGTATTTTTGCTTGTTTGGTTGGTTTTAGATTCTTGAGACAGGGTTTCTCTGCGTAGCTTTGGCTGTTCTAGAACGCACTGTAGACCAGGTTGGCATCAAACTATATACCAGGCTAGCCTCTGCCTTCTCCAGTGCTGGAATTAAAGGCATATACCACCACTGCCCAACTTGAAAGTGTTTTTTTTTTTTTTTTTAATTTTCATACACTAATAATATATAATAATAGCATTTTCTTTTTTAAAGAATTATTTGTATGTGTCTGTACTTTAATGTGTGTGGGTGTTTTGCTTGCATGTAAACTGTACCATATGCATGTCTTATGCCTTTAGAATCCAAAAGAAAGCATTAGATCTTCTGGAACTGTGAGCCACCATGTGTGTGCTAGGAATTGAGCCCCTGTCCACTAGAAGAGCAGGCAGTGTGCTTAACTGCTCAGCCATCTCTCAGTCCCTCTGCCCCCTTCTTCTCTTGTGTTCCCTGAGCATTGGAACGGGTGATAGAGATGTCCTACTTATGACTGGGTGTTCAGCATCGTTTATTCTCTATATTTTGACAAGCTACAGGGGATTTTAAGTTATGTTTTGGTTGTGCTAAGCTATAAAATATAAAAGCTTGTTATCTTGGCTGCTTTTACTACTGATATGTATTAGGACCTTCTGTTCTGAACTTGGAGGCCAAAGCAAGCACGCGTCCTGTGTTTAGATCAAGTCTGTGTGTGTATGTGTGTATGTGTGTGTGCGCCAGGGAGGAGGTGGGTTACGGATAGGGTGATGCCTCCCAGCTCAATCAGGTTCCTCCTGAACAGGGGCGCTCCAGGATGGGAGAAAGGAGCAGGACCTGCCCTGCAGTGTTCCTGCTAGCTCTGAGTTTTAAGACTGAGTATGCATTGTGTTAGTTTTGGTTTTGTTGCTTTTTTTAACTGAAGGAAGGAAATGAACACACAATGATCTACTTCTTAAAGTTTTAACATTGGTAAAAATGACATTTGATCCTTTCTTGGTGGCTTTAAAAATGCCCCTTTCTGCTATAATCCCTCCCTGGGGGAGCTTCAGCCTTCTCCACTTACACCTGTGTTGCTTTCTGTGTGTGTATGTGTGAGTATTTTTATATCATGACTTTTCTAATAGCTGTGTAATTGTTTTGTTTTAATATTTTTATTATAAATTAATGTCTGCATCGTAGAACGCACAGCCACCCCAAACAGTTTTTTCCTCTTGTCTTCTTAGTAGAAGGAAGAAAAAATAAAAATGGAATGCTTCAGAAAGCTCCAGTGCACATAGTTTTTCATTGACACTGCTGTGACTGCAGATTTGTTTTCTTGGTCCCTTCTAGTGAGTATGGTGACCCAGGGACTCGCCTGCTAATGAAATGGGCAGGTGCCTTTTTCTTATTTGGTGTTATTTTTCCTTGAGTTACTTGAGCAAGTCCAAAGTGGGCTTGCTTGAGGATGAGGAAGAGAGTGAGCTCTGGCTGAGTGTTCGGGCCCATGCAGAACCTAGAGCCTGCAGCTCCCCACCTGAGCCCTGACCGTGTACATAAACATCAGGGCTCTGTTGTGGAGTGGGCATGAGTTGAGTTGGGTTTCTCTTGTTTCACAAAAGTGGTTTTAGGGATGGGCTTGTAATCTTTTGGAAGCTGGCCGTGTGATGGAGAGCTCGGTGGTCACTATATTGAAAAGTGATCAGATGGCCTTGTTGTGCTCCCTCTGAGTAGAGTTTTCCAGAAGTGTACAATCTACCTTGCTTCATCAGGGATCCTAGGATGTCCCAGGTTTGTGTTGCTCCCCATGCTGCCATGTTTGATTTTCCTGCTCCTTCTTAGTAGCTACAGGCTGAACTTGCCAGCATCTCCTGGGCTGATCTTTATACATTTACCCCTCTCCCCTGACCCTCACTCCCACCCTCACTGTTAATAGGCATGCCACATTACCACTGCCAGGTTGAAGGCCTTTGTTCCCAGCCTCCTGACCAGTTCATCCCCACTTGACCTTCCATTTTGTCCCTTCTGCTGGGAGAGTCCTCCTTGTTCTGTCCCATCCCTTTTCAGAGCCTTTGATGCCCTGTCTGCAGTGTCGTGGGCTGTCATGGGATACAGAGTGAGCTGTAGGTGTACACTGGCAGTTTCAAAGGGTGAAAACCAGGTGAAATTAATTTTAAGACTATATTGTATTTTACCCCATACACTCAAATATTTCACCAAATAATATAAAAACAAGGAATAAAATCATTGACATTCCTTTTTCCATCCCACAACTGCAGAATCCAGTGTGTGGTTTGCATTTACAACACATCTCCTTTGAGGCCAGCAACACGCAAGGGGCAGTATCGGGCTTCAGGGCCATAGCATGGCTCCATCCTGGGACCTCACAGCCCTGTGTCCCAGGTCATATTATTCCAGGAGCTCCAGCTCTTTCCAGTCTCTCAGCTGTATGAGAGCCTGGGCCCTTTTGCTCCTGCCTCCCCGCCCACCTCTGTGCAGTACTAATTACAGACAGGAATAGGGTTCTGCTGGGATGTCTTTCCAAAGTGCTTATCTAGATCAGGGTTTGTTCCCATGAGAGCTCAGAACCAATGACAAGATCCTGCCGCCTAATACTGGCTTCTAACAGGAATCTATCATTTTTTCAGCAGATCTTTTCTGAAATAAAAATATGATCTTTTTTGGTGTAGAGACCAGGCTGTGTAAAATTTTATTTTGTTTTGTTTTTGAGATAGTTTTGCCAAGTCCTCCTAGCTGGCCTGGCGCTCCCTATGGAGCCTAGCTACCGTGCCCACATTCTGTCTGTACATTTTATTCTTATATTTACTGAATAAACTATTCCCGTTGTTTCGCTTATTTATTGGAAAGCTGGACATAGGGCACTTTGTGTTCTCTTTGTTACACTCAAAGTAATAATAACCTAGAACGATTGGGGTTAGTGACTCTGTGGGGAAGGGGACTGCATTTCCCACTTGGCTGTGGTGTCAGCTAGGCTGACACTCTGTTGCAGGGAACCTTTGCTGGTGACCACGGCAGGCTGGGCTTGAGGCCAGTTCACATTTTACCGTGGGACAGACGACAGCTAACTATGTTGGAGCCACTCTCAGAAGCACACTGCTATTGTAATGGCCTTTTGAGCTCCTGCATCTGTTCCCTCAGAGCGATTCCCAGGTCTTGTCAGCATACCTTGCGCCAGCTTCCCTGTTTTGTCCACTGACTCCCACCAGATGAAGAGGCATCTCTTAGCTGTCCTCTGTGCAGCATTTACCTCATTCCTCCACATCTACTACGTGAGGAAGGATGGCAGTTTTCATTGATGTTGTCTGTGTGGGTGTCTGACAGGGGATACAGTCAGTGCTGCGTGTGCGTGTGAATGTGCGTGACTTCAGACAAGTTTGCTGACCTCTGAACTTCTGTTTCTTCATGGGCTATACCTTTTGATTGGGAAAGTAGGCTCTGGTGGGAGCATAATTTGTTACAGTCTCTGTGGGAGGCAATTAGAGTGCCCCTCTAAAGTTTGCAACCTGTATGTGTACTAGTCATACTAGTCAAACAGCCCCGGGCTCAAGGTCAACACTGAACAGTAAGGGCTTCCAGCATCAGCTGTCTCCATGTGGTTGAGTGCTTAGTAATCTCAGAGAGGAATTTCTGAAATTGCAGGTTGCATCACTGAATGGGAGAGCAGAGGTGAGAATTGCACTGTATCTGGCAGTTATGAGAGCATGCACTCTGGGTAGATGAGCTGATCCCAGTGATGGGGAGGAGCTGGCCCTGAATGAAGGGAGGAGCCCAGGAGAGGCTTTTGCTGTAGTCATACACATGGGTTGTGAGTGCCTTCACTGTCGAGGGGTTGTTTGGAGCATTACAGTGTGACTGTAAAGCCTCTGCCATGCTGTGCCCCTTTGGGGTTTAGCTATCACTGCTCACACTAGTGTGCCCAGTTCCCAGGGCCAGAAGGAAACAGTGAGGGCTGCATACTGCAGCTCATGGTAGTGCAAGTTTTCTCTGTCATTTACATGCACAAATTGGCTTCAGGTGATCGAAGTGCACACTTTTGGTTTATAAGTGAAGTTGCTCTGTAGTGCATTTGATCACCACAGTAGCGCCTACTGAAGGTACTGTTGCTGCTGTCTGTATCTCACCTTCACACTTCGGGCTGCACTTTCTTACCAGGATTCCATTTTTTGAGTCACAGTGGAATTTTTCTGTTGTACTTTAAGGCAGTAGTTAAAACTTTACTCCTAATCATGCTGCTAGAAGCTTTCGTGACCTTAAAGTTTTCCACATGTGGTGGAATAGTGATTGGGGGACGTGGAGTAGGACCAGGCCAGCAGCGTGACTCTAACCCCGAGCTCCCTGACAAAGCCCTTCCCAGGGAATCACGGGCACCCTTAGACCATGAACATCTGGCCTAGTCCTGTCCCCAGGCTCAGTGGTGAGTGCTGGGGCAACCTGACCTAGAGGACACACAGAGCCTCAGCAGTGAGCCTGCAGGCTCCGTAGAGCTGGGGGCCTCTTCACTTCTGCACCCCTGAAATACTCTCTCCCTAAAGCCCCTGGTCTAGCCAGGAAAAGTACCTGACCCCTTGCTGAGAAGTGAAGATGATCTAATGGGGTCCTTCCGGGCTGGCAGTGCGGGGCGTTGAGGCCACCGACATTAGCATAAGGCAGGTCCCCAAGCAGGAAATGAGAGTCGGGGACCAAAAGCAGTGGCAGTATCCCCAAAGGCAGCTCTTACTGGTGTAAGATGCCAAGAAGCAATGGTAGCTGATGCTCTTTGCCTATACCTAAGAAGTTGAAGCTCTAGGCCTCCAAGCTGTGGATGGACGTTCAGGGGCCCATGCTCCCGCCGGGGATTTGTTAGCAGGCCTTTTCTTTCGAGGTCTTCCCTTTTTGCATGAGCTTGCATTTCTTTTCTGTCATGTCCCTTATCATGTTCTTGCTGCTGTTACTTCTAGTGCTGTGTATGAGACCCAGATCTTCATGCATGGGGCACCCCAGCTTCCGTTCTTAAAAAAAAAAAAAAAAAAAAATCCCATCATTTCATTTCTATCATTTTTTTGTAAAAGCAACACGCATCTCTGAAACATGGTCACCAGACCAATTGGGCAGATGGCTATAGCTCAGGTTCATACCAGTGTGCCCTGATTGTTCTCTGAGATTCATGTTGGGGAACCCCAGCCAATAAGGTAAAATGGAAGTGCTTAATCCCTCGTGGCTGACCCAGTAAAGAGTGTAGGCTTAGCAGAGACTTTGTGGCAGTTCCATGGCAGGATTGGGAACTTCTGGTGATTTCTGGTAATGTAATTTTTTGACTACAGCCTGTGGAGGGTGTGTCCTAGTAAGCCCTATATCAGTGTTTGCACAGAGAAGGCTGCCACTTCTCTGTATCTTGAGTGGCATTCATGTCTTGCTTCCATCAGTTTGGTTTTAAAGAGAAGACACTGATACAAGCAGCTAAAGAGGCAACTAGGTCAGTGGACCAGAGGTGAGCATGGAACACAATGGTAGCGGTAGAGCAGATTCCTGAGCTAACCTCCATCCTGTCCCAGAGAGAATGAGGAGATGTGGGTAAGATATCACAGGCCATTGTCTGGATTGAGTAAAGCCACAGTGAGTCCAGAGCTGCATCCTGCCCACCAGTATGCTTTCAAGTCCTGTGTTCCACTGGTCACAGGCTACCGATGACTCCCTGCCCTTGAGCAGCCACAAAAAAGGACAGTGTAGCCAGCCCATGGCCTGCCGCGATAAAGGCAAAGAATGCTATGATGCCTGCAACTTGTCCTGTGAGTCCTCATCGAGAGAAAGCTGCTGTAGTTGAGGCAAAACCTTGAGCTGTTCCTGCCGTCAGGGGCCAAGGGCTGTCTCACCCCGTTGTGCCCGGGACCTGATGCCTGGCACAGAGTAGGCTCTCAGCAGGTAGTTCTCAAATGACTGATGTCCAAGTGCAGTTCTAGGATGGGTCACATGCGCTTCACTGGCCCGGCTGACATAGGATAAGTGTGGAGTACCTGGATGGACCATTACCCTCTTACAGAGAAGCAGACAGGTTTTTTTCTGGAAAAGTAGACCTTAACTTCTCCATTGTGATAACATGTTCTCTTTGTCTTCACAGAGACTAATAGACAAGTCACGCGTAACCTGTGTCACATGGGTTCCTGGTTCGGAAAGCCTTTTCCTAGTAGCTCATTCAAGTGGGAGCATGTACTTATATAATGTGGAGCACACTTGTGGCACCACAGCCCCCCACTACCAGCTCCTGAAGCAGGGAGAGAGCTTTGCCGTACACACTTGCAAGAGCAAATCCACGAGGAACCCTCTCCTTAAGTGGACGGTGGGCGAGGGGGCCCTCAACGAGTTTGCTTTCTCCCCAGATGGCAAGTTCTTAGCGTGTGTGAGCCAGGACGGGTTTCTGCGTGTGTTCAACTTTGACTCAGTGGAGCTGCATGGTGCAATGAAAAGCTACTTTGGGGGTTTGCTTTGTGTGTGCTGGAGCCCAGATGGCAAGTACATTGTGACAGGCGGCGAGGACGACTTGGTGACAGTCTGGTCCTTTCTAGACTGCCGAGTAATAGCTAGAGGCCATGGGCACAAATCCTGGGTCAGTGTTGTAGCATTTGATCCCTACACTACTAGTGTAGAAGAAAATGACCCTTTGGAGTTTAGTGGCAGTGACGAGGACTTCCAGGACCTTCTTCATTTTGGCAGAGACCGAGCGAACAGTACGCAGTCGAGGCTGTCCAAACGGGGCTCTACAGACAGCCGCCCAGTGAGTGTCACGTATCGGTTCGGTTCAGTGGGCCAGGACACACAGCTGTGCTTATGGGACCTTACAGAAGACATCCTTTTCCCTCACCAGCCCCTCTCAAGAGCAAGGACACATACAAACGTTATGAATGCCACAAGTCCGCCTGCCGGAAGCAATGGGAACAGTGTCACCACCCCTGGGAACTCTGTGCCCCCCCCATTGCCACGGTCCAATAGTCTTCCACATTCCGCAGTCTCCAATGCTGGTAGCAAAAGCAGCGTCATGGACGGGGCCATTGCCTCTGGGGTCAGCAAGTTTGCAACTCTGTCGCTACATGACCGGAAGGAGAGACACCACGAGAAAGACCATAAACGAAATCATAGTATGGGACACATTTCCAGCAAGAGCAGTGACAAACTGAACCTAGTTACTAAAGCCAAAACGGACCCAGCTAAAACTCTGGGGACATCCCTGTGTCCTCGGATGGAAGATGTCCCCTTGTTAGAGCCACTGATCTGTAAAAAGATAGCTCATGAAAGACTGACGGTATTGGTTTTTCTTGAAGACTGTATAGTCACTGCTTGTCAGGAGGGATTTATTTGCACATGGGCAAGGCCTGGTAAAGTGGTAAGTTTCAATCCCTAATGCCGCACCAGATCTAGAACTTGACAGGTAGTGATTTTTATTTCCTGTGGGAGGGGTGGGCTGTACAATGAATGACACTTCTTAATGTAAATCTAAATGCACCAGAGCCATAACTTTGGATACTGCATGCCATGTAATTCTGAATCATTTGATAATTCACCTTAGAGCATTTAAAAATACATAATCAGACTAATTGCCAGCCAGGTCAGTCATCCCTCTGGGTAGATAGAGTCCCAAAGTTAGCATTCCTGTATCAGGTTATTTCAGTTTTAGGGAAATCATGACAGTGTGGAGAAATATGACATTAAAACGCTAAAGTCAAAATTTATGCTTTAACTGGGATATTTTTTGCGTAACCACTGAACTAGATTGTTGTACACCTGGTCAGTGTGTGTACAGATGGGTATTATCATTTATAGTCCAACTTTTTATCTTAAATTATAAAATACTTAGGAATTTATGAAATTTAACTTAGGAACAAAGCGTTCATCAGGGTTGATTGATATTATTTTTACATTGTCTGGCAATCCACAGAAAGAGAAGAGCCTTAATTTTTAAAACCCATTTTAGTCATTTTATGACAATTAAAATTGTTTAATAAACATCTTTTTTCAAAGAAGCAGTTTGTAGAACTCTGATTGAAATTGTGCACTAAAACCTCTGTGTGTTCCAGAGCCTGGGCAGTTAAGATGTTCTGTGGCCAGGGACAGCAGCCATGGCTTTCAGAAGGCCCCTTGCCACGTCGGCTAAGACTCACATGCTGGATGCACACAGCTTAGTTTTCCCCCCAGCAGCAGAAAGGAGGTTCTGTGTGTTTTGTATGGAGGGGAGGGCCAGGAAGTTGGCTGGAGGCAAGGACAGACTCCTCGGGTCTGCTTTGTGTGGACGGTTAGGTGTCCAGGCTGCAGTGTACCTCCTGACATGGCATTTGGATGGGTTCAGTTTCCCCAGGTGAAACACATGCAAACACACACACACACACACACACACACACACACACACACACGCAGCATGCACGCACAGCCTTTGTGCTCCTGTCCAGCAGCTGTGAGCTGGGACTCTTGGAGACAGATGCTGCTGTAGGACTCCAATCCTTCTGAGTGCCATCCCTCCCTTGGCCCGTGTCCTCAGGAGCAGTGCTGTGTCAACTGCCCCTGTGGCGGGAAAAGTGGCGGTTTGCTTTCAGCTCCTAGGGGCCTGCTCAGCTGCTCAGGAATTTCTTCTCAAACACTAGTTTCCACAGTGGAGGACAGTTCATTGAGCTGGGTATTTTGGGTCAAAATGATAATTTATTTCTTAATTTATTTAGAGCATTTAGGATTATTTTTCTGTGGTGTACACCTTCGTAATTAAATACAGCAGTAATGATCATTTGGAGTGAACATGGCTCAGTACCGAAGACTTGGCGGGGCTTTTATGTCTCCAAGGTGTCGAGGTTCTGGTAGACAGTGGTCAGCTACTGGCTTCCCTCTCCAGAAAGCCAGGCCATGGCCCAGGCCCCTTCCTTTGTTCTTACATGTTCATGGTGGATCCGGGCCCCACTCCTATCCTGCTCCCCCTTGAAAGTGGCTGTTGTTTAATGTGACGGCCACGGAAACATCCTGCCTGCCATGAGATCATAGCAGTCTTCAGCGTGTCTCACCTGTGTGCCAAGGCACTCCTTGTCCCTGAGTAACTAACTCTTCACAGGGTGCTCATGTCCCATCTGCCCCAGAAAGTGACTCCTATGTTTGTAGGGTTCTGGTCAGAGGTAGCAAAGACTGCTGCCATCCAGACCTTCAGGACGTCAGAGGTCAAATTGAGCTGCTGGGTGGGCAGGCTAGAAATGAAACACTCCATGTGCACTTTCTGAAATTCACTTTCAAATGCTTCTGAGTCATTGAGTATGCAGTTTCCAAATTCAAGACCTTGTTTGGCCTAAATAGAGAGTGGCTAGTCATGGGTAAGTAACGTTTATGGTGAAGCTTATGGTAATCTCTCAGTTTGAGGGTATCTTTGCTGGCAGGGGTCCATTGCATGTGCATCTGTGGACCCAGCACAGATAATGGGTGCTTACAGATTCTCTGCCCTGGTAGCATTCCCAGCCCCATGAGCTGGGGTCAAGGGGAAATTGCTAGGGTGCTGAGTGACTCCCTCCAGTCACTTGCTGGTGGGTAAGGGGGAGGCAGAACAGGGTGGACACTACTCCCTTAAAAGGGGGGTGGGGGTGGGGAAGCAGGTCCCACCGATTTTGTCGGATGGAGACCTATGAATTTTCTTCTGCATCTCCCATAAAAATGTCACAGTTTGTGATTTGGGATTTGGTCACAGTCTCTTCCAGCTTCTGCTGCTAAGTGTTGTGCCCTTGATAATTAACCTGGAAACCCTGTTTGGGGTCCTTTACTGTGTGTGTGTCTTACCCTCCTGGGCTCCCTGCTAAGTTCAGGGTCTGGTAAGAGCCCAGGCCAGCTCTGGAGGGCTGTCTTAGCTGCATGACCTGACCCAGGCCGGCCCCTGCATGGAGGGCGTGGTGCTGCTCCAGGCCCACTCTGCCCCCCTGACTGACTCCTGCCCCCCTTTCTTTGACAGCCGGCAGAGCAGTTCTGCAGGCAGGAGGACAGAGTGCAAGGTGTACTCCAAGACCAGAACTAAAGGTGCGGCAGCTCCAGAAGAGGTGCTGGTGCTGAAGGGGGGCTGCCTTCCTCCCTGTGTGCCCGCAGACAAAGGTGGTGGGGAGTCATGGGGTTGCAACAATTGTCACGGTGGTTCCTGATCTCCAAAGAAGCAGGAATAGGGCCACCGTGCTTCCACAGTAGCCGCCCAGAGAAATTTGGGGAGCGTGTTTTTAGTTTTCTCAACAAACTTTGAGCTTCCTCATGAAAACCTTTCTGAGCGTTGTCATGAGCAAATGTCTGTGGTACCTAGCTCCTGGAGTAAAGCAGCTTTTGGCAAGAGGCTCTTACAGGCAGAAGTCCAGTCTGCGCGGTATAGCCCAGAGTCGCATGGGGCTCAGTGAGGGCACCACTGTACAGGTGAAACTCCTGCCGATCCTGCTTGCCCATCACAGGCAACCTTTCTGGTGACTCCAGAGACCAGCTGCACTGTAGCTGTGGTGAATCAGGCCCCAGCTTCCCCAGTTTACCTTCTCTGTGCATGTGGTGCCAGGGATTATGCCAAAGGACTCAACACCTGGCAGACAGGCGCTGCACTTCTGAGCCACATCCCAGCCCTATGGAAAGGCTTAGATGGTGTACCTTCTTTTAAAGGCAAATGTTCCAGAGACTGGGTGATCCCTGCAGCTACTAGCTTCCACCTCCAAATTAGCCTACACAGGCTAAAGACCATCGTTTGTCCTGCTGATTGGGTTTAGAAGTGCTCTGGGAGTCAGTCAATTGGGATGCAGGGTGGGTGCCATTAGAGCAGCAGAGGCAGAGAGAAGAGCAGCTAGTATCTCAAAGGCACTCTTAAATTAGATGGGGCAAGGGCGGCAGAACTGCAGTTTCTGGGGATGTGCACACAGCTCACCCCAGGTGATGGCCAGTGTCACCTGTAGGATTTGTCTTAAACACCCAGGGCACAGCCATTCCTCCCCATCCTGTGATGCATTCTGAATTTTTAATAAATTCTAACATTACTGAATATGTGCTAAAATTAGCGAAGCCTGCCTTAGCACATGTGTGTACCTGTGTGCAAGGTCCTCTCACCTCTTGCTGGAGGGAGATGTTTTCTTTGTTGAGCAAGCTCAGAAGTGTGAGGAGTAAGAAGACACAGACACGGAGAACCAGAAAGGATCCTGTGGAAACCCAGTGCCACCTGAGGGAAAACTAGGGACAGAGCTTAGTGGTGGCTTTTCCAGTAGCTGATCTTGGAGTGCAGGCTATGCTGTGGGCAGTCAGGCAAAGGGCTCCATGGTCCCTTACCCATTTTGGCTCAGGGCCAGTTGCACCACTGAGGCATGTGTGTCCACTGTCTCTTACCCATGGAGCCTCCGTGCACTTCTCTGGGTAGGCCTGATACTGACTTGAAGACATGGCCTCTGGCTGGAGTTTGGTTCCTAAGGCTGAACTGCTCTCTGTCCTGGGACTGCATGGGGGAGCCACCACACCCACCATGCCCTGTTTATGTCAGAGCATGCTGTTTGCTTTGGGCTGACTGGACCCCAACCTGGCTTAGGTTAACAAGGTGCTCATCAAAGTGGTGTCTGTCCCAGAGAGAGGAGACGTCTGTCAGTGTGGCCCTGGTAAAGCCTTGGCTCCTTGTGGAAAAGCACTTGTATTCAACTGTTACCTTGAAACTCAGATCCCACATTCAATTGTAAGAATGCTCTTCTCACGGAGCGGCTGTCCCATGATGCTGAGTTTTCCTTCATGCTGCAGTTACTACATTATCTTTGTATCGTGGTTCAATTCCTGACTCTTGAGTTAAAAAGTATGAAAACCCTGCATTTTAACTTCTGTGTACTTGGGTTTAAAAGACTGTTATTGGGTGACATTGTGTAAAGTATGGGTCTGCTCACCTTCAGTGAAAGTCGGGGGAAAACATGTAATCCTTTCTTCCGTTCCCATCTGATCTCTTCACAACTTGAATAAATTTCATGAAGAGCCCTCCTGCTGTGAACTACCAGGAAACTGAGCTCCTAATGTTGCAATAACCAACGAAAGCTTGAATATCAGTGTTGTCACCCATTTTCTGAGAACCATGTTTCTGTTTGATTGCTTTGTCTTTTAGCTGTTCCCTTGTCCCTGTCACAGCAAAAGACTTAGCACATACTTGACTTCTGAAGTACTGGAGGCTGTCCTCTGTATATTGACCTTGAATAAACGTGTGACTGCATTGTAAATGTAGATAAATTTGAAGTCATTTTCCCATCTAAGCTTTATAAAAAGGAATCTCAGTGAGCCAAAAAAGCAAAGCTGTTAAATGCTGTAAAATTCAGAGCCTTGTTAATGTTTATAAAACTACCATGGAAGACTCTTCTGTGGCCGTGTGTCTCCAGTTAGCATACTAGACGAAATGCTCACTCTGAGCATCAAAGATTCTGTTCTGTGCCAGCTGCTCTCAATGAGGCGCTGGGATTCTCTTTGAGTGTGAAAAGGTTTAATGTAATGTTAACTCTCGGAAGGTAGCTGGTCTACCAGCTGGCTCTGCAGCCACCTAGCCAGCCTAGTGAGCCAAAAGCACCGTGGGCCTCTGGAGGAGCTCTTCCCTCTCTCAGCTAACTTCCCACCTCACCCCTGCTGGGCTTCTGTGCAGGGGGATGGCTGTTGTGATCACCTAGCGCCCAGTGCAGCAAGAGCAGTAGGTGACTCCACTGGGTAGGAGCATCAGCCATGCACACTGTCCTGCTCTAAGCGCAGCCCTCAGTCAACTGATGCCATTGATTACCTCTGTCTCCAAACACTTCTGTGTAAGAATTGCAGATGGACAGTGTAAACCCACAGGTCCCTGCCAGGGTAACAAGGTGCGAGTGAGCTGGCCCAGACGCTTCCTCCTCTGGCCCATGCTGCCCCCACTCACCTGTCGGCTCTTGTTTCCTGAGACACTGGGCTTTGCTTAGCTGTCTCTCCTCCAGGCTGGTGGCCTGGCAAGCCCTATACTCTGCCTCTCAGCCCTCACAGATAGTTCCCTTACTGCCTGACTCCATGGGTGCAGCAAGTTGGGTTGGCTTTGAGTACTGCAAAGCAGGAGAGATGTTCAAACCTGTAGTTCAAAGTGATCTCCCAGCCTCCCCCGCAGGAGCAGCACAGGGCTTTGTCTTAGCACTAAATAGCTTTAAAGTCCTAAAAGATAGGTTAACGGCATTCTCAATTTTGTTTAAAGAAAATCATAACATTTGATTTAAAACAAAAACAAAAACATCTAGTGTGTGTGTGTGGAGAAAAAATGATGTCATCCTTGTCCCTCTGTGTAGGGCTGTCTGTGGACATTTGTGGTGTGTCCAGTTAGTCTGGGCAGCACCTCCATCTTGGGGCCGCACCTCTGAAACTACCCTTCCCCTTGAGTGGACTCTGAACAGCTCCTTGGAAGGATGAGCTTTGGAGGATTTTGCACCCTTTTTTCCTCCGTGGCAGACTTCAGAGCCCAGCAGGTCACAGGATGAAGGCCTCAGCTAGCAAACATTTTTCTAAGTGCACAACATCTGAGAAGCCTTCAGTTTTGAACCTTTTGTTTTCTTTCCCTAGATGTCTTTAAAGAGTTGACTATTAACCCTTTTCTCATCAGAGACCAGATTGTATAGCCCCCTTCTGTGACACTTGCAGTGTTGCCTGTCAGTGGTAGATCAAGGGACAAGGCCCAGAAGCCAGCAGGAGCCAGAGTCCCAGGCCATTGGACTGAGAGGCAGGGATGGACACGGACACTGTGAGCTTCCTAAGCTGTCTTGTTGAGTCTGGGCATGCCAGTCTCTTCACGGACCTTACACACAACTGTGGCTTTCTGTCCAGGCTCTCTCTGGCCCTTTGGACCGTAATAATGGATTATTAATATTAAGCTCAGACAGAGAAGGTAAGCCACCAAGGGCTATGAAGAGCATGTGCAGGTGTTGTCACTTGGGATGGTACTCATTGTGCCCCATCTGAAGAGGCATGAATTGCTTAATTACTTCTGTCTGGTCTTTACCTGATAGCAGTTACTGGTGTAGAGGGCCTCAGGGCCACTCGTCCCTCTGAGTTGAGACGGCGTAGACTACAGTGGTCACTTCTAAGCTCTCAGGGCCAGTCTCCCTGGCTGGTCTGTGTTACTTTGTTTGGAACTGAGGGGTAAATGGCTTTGAACAACTAGGTGGGTGAGAGGTGGGGCACTCAGCCTGCACGGTTTCCTTGAGGTATTGTCAGATGTTTATGGCCTTGCAGAGGTCAGATAGGGAAAGGGCAGCTTTTCCACAACCAGAGCTGGAGGCCGATGTGGGCCCAACAGAGCTACAGAACCTGTCTCTGCTCCACCCTGCATAGTATAGTGTAGCATCTAGTCAGTTATGATCCATCTCAGCAGTGTCCTCCAGGGAAGGAAAATGGATGTGATCTTTGGTTGTAGCGGTGTACAAGTCTTTGGGTTTTGTTGTTTTATATGCTGGTGGGGTAGGCTTAATTCTATTGGCTTTGTGTTTATTGTAAATTAGAATCCAACCCAAAACCAAGACCTAGAGTATTTTGTTGTGTAGTTTTGAAATGAAATGTCCAGAAGTGCTGGTGGCTTCGGTGAGACCAGAAGAGCTTGGTAACCATTAGGTTTAGGAGTTGTCTTTGTTGCAGAGACCTTTTGCTTGCTTTTTTTTGTGAGGCCTCGTAGATACTGTGCTGGTCTCTGAGCCCAGGCCCTAATCTTGACTCATCTGTTCCCAAGCAAAGGAATCAGGATGACGAAGTAAAACAACAGTCCTGAGGGTGGGCCGAGGAGGGCTGTGGAGCCTCCGTGCTTCAGGACAAGAGTGGTTCTTCTGCCCCTTCCACCTCCCAAACTGTCTCACACTGACAGGTTCAGTGGCACTCAACTATACCCCTGAAAAGGGTGTGTTTTACGTTGTCTTTCTGGGGTTTCATACGGGGTCTCCTACAGCCCCGCCTGGCTTAGATTTCCTACATGGCTAAAGATGACCTTGGACTCTTTTTTTTTTTTTTTTTTTTTAAAACAAATGTGAGTTCACTGTCACTGTCCTCAGACACACCAGAAGAGGTCATAGGATCTCATTATAGCATTACAGATGGTTGTGCGCCACCATGTGGTTGCTGGGAATTGAACTCAGTGTTCTTAACCGCTGAGCCATCTCATCCCGACCTTGGACTCCTGACCCTCCTCCACCACCTCCCCAGTGCTGGGATTATAGGCCTGTACCACCACACCCTATCTCACATTTTCTTTTGAATCACACACACACACACACACACACACACACACTGTCCCAGTGCCTCTAGCTCATTGGCAAAGCTGCGTCTCTAAGAAGTTAACAGGTGTTGCTGTCACTATTCTAATGTTTAATAACAAAGCTAGGCCGTTTTCACCTGACCCCGCCCAGTCTGACCCCAGGACACCCTTCCCTGTTCTACACACTTTTCAGTTTCTGGCCTGTGCTAGCTTCACACTCTCTTCTGGGCATGTGAAGCACCTGAATATGCTGTGTCCCAACCAGCCCAGGGCCCCAGCAGGCTGGTGTACTCAGGAGCCTGTGACCACAGGGCCAGGAAATGGAGGCCAGGTCTGTTTCTTGTTTGATCTTTCCAGTAACCAAGAGTTTGTTCCTCTCTATGGTGGAGGGTCCCAGGTCCTAGACCCCACTCCATGGCCAGGGTTGACATTGCAGAAGTGAAGAAGTGAACCCCCACTGACCAGAACCCAAATTCCTGACATTTGAGTGGGAACTATAGAAAGGAAGGCAGATGTAATCTGTTGGTTTAGGAGACTTATGTTCTTCTTGGCTCCTGACCACCACCACAGACAATTAGGGCCTTGAGCATGTGTTGACTCTGGCTGGGAGTTGTGTTCTACAGCCCACAGATGGGTGACTTAACAAGACAGACTAAGTGAAAGCAGCACGTACCGTGTCATTGGGACCTAGAAGCTTGGAGTCCTGGAAACCCCTCATCCTCAGGATTGCAAGGAAAGGGATTGCAGAGACCGCTAGGGTGGGCACATTCAACAAGGAAGAGGCAGGGGGTTGTCAGACTCCTGTTGATTCCCATGGCAATTATGAGTCACTTGGCCACTGAACACCAGAGGTGGGGCCTGTCCAAGTTGAAATGTGCTATGTTGTAAGCAGTGTATGGCAAAGGCTTTTATACACTTGCCTTTTAAAAATCCATTTTACATTTAATTATATACTATAATAAGTTAGGATGCATTCAGTTAAAATTTATTTCACCTGGTTTTTAAGTCATTAATTATTGTTTAAAGATTGTGCATATCCCACTTGGCTGGCAGCACTCTTCCATTGGTTGGCCATGGCCAGAGGCGACACCCACAGTGACAGGGCCGGCCATCTCTCTTTGCACATTAGATTACATACTCAAGTGGCTGCTGCATGTGTGCTGCCCTCAACCCGAGGCTGGGTGGGCCAGAGCTGGTGTATCCTGCGTTGTGTGCACCAGCCCTCCCTCACTGGCCTAGTGGGTTTGCAGGGGGTTGAGGGGTGTGGCTCTCTGATGCATTATCTGCACAGGGGTCTGAGGATAAGAGCTCCTACAGATGCAGCGCAGGGGCTGTCGCCACACTCCGTCTGTTCTTGACCCTTGGTTTTGTCTAGACCAATAAGTAGATTCCAGTCCTAGGCTTGCGGTGGACCAGCTTTTTCCTTACCCCCCCCCAACACAGCTTGGGGTGAAGCTGATGACCCATTCACAACTGTCAGCTCTCATTTCTGCGCTAAGAGTCCATGAAAATGTAGCGGTGTTTACTTAGCGTTAAATGTTGTCATTTGTAAATAATACTCAACAAGTAAATAGTTCTTTGGGACAGCTAAAAGATGCTTAATTCCATGGAACCCAGTTTTTAGTTCTAATGCTACTGTAACCTTCACATTTCTAAGAAATGAGCACCCCACTGATGTAACTGCACACAGCCCAGAATGAGTGCCCTTGGCTCTGAGGGCAGTTAGGCTCGCAGTGGTAGCCAGTGTGGGCGGCTCCTCTTCCCTTTACCCATTGCAGCTGCAGGAATCACCACCCAGAGCCTCATCTCCTTTTCTGCCCCTGCAGCGCCTGTCTATCTACTGGCCAAACTAAAGCTTGGGGTGCTGCCTCAACACCCTCAACAAGAAAGCAAGTGCACCCCAGGAGGAGATGCCTTTTAAAAAGTGCCACTAGACTGTCCTTGGAGGACCACCCGGCTCTGAGGGCCTGTCCTGAACCTGGCTCGAGGTGGAGCGGTGACCCTGTCCTTAGCTACATTATCTGAGCCACCCTCTCCTCAAGGCTCTGATAGTAAACACCTCCCCTGCCTTCTAGCTGTTGAGGCAGGATCTCATCCAGGCACTGTACCGTGCTCTCAGAGGAATTAGCTAGGCAGACCGGGGAGTGTGTTAGAGCCTGGCTTCCTGCCCTGGAAAAGGCATGTGAGCCTGTGAGAATGCTGGCAAGGGTGAGCGCCGGGGCTCTGCGCCGCCCTGCGTCTTGCTGGAATAATGGAAACTGCTTTGTTTACAGGGCTTGTTGTCAACCCCAAACCAGGCCAGTCCTCCAGGTGGGACTGCAGTGTAGCAGCTGCACTGCTGCTCCCAGGCTCCCCGGACACGCGTGGACTGAGGGAGTGACAGACGACAACGGAGCCATGAGCTGCGCTGGAGCCACAGGCAGGCGGCAGGCGGCAGCGGCAGCGGCAGCGGCAGCGGCCTGCAGGGCTGTGTGGAGCTGCTAAACCCAAAGAGTTGTTTCCATTTTTACGTCTGTTGGGGCTGCAGTAAAAACTGAGAGATGGAGTTTTCTTGCTTTTTACTCTAAAACTCAATGTAACTAAATCCACATATATAATATATAGACACACACATATCTACATAGTGTAAAGTAAAGTGTTTCTTGAACAGGAAACTTTAAATGGAGCTGCTCTAAATAGCACTTGGCTCTGGTTTTGCACTGATGTGATTTATACTTTAGGTGGTCATTTGACAGCCTGGGATGCACTCATGGAGACAGTTGTCACCTTCTGGCTTAAACACGTGCTGCAGAGAGACATGCTGCAATCATAGACTTAAAAATTGTTTGCACTTAAAACAGTTTAATGCTAATAGAAAATGCCTTTGAACACGGGGGCAGCGGCCTCCTGGCCTCCACAATATGGAGTGGAGACGACCTTTTTATCTGTTAACATTTATTTTAGTACTGTTGTTTCCAACGCAATCAAGTCTGTACTATACATGTAAATAATGTAATTCTGAAATGGGGGAAATAGTCACCCCCACTAGTAATTTTCATCATTTAAGAGTGATATTTCTAATTTACAAGAACATTAATATTAAAATTATCTTGAATATACTGTTTGTTTATCTTTTTTTTTAACTTAAATTGTATGGTTCTGTTTGTTCTGGCCTCACTCCTTGGTTGGTACTGAAGTACTTCATTCTTTGTGTATCACATCCCTTGATCTCTCCTGTCAGTCTGTTAGAAACACGGCTTGTTGGAGAATTCTTGGCTCTGGGCCAAATCCACACACTGTGAGGCTGCTCAGGCGCGGGGACTCTGGTGCTGTGGGGCTGCCCAGGCGCGGGGGACTCTGGTGTAGGCACATGCCGCCTTTTCCTTATGGCTTAGAGAGTCCACCTGCTGTCCTTGAAAGCTGAGCCCACAGCTTCCGCAGCAGCACCAAGACGGAGGTAGCTCAGACATCAATCGCGTGGGGCTTCCGGAGGGTTGGCATCAGCAGGCGGGCATCTTCCTGTTCCGGTTGAATTCCTCGCCCGCCTGTAGCTGCTGCAGGTGATAGAGACAAAGCCATGTCCAAGCAGGAGAACCTTTCTCGGCTTTTTTTTTAATGATTTATTTTCTGTATATGAGTACACTGTAGCTCTCTGCAGACACACCAGAAGAGGGCATCGGATCCCATCACAGATGGTTGTGAGCCACCATGTGGTTGCTGGGAATTGAACTCAGGACCTCTGGAAGAGCAGTCACTGCTCTTAACCACTGAGCCATCATCTCTCCAGCCCCCTTTCTCAGCTTTTAAGGAATCATACACAGCTGGGCCCTGAAGGCTTTATGTGGGTGAGACTGAGCCACAAAGTACTGAAACATTTCTCCACATGAGCCCATAAAACTGAGGCGTGTGGAGCTCTTGCTAGGTTGCTGAATTTGTAGCAGCTGTGGCTGCCACAAGATGCTGCTGCTGCAAGGTTCACCAATGCAAAGCCCACGCTGGTCTTCAATCATGGTAGGTTCCTGGCACTCAGGCTGAGAAGCCACTTCTGCTGATGCCTGCAAGGCCTCTAGCCTTGCCTCAGCCTTGGGACGGGGCAACCCAGGACGCTAAGACTCACACCTTCTTCTTTCCTGTTTTATCTGTTGTATTCTGTTTTGACAGGCCTTGGCCAGTCTGGAACTCACAGTGTAGCTTAGATCACTTCAGAATGGAAGCAGCCTGCCTCCCCCAGCCTTAGTCTCAGTGCACGGATTACCAGCTTACGCCACTGTGCCTGGCTGAAGACTCAGTGTATGCGTATGGCAGTCAGAGGGCACTCGAGGGAGTCGTTTCTGTCCTTCTTACCATGTGCGTTCTGGGGATCAGGTTAGGTCATGAGGGTTGGTGGCGTTGAACCTGCTCACTGTGTAAGTAAAACAATTTATAAACCACTGCTCCCATCATATTAGAGGAAGGTGTTGGCACACTTTACAGTTTGGTGTTCCTGCCATCTTGGAACCCTGATCACACAGAAAAACTTAGCCCCTTGAGTCCAAAACACCTACAAGAAAGTGACTAGGAACTGCCCTTGAAACCAGAGCCTGCAGCAGAGCCTAGTGGCCTCCAGAGCAGCTCTGTCCTAGATGCCCCAATCTGAGGAAGTGGCAGGTACACACCACGTGTGTGGACCTTGAGCAATCATCTGAAGATAAGTGGCCCTTTCCCTCCCTCACCCAGTCTCTGTCACCCTGTGTCTTCATTTGACCTGCTGTGTCCCAGTTTACCTTAGATGATTCTGTGCCTGTAACGATTTTCTGACTGTTTCTTAGATCAGTCTCTAGCCACGTGGTCTAAGACGCCTTCCATATGGTTCTGTAGCTACCCCACCACCATGGACACCAGCGTACAGCAGGTCCTGGAGCCATAGAAGTGACAGTCAGCTCACTTACCTGGTCCTGTAGGACTTGACATGCCCCTCTGAGGATCTAAGGTAGAGGGAACGCTGCATCCTAGTGCCTACAGTCATGTTAGATACTAGTCGGGAATGGTGAGACTTCTTGGTCTTTCCATTCAGAATGCTGTGGTGACAGGGTGACAATTCAGACACAGGGAGACGTTGGTGTACTGGGCAGGTATGCCAGGCCCACGGGAGGCCGAGAAAGCCGAGAGGTTTCCTCTTAGGTCCTTGCTGCAGTCTTTCCAGGGCTGCCTCTCTGCCCTAACCCCTTACCCAGGCTCAGCCCAGCTTGTCAGCCTTGCTGGTTGTCCTTTGGGCCATGCTGTCAGGCCCTCTTCCATCTTTGGGCCCTTTCTGTGCTGGCCTGGCTGTGAGCCTAATGCCTACTGAGACTCCTAAACCAACAGCAAAGGCAGGACGGCCCTTCCCTGCAGACACTATCCTCCACACCGGAGGACACCCCCAGACCCTGGCTCTGCCCATTCTAAGCCTCATCTCCAGGCTCGAACTTGCCTTTGCTGGCCATCCATACCGACAGTGATCCACGCCCATACTGCCCATGAAGCTTGGGTCACTAGAGTCAAGAAAGGGCATCAGAGATTTGAGACTCAACACTTCCCTGTTAAGTTTTACTTTTTAAATGGTGTAAATTTGAAAAGATTTAAAAAAAAAAAAAAAAAGTGTACTCAATTCCTTTGTTCCCCAGGGCGGAGCAGAGGCTAGGCTACTGCTAACAGTGCTTACCCAGAGTGCACGGGGCCCCAGAGCCCTCCCAGTCAGTGCCATTTATAGTGTATTCATCCCTTCCCTATAGTGAAACAGGCAGAGAGAGAGAGAGAGAGAGAGAGAGAGAGAGAGAGAGAGAGAGGGAGAATGAACACGGTGCTGGCATGTGCACCCATGCACATGTTGCAGAAGCCGGAAGTGGACACCTAGTGTATCATTTACTGTTTTCTGTGCCATTGATAGTCTCACTGAACCTGGAGCTTGCGGGTTTTGGTACACGAAAGCCCCAAAGCCCCTCCCACCTGCAGCTCAGGAAAGTGAACACAAAGGAGTGGTTCAAAACGCATCCAAATGGAGAATGTTCTGATGAGATACTGAGTCAGTACCTTAGTGGAAGTCAGCCTCTGACAGCGTTCCTATGAGGTACCACAGCCACAACACCTGGAACACCTGCCAGTCCTGTCAGGAAGACACTGAGGTGCAACATGCAAACCGCCTCTCAACCAAGCCTACATCACTCATCACAGATTGTGGTCTATCTTTTATTTGTTTTTTGGGTTTTTTCTTTTTTTCTTTTTTTTTTTTTTTTTTTGAGGCAGGGATACTATGTAGCTCAGGCTGGACTCTTCCTCCTCTGTTTCCCCAGTGCTAGAATTACAGGCATGAGCTACCACGCCCCATCTTATCTGTTCTTCGTTCATATAAAGTCACCTCAGATCCTTACATTAAGAAAATGAAATAAACCCTTGAATGAGGTGGATTTACAAATATATTAAACTGGAACCTTCAGTACAGCTGCATTGGAGTGAAGCACATGCGGCTCCAGGTTGTGGATAGAGACGGCTGCAAGGCAGCATGTCCCAGGCCAGCAAGCATCGTGAGGAGCACCAGCACATGGCATCCTTTAGCCCATCCACTCTCAGCCGCAGAGGCCTAAGCCTGCCATGGTACCAGCCCTTGCTCTCCCAGAGGATGACCAGGTGGCATGCTGTTCAGTATTCACCCCCTTTCCTGTTGATCGTGGGCAGGTGATAGTGTTTCAGGTGAGGTTTGATGTCCTTCTGTGTGTCTGTCTGGTGAAGAAGAACCACAGACACTGAGTGGAGGCCAAGGCCAGGCCCCAGACCAGCCCCACAGGGAAGCTAGAGACACACTACCTTCTTGTTCACAACAGCACACTTCAGGGGTCTCAACACAGGGACTCTTGCATTTGCTCCAGTGCCCAACACTGACCGCAGGGCAGGGCTGGAACATGATGACAGTTTGGTCATTCCGGACAGCCTCAGTCTGGGAAGCTCCGTCAAGCTGGTCGGCCCTTGTTGTCTGGTATGGCCTTCCTCTTGCCGCAGGGACTGCTTCTTGAAACAGAACACCAATCAGTTGCCCTTCAGGAATCAGGTCAAGCAAAGGAAGCTCTTTTGCCAGCTCAAACTTGGGTGACACTATGGTGCACAGACATCCCAGAGTGTGGTGGCAGCCCCCCCACAACCCACAACCAAAAGCAGGCCTCCCTTGAAGTCCTTGTTCTGTCCAGACCCTACCAAGCGCTGGCCTCAATGCAGCTTTACCACTGAGCTCCAGCCAGCTCAGCACGGTGACGGCGGAGTGCAGGCGGAAGGCATGCACAGGGCTGTCAGCCACTGCAGCTCTCACAGGGCTTTCCAGCACATTTACCCCAGCAGGCTTTTTGTTCAGCTTCAGGGTAAAAATGGTTTCTGCATCTGTTTGTGTTTGAGATAAGGCCTCACTATGTAGCCCTGGCTGGCTTCAAACCCACCATGTAGACCAAGATCTCCCTGCTCCTGCCTCCCCAGTGCCAGGGCTAAAGGCATGTCCCATTATCCCCTGGAACGAGGCTCTGCCACCTTAGGTGCCCTCACTGAAGGTGTGGGGCATACCACAACTTGGAGACAGGCCCACCTTGGATGTGACTGCACTTTGGGGGCAGGGCACCATGGAGGGGACCAGCAGATAAGCTTGGGGGCAGTCTGCAGGCCATCGGTGGTAATGGGAGCTGGGGGGCTGCAGGCCCCCTGAAGGGAAAGCCCTGGAGGAGTGGGAGATGGTGCTACACAAGTGCACCTGCCTCCTGGTCTGCACTGGACATGGCAGTCAAAGCTCTGGCAGACACTGGCTGCAATGGATCCATGGGATCAGCTAAAAAGAATGAACAATGTACAGGCAGAGTTTAGGTGCTAGCCCTAAGCTTAACACCGGCAGAACTAAGCTACTGGGTACTACATGTCAGGATGAAGAGGGTAGGGGAAGGATGGAGAAACTGTAAAGTGAAGCTGCCATCTCTAACCAGGAGCATGCAGTCCCTGATGGCCACGCTGCTGCTCCCCCTTGGCCTGCCATGCTCACCAACTATGGCTAGCGGCTACTGTGGCTTCTTAGTACCTCCTGACAGGCTCATTCTCAGGAGATGGGCAGGTATTACCACAAAAGGTTTTGGCCCAGAACAGGTACTTGCACAGGGTCACCAGGTCAGGTATCATGAAAGGGTCCCCTCTCTAGGCTTGCTCACATGTAATGTCAACCATGGGTCTTTAGCTAGCAAGGCAGAAAAGAGCCTGGGGAGTTAGTAGTTAGATCCGGGTCCCACAGGGCAAGCAGAACATTCCTAAGCTGAGACCATAGTAGCATAGTAGCATAGTAGCATAGTTCAGGCCTCGGCTGACACGCTGCCCTCTGGGACAAGTGTGACAGCACTCTCCACAACCTTCTGGTGGCCTTCTCAGACACAGTCCCTGGAGGCTACCAGGCTCCACCCTGCTCACTTATTTCAGCCCGTACCTGCTTTCTGCCCTCCTTTGATAGAGACCAGTTGTGACTGGATGACTCTGGCCCCATGGCGTACTTGGGGTAAAAAGCTTTCCTGTGCTTGGCCAGGGTCTGGGTCTCAGCTGCCCTACAGGGGAGGAAAGGAAGGTGACCACCTCCACTAATGGCTCCAGAGTGTAGCTGCTTCCTTCATCTACAACCCGCCATTAGAGTAGCCATTCATGCTTCTTTGCACATGAGCTAGAAGCAGCCTTCTCGTCCCTTCCTGTAGCCATCCAACATTGTCTGGGCTGGGAGCAAAGGGTACCTTAACATGCAGGATTTTACGTGCCTTCCTAGGACCAAACAGTCCAAGTGAGGAGTGTGTTGATGTGTGCAGACGGATGCCCTTGGTAAGCCCCTCCCACAGAGCACTCCAAGCACTTCTAGAGCTAGGTGGCATACAAGCCACTTGAAAATCAGTGTTCTTCCGCTGTCCTTCCTGGATGTGAGCCAGGCTCTCTAGGAGCTTACCTACTAGTGTCTTACCATTAATCAACAGCAGCCACACTGCCCTTTCTCCCTGGGTCACTAGTGGAGGTAGCCACAACACAGAGAAGGTCCCAAAAGGCCATGATCACTGTCAGGTCAGAGCTGTCCCCAGGTCAGTTCCTTGTGCCATGGGTCTCATAAATCAAGACTTCCCACTCATCACTAGGCAATCTACTCGAAATCCTACCTCTGCACCTGGAAATAGGGATGCTGAAGGGCTTGGTGAGCTGCGATTCGTTCATCAGGGTCATAAGCCACCATTGCATGCAGGAGGGAGAGGCATTGCGGGGACAAATTGGTTGTCAGTAGAGGTATTCCTGATCCCTTTTTAAAAGGAAAATCAAAACTCATAGCTCTCGACCTGTATTGAAAGCCCAATGATAATAAATCATCATGCCATTAAGAGTACTGGTAGCCATCCCTAACTCTAAGGGACCTGCACTGAAGGTAAGAGTTCACAACCCAAAAAGGGAGCAAGTCAGGCTGGGTGTGGTGGTACGAGCCTATAATCACTTGTGATATAGAGGGAAGAATGAGGTATGCAAGGCCAGCCTAGGCTACACAGAGTCTGAGGCAACCTAGGTTTTAAGGGGGTGTGGGGGAGAAGAGAACATGCAATACCTGAACTCCAAGAGAGGATCCTACAATGCCAGGGGATAGCCCAATCATCGGCCACAGATCTGACTACTAGCTAAAACACATTGCTCTGAGCCAGTAAGGAGGCTGAGCAAGGGGTGGATTTCTGCAGTTCCTGTTCAATTTTGGTGTAAACTAAAACTAGTCCAAAAAAATCTGGTAAGCAGGAATGTGTATGCTCTAAGCATACAAAGGCTCCCTTGCCTGTGGAGGCAGAAACCACGCCTCCCTGTATGACTAGAACTGACTGAAGGTGGAGAGGAAAAAACAGGCAGTGGCTTCCCTGTTGTCCTTCCTTAGACCAGGGGCTTCTGGGAGATCCCGCCCAGCAAGTTCCCCATTCCTGCAGGCCTCAGCTTCATCTATCATCAAAACAAAACTGCAATAGGGCTGTAAGGGCTGGACATCACTGTCACCCTCTTGACTGCTGATTGGCAGCCCAGGAAGTCATCATGGACAGCCTTTCTGACCCAAGCCACAGTTCTGACCCAAGCAGACCGGACTCACATATAAATGCTCTGGAGACAAAACCCAACACCAGGCCTTCCAAGAGACTATGAGAGTTTTCTGTGACTCAAGGATGAGGGCACTTCTCTAAGCCCTCCCTCAAAGTGATAGCTGGCCCCCCTTTCACAGAAGCCCAAGTGGGTGAGCGGCCCAGAAAATGCCATGGGGGTCATGGGGGTCAAGACAGTGAGTTTACCCCAGCCTCCCAAGACACATCACACTTACTGTTTGAACTTAGTGAGCGTCTTCTGACAAGGTGTGCCGATGACATCATGGATTTTTGAGATCTGGTCCAGTTCATTCACACCAGGAAAGAGGGGCTGCAGGCTGCAGGGCATAGGAGTGCTGCAGTGAAGCCAGGATGGGCTGCCTACAGGGCAGGCCTCCCTGAAGGCTCAGTCCATAGAAATAAGCCTGATATACAGCAGGCCTCTGGCTTGGAGACTGCGGTTGCTCTTTATTTGGTCTGGGGTTTCCCTATGGCCCCGAGTATTTCTTTTCTTTCTTTTAAAAAAGATGTGTTTAAACTTAAATGTTTTATTTTTTTTTAATTATGTATGGGTATTTTGCCTCCATGTATACCTGTCCCTGCCGGATGCTCAGGTAAGCCCTTAGAACTAGAATTATGGATGGGTGTGAGTCATCATGTGGGTGCTAGAAACTGAACCCAGGCCCTCTGGGAGAGCAGCCAGTGCTCTTAACCTCGGAGCCATCTCTCCAGCCTCCCTCCCAAATATTTCTTAGGAGACGGCCAACAGACTGCTCCAGGACAGTCAGAGCTACACAGAGAGACCCGTCTTGGGAAAAAAAATTAGACCTATAGGAATAACCCAATCTATGTTCTGGGCCACAACAAAAACTTCAAATACAACTCTGGCTGTAGGACTCTTTAGCTTCATGACCAAATGGGATGCTATGAGAGAAAGAACAGCCCTGAGGGAGAGGATGTGTGCAGAGCCCAGCAGGTTTACTAGTGGCTCGCCTGAGGCTGGCTGGCACTGTGCTCAGACATCATTGGCTGCTGTGCTCTTACCTGGGTGCCCTTTAAGATCCTCCCAAACTAACTCACGAATCTCAGCATGTGTCAGAATTGTCTGTTGTCACTTACAGTCTCAGTAAAGTCACCATTGGGCTTTCCAAATGCCATCACTGGTACCCAAGCACTAGTGGCAAGGAAGGCCTGAAGTGTGTGGCCACACCACAGTTCCACAAGTCATTAGGGCAGGTGGGAATGGGTGACCCCTGGGTCCCTGCCTGTGCTGTTACTTCCATGGAAGATCCACCATGAGCAAAGACTGTCATCCTCTCTCCCCCTTGACCTGTTAAAGGGGGACAGCACTCACTTCTGAGTGCAACAAACCCTCAGGCTGTTCTGAGCCACTGTTCATCCCAGGAATGGTATCAAAAGGTCAGAGGAAAAATGGGCTGGGGCTTTCTAGAAAATTCCAGTTATGCCAGAAGGAGCCTCATGCTCACATTGTGGCAGAACACTTGCTCTGGCTTCCCCGGGGGAGGGTCAAAGGTGGTGGTACCTTACCTCTCTGATCTTGAGCTTCTGCCTGTAGTCACTGCATGATCAAGCCCTGCCCCTAGCCCCACCCTGCCATGGGACCTGCTGCTGCTGCTACTGCCGCCTAGCTGCTACAAGCAAGGACAAGTACTTGGCAAGAAGTGAGATGAAATCCTAGTCAATGGCCTGCTGAAGGAAAGCCAGGCAGTAGAAACCAAGCAGAAACCAGAATGACCGTAGCCTTGGAGCTTAAAGGAAGGCGCTGCCAAGTGCCTCACCCAGCCTCACCATGTGACCGGCCCACGTCACCCTGCAAGCTACATCAGGCTCTGGTGCTGGCCCAGCTCTACCTGGCAATCTCATAGAACACGCAGCCAGCGCTCCACAGGTCCATCTTGTATGTGTAGAACCCATCGGTGAGGAGACACTCTGGGGCCCGGTACCACCTGGTAGAGATGTACTCGGTGTAGGGCTGCTTGGAATAGACACTCCGGCATGACCCAAAGTCCCCTAGTTTCAGAACATCCTGCTGCAAAGGAGAGAGAGTAGGATTGTCTCTGGCTCAGTCTGTAGCCACTGTCACATAGGCCATTTCAAATGTACAAACTATGGGAAAATCCCAGCAGCCAAGCAACTCAGAACACACAATGTGCAGGTTTTGCAAGCACTTCAAAATGTCTCTAGTGGACAAATAGAAAACATTTACAATTTGGAAGGTGGCTGAGTGCACCAATCACAGACAGCCCTCTACAGCAGCCCCCAAAGCCATCTGTTACAGGTAGAGATGTACCTAGCCTCTCTGCACACAGGCTTCCTATAGCCATGTGGCTCAAGGGGACTCTCCTGATGGCACGTCAAATAGAGAATCCATACATGGTACACTTTAGGCTTGGGTAGCACAGGAGACTTCTGAAGACCTCAAGTTTAAGAAATCTCAAGTTTGGCCTCCAGACTCTCCTTCTGCCACACTGACAATCAGCAAGGAGAATGGCTCTTTGCAGGGAGTAGGTGTCTGTCTGCTCAGAAAGACCGACTCCTTGTATTGCATCCTTCAGGAGGGAAGTCAGTAGGGTTGACAGCATTTGCTAAAAAGAGCCTTTTACAAACGTGGAGAATGAAGCCCAACCCAGGCCAGGGCACAGAGTCTGCCTGGCATGAACGGGGCCCTGGGTTCTACTCCAGCCCACAAAACTCAGACCCAAGCCATATTTTCCAGTTATCTTAGACAGAAGACGTATCCAGTGAGTCGAATTTTATATTCTGAGTCTGGAGAGCAGGCTCAGTGCTTAAGAGTGTATGTTGCTCTGTCTGAGGACTCAGGTTTGGTTCCCAGCACCCACACAGTAGCTCACAACCCTGTAACTTCAGCTACAAGGCTATCATCACAAGTCTGCTCTCCTCTATGGGCACCTACACTTTGACACCTACCCACCTCAGACAAACACATACGTTTAATTAAAAATCAAATATAAGCCTAGAAAATATAAAACATTTAAAACTTTATAGTCTACCTTTATTTTGATATCAAAATAAAACTTTTCTATATAAAAGTGTTTACCTTTACTAGTATATTTTCTGGCTTTACATCTCTGTGAAATATCCCGTTTCTGCATTGAGGAGTAAAGACAGAATGAAGAGAATGACTTGCAGCTCCTGCTTCAGAGTCTCTGCCCAGAGCCACGTCCCTGCACGCCGGCTGGGAACCGTGCCCCTCCCAGCTACCTGTGCATATGGTCCAGCGATTTGCACAACTGATACATGTAATGCATGATCTTTTTCTCTGATAAAGGATGTCTTCTCCCTGTGCAGTCAAGGAAATGGGCCAATATGTTTACCAATGCCACACATTCACACCTTTATAAAATAAACACAAAGCCTCTGACTTTAACAATATGTGAAAACTGGTTCATCCACTCTCTCCCTGGCTGACATTGTTAGTTCAGAGTGTGTAACTTTTAGCAAATAAACTTATTCTTTTTCTTTGAACTGCTAAACAAGGATATTTATGATAAGTAAATAGAAAATAGTTAGCAGGGTGGTGGCGCATGCTTTTAGACCCAGTGCTCTGGAGGCAGAGGCAGGCAGATCTCTGAGTTCAAGGCCAGCCTGGTCTATAGAGCAAGTTCCAGGCCAGCCAGAGAAACCCAGTCTTGAAAAAGCCAAAAAACAAAAAACAAGCAAAAATAAAAAGAAAGAAACTAGTTACAGTCAATTGCAGGCCTGTAACCCAGTACTCACAAGGTAGAGGCACAAAAGCAGATTCCAGGGCCAGCCTGGGCTACACAGTGAATTGAGGAGAGGCTAAGCTAAATAAAACCCTCAAAAACAACAATGCCAAACAAACAAATCAGAACATAATTGACGTCAGCTGAAGAAGATGGTAGCCGTAATTGCAGAGCTCAGGAGGTAGAGACAGGATTGTCACAAGTCAAGGCCAGCCGACACTATACAGTTAGTCCCGAGCCAGCCTGGAGCTATATAGTAGCTCTGTCTCAAAATAAGAGCAGAAAATAATTTAGGTTTAAGATCTCTAAGTGCAATTAACTTTTCATTCAATACCATAACCCTTTATTATACTGTTTCACATGACATTCCTAGATTTACAAAACGATCAGGGGCCTAAGAGATGGCTCAAGCAGTTGAGAGCACTTCCTGCTCTTGCACCACACTGGGCAGCTGTTTTAGGGGACTCAACACCCTCGTCTGGGCTCTGCGGGCCAAATACATTCATTCAGGCACACACACACACATAAAATAAATACATTTTAAAATATAAGGGAGTATGCCAGCTAGCTTGGTGATTAGTGGCTCTGCTGCTCTTGCAGAGTACCAGGGCTTGGTCTGCAGCACATGGGTGTTCCTAACCATTCTTAACTCCAGTTCCAAGCACACCTCTTCTGCCTTCTGTTTGCATCAGACTCAAGTGCGCCACACAGATATATACAAGCAGGCAAGACACTCTTACAAAACAAACTTTAAAAGTTAATTAAAACTAAAATTCTGTAAGCTTTCCCAGGCCTAAGGGATTTGATAACCTACTATGTATGGATCCAGAGCTTTCCCAGGCCTGAGGAATGTGATAACCTACTATGTGTGGAGCCAGAAATGTAGCTCAGCAGTGTATCACTTCCCAGTGTGCTTAGACACACGGTTCACTAAAAAAGGCCCAGTGCTCTCTCTCTCTCTCTCTCTCTCTCTCTCTCTCACACACACACACACACACACACACACACACACACACAAAGCCAGGCATAGCAGTGTCTTACGTCTTTAACTGGAGCACTTGGGAGACTATGGCAAGAGGATCCCCATTAGTCTGCCACTAGCTCTGACTACAAAATCAGACCCTGTGTCAAAACCTGTTTTCTATATATAGAAAATGGAGATCTCAGTATAATGACACAAGTGTACAGTCCCAGCACTGGGAAGGGCTGATATTTCAGGATGGCCTGAGCAAGTAACTTCCATCTCCCTCACAGCGGCTGGCGTTGGGCTCTCCTCAAGCTTGTCCTGGGATCATGAATTGGTCCTGACAGCTGCACTTAGCCTGACCCCTCCTCACAGTCCCTGGCTCACACCCGCCTTCACACTGTTCCACTGTGGGGGTGCATTCTGCCGACATGTCCGTATATCCAAATCTCTCATGTGTGTGCTTTGTTTGTTCGTTTGTTTGTTTGTGGGTTTGAGACAGGGTCTCTCTATGTATTACTCCTGGCTGGCCTACAACTCAACATGTAGGCCAGGGGTCTACCTCCCATGTGCTTGGATTAAAGGCTTGGGCCACCACATCTGGCCAATTCTTATTTCTTTTTAAATTCACATTTATTTATTCATGTGTATGGCTGTGTGTGTGTGTGTGTGTGTGTGTGTGTGTGTGTGCACAAGTGAGTGGAGGTCAGAGGACAATGTGGAAAGCTCCACAGGCTTGGCAACAAGCACCTTTACCTGTTCAGTCATTTCCCCAGCAGCCCCACATCAATATCTCGGCATTCTCATCTCAACTGAACCTCAGGAGTGGACTCTTGGGAAAGTCTCTGCTATGCACCATAATACCTGTTCATCTGTTAGGAAGTGGATGCTAAGACCCACACTTAGGTCTAGTAAGTCCTAAGCATGGGCACATGGTCCAGGATCTGATTTCTTAGCTGCCCTGGGCCCCAGCGTGAGTTCTGATTAGCTACTCATCCCTCCTCTCTCCCTTGCTCTCCTTCACCAGATGACTGTGGCCAGCTCTCTTGTCTGTCCATCCCTAGGAGGGTGTCCTCATGAGAGTTAGGCACCAGAAGAACAGTGCAGAATCAGTGATCTAGACAGTGAGAGTCCACACCCTGGAAAAGGAACGGGCTTACTACCCAAGTCATCCCCAACAGATCCCAGTTCTCCAGGCCCAGTGTATGTCTGGTTCCTACCAGTTTCTTCTTTTCAAACAGTCTAGAACAAACAAAAAGAAAAGAAGGGCAATTAGTAACCACTGGAGCACCTCCTGTCTGCCGGTCGAGCGACTTCTGCAAGTAAACTTCAGTGAGCACTGTCACTTGGAAAGCTAAACGGAATGTCACATACAACCTCACTAATGTAAGACATCTTAAGCAAGCAGCGATAGACTTACACTGTGAGTCAGGGCACGTGAAGGAGAACTGGCCTGCATTATGACAGGCCATCCAGTGCACACACTCCCATAAAGACCCTGTCTTCCAGCAAAAGTCTGTCTTTCTGCTCATGTGCTGGACTCAGCATAGCACAGCCAAACGGTAGTCCATATTGGAGACCCAAAGGACACGCTCATTGCATGTGTGTATACAAGCATGCCTGTGTGATCCAAGGAACACCTTGGATCTCACAAAAAGCTCTGAAAGAAAAGCCAGAGAGCCATGAGACCAGAGACCAGAGGGGAGAAGAACAACCTGAATGATCTTGGGCAGCTCTCTCTTATCCACCATGGCAAACTCAAGGACAGAGTCCTTCCAGTTCTGTGCTTTGAAAGTACATTGTCTTAGGCAACTGAAAATGAAAAAGTTTCAGTTTTGTTTGAAATTCTATTTCTTCACCTCTCAAACGGTCTGGCTCACTGGGTAGGAGACCAAGGGCAGAAGCACACTGCACACTGTGATTCTGACTGCTCACGAACTATACCACACTGTAAATGAGAATGACAGGCCGGAGATGGAGGCTGGGCACTGCTCTCGACACTTTACACCAGAGGCAGACACTACAAGCTCTCTGAGAGGACATCAGAAGAACACAGCTGAGCATAGACTCTGACCCACATGCCGTACATAACATAGGAGATCTGAACTACACTTTCTAATCAACAGGAGGGCTGCAAACTCCCAACTGGTAAAGTGCCAAGAATACACAACTGCTGGACTCAGCCACAAAAAAAAAAAAAAACAAAAACAAAAAACACCTCAGAGGCTCAGGCGATACTGCAGCAGGGTGGGGTGAGCATGGGGACCCCAAGGATGGGGCAGAGTGCCATGGAGCACTGTCTTCTAGGCGTGACAACACACTGCTCTGCTGAAGCCACAGCACAAGACTTCCACAAGCTGTAACAGAGGGAAATGGACCACATGGGGCCCCACCCCTTCCTCAGGATCTATTGGCAGTTACTGGAGACATTTTCTTCAGTGGCGGATCTTGGGGTAAGGGCCCAGGCTCCTGCAGATAACCCCTCACCCATGCTCCTATAAGCAACCCTCACCTCACTGGGTCTCACACACAGAAAGACATAAGCACACCACAATATACATACATGTGTGCAATCAAACACTCATACACATAAGGCAAAACCAAATACTTTCTTAAAAGATATGAAAGAGAATGAAGGCTGGTTGGAAACAGGAAGGGGACAAAGATGGTAGAGATGGCAAATAAGATCAAAGCACATTACAGACACGGACAAAAATGGCAGATGAAACCCATCATTATGTGTAATTACTACAGGTCCGCAAGGAACCACAAAACCCATAGGAGGATGGTGTCATCATTTCAGAAAGAAATATTCCAGTGACAAGTGTTGCCTCACACACATTCTGAATGGCAGAGCCTGACAGGCAGGGAAACAAAGATGTCAGTCATTCTGAGTCAGACATTCAAACAAACAAACAAACAAACAAACAAAAAACTGGGAATGTTGTCTGTAACAAAGGCAACCAGCAGGATGGCCCAGTGGTTAAGCTAGACACTACTCTTGCAGAGGACCAGAGTTCAGTTCCCAGCACCCAGGTCAGATGCTCACAACAGACTGAAACTTCAGCTTCACTCCAGGGGACCAGATGCCCTCTTCTGACCAACCTGCATACACGTGGCTCATGTGTATACACACACACACACAAGAAAAAATAAAATGCATAGTAGTTGTTGTGTTGTGTATGTGTTGGGTTTGATACAGGGTTTCTCTGTGTAGCCTCGGCTGTCCTAGAACTAGCTCAGTAGACCAGAGATCTACCTGCCTCTGCCTTCTGAGGGCTGGGATCAAAGGTGTGAGCGGCCACTACCTAGCACAAAAGAGTGTTAAATAAAAAACATAGCTGCCATGTTTTCCTTCTTACTTATGTACTGAGGTGACACAGGTAAACTGAAGGATCCCCTTAATAAAGGTCGAATTAAACATGCTGAACACAGGTGGATGTGACACAGGAAAACTGAAGGATCCTTAGTAAAGGTCGAATTAAACATGCTGAACGCTGGTGACATCCCCTCCTTGTTGGTCCTCGGGGCCACCTGATGCAGTGTCACTCAGTTGGTACAGCAACATGTGCACCAGAGCTGCTTCATGTTGGTGAGCCACAACACACCTGCTACTCATGAGAGCAATGCAGTATGACCTCAGTCAAGCCAACTCTGTTTCTCTTACGTTGTTTCAGTCTCCCAGTATCATGGACTCCTTTTAGGATGCCTGATCCACCCACACAGCCCCTGAAAGCTACAACCCTAAAGTGGCACAGTGCTGCCACCAACCCAGGACAGCTGGTCTTCTCAATGGTGTTCTGAGTCAGTCTCTTGAAATAAGGTAAACACAGGCTGTTGTCACAGGAGGATCTCAGGGTTTAGGAGACCAAGCATTCAAAAGCAGGAAGGGCACAGGCTAGGAGCAAAGACTGTGCAGCCAGGGGTGCAGCCCCAGCAAGCAGCTGAGGTCATCGGTCCTGCTTCCCAGAGGCCTGACTGGACTTCCTCCCAGAGGCTGCCTGTCATTGTCAGGATGTAATCTCCACTCGGGCAATCCTCTGTCCTCTGTATTACCACCTCTACAACAGCCCATGGCAGGACTTATGATGCCACATGGCATGGACTTTATCTGAGCCTGCCACAGGTCCAGGTAACCCCGAGTCTCCAGTTCTCATCAGCCCTGCCTTCCCTGGCACCTGCTGGACAAAGGGAATCAGCCACAGGACCTTTCTTCTAGTTATTTCTGTAATAGACTGCACACATCTTGAATGTTAAAACCACACCTACGATGCTCAGTCTCCACCTTCTCAGAGTTTTGTCCATCCCAGACCTCACACATGGTACATGTACATGAGTGACAACTCACTAAAGCCAGTGTGATTGTGGCCCTCAGCTCGTGTTTGTATGTGACAGGACTACAGTGTGCTCTAATGGCTAGAGGAAGCAGTTATTGAAGTCATGTGACCTGCTATTTGGAGCAAAAGCTTTAGTGACAGAACTCTTAGTAAGTCTGCATCATCATCACAGGAACAAACAGTCGGGAGAGAAGTACTCACTGAAAGCCCTAGTCACGCCAGGGTGTAGAGTGAAGAATTCAGAGTTGAGATCAGTGTCAGCTCTGTCCTACCTGAAGAGCTTTACCCTGGGTTATTTACCTACCCTTCAGTCCTCAGTCAGCTCATCTGTGGAGAGGACACGAACAGGGACAGTGGCAGTTTGCTCCTCAGCAGCACGCACACATGTGCTTGAGAACACAGACTCTGGAGCCAGGCTTAGTTCCAAGGGGTTCTACCACTTAGGGTGGATAGCCTTGGGCAAGTTGCTTCTTTCTCTGGGCTTTGATTTCCTCATTTTTAAAGTGGGATATGAACACAGGCCTGGGAGTGGGGGACATTGGGTAGATTAGTGCATTTCTATAAATATTAAGAACAGCACTGGTAGGCTGGAGAGATGGCTCAGAAGTTGGGATCACTGACTGTTCTTCCAGAGGTCCTGAGTTCAATTCCCAGCAACCACATAGTGGCTCACAGCCATCTGTAATGGGATCTGATGCCCTCTTATGGCACACAAATGTACAAGCAGATAGAGCACTCATATACATAAAATAAATAAATCTTAAAAAACAAAAACAAAAACAAAACAAAGGATGGCACCATAGCAGTGTGAACAGTCACAGGTGACCAGTCAGCTGCAGCAGCCTGCACTTCCTCAACTCTTAAGACATCTGCCTACCTGTGTCACTAACTCTGGGATCATGGTATGTATTTCAATAATAAATGCCTTGTACATGCTGCCAGGTGTTTTATCCTAACTTTAACCTCTGGGGCCCCTGCTATGGCTGGCAACAACTTAGATTAGTGCATAAAAAAGAGCCCCTGGCCTGTGAAAAATACTCAGCATTCAAGTTGAAGCCACAACCTTCTATTAGGCATTTACAGAAAAGGGCTTGTCACTGGAAATCCATATCCCTCAAAGTTCAGAAGCAACTTGCCAGGACAAAGTGTGGTGGCGCAGGCCTTTAATCCCAGCATCCGGGGCTTGGGAGGAAGAGGCAGTTAAGTCTCTGTGAGTTCAAGGCCAGTGTAGACTAGAGAGTGAGTTCCAGGCCAGCCGGGGCTATATGGAGAAAGCCTGTCCTGAAAAAACTGAGAGGGGAGAGGGGAGATGGGATGGGGAGAGGAGGAAGAGAAGAGAGGGGGAGGGGGAGGAGGGGGAGGGGGACGGGGACGGGGACTAGAACTACCAGCAGCACCCAGAACCCCAACTCTAGGCACAACCAGCCTGTGAAAAGCCCTGGGCTCTTTTCCTGCACACTTAACAACACCCTTGCCTGCCCCCCCGCCCCGAACCTCAGGTACCTCCTGGTTACCTGCTTTTGGTTGGCTTCAAAAATCACCCATTTTGGAGGTCCTGCAGGCAAATGAAATACTATTTTCCCCACTATTTTGCTGTACACAACTCCTTTGACAAGTGGATCATGGAAACGACAGTTGCCTACTTAACTTTCTGGAGACCTAAAGGCCACTTTGTTAAAATCACTGCCTCTTCACTTGGGCCTGTCTGGGCGTGAAAACTTCACCTTCAGCTCATACGATGGCCTCACTTCTGAACCTGTGCAGACCTCTGATTGTTCCACCCCAACACTTCAGCCCACCGCCTCTGTCCCCCACACAGCCCTGGGTCCTATCAATAGATTTGAGGTCTTGGGTGTCCATCATCCTTGACCACCTTGAGAGTAAACTGCCTTTTGCGCCCTGCAGAGCAGGCAGATATGATGTGCCAGGGTAACTGTCAACTGTGACCGTCTCCTGAGCTAACCGTGGCTTACACAGTCTCTGCAGGTAGATACAGAGAGAAATGCTTCAGTTCCTTCAAGTACACACTCCCTAGCTATTGGAAATTAAAGATACTATTTTCTAAACCAAGCTTTCTCAAATGTCTAAACACATAGCAACACAGACTTTTCTCCTCCTGAGTATAAAGTATAAATATCTCACTCTGGGAAGCAAGGTTGCTAACATTAGGTATGCACCCTTCAGAAACAGAGAAAATCGCTGCTAAACAACCAAAGGAAGTGACTGTGCAGGCTCCCTTCGGCTGTGTTTGGTTTTGAGATAGAGTCTCATTACATAGCTAAGGGCTTGCTCTTTCTTGGTCTATGCTGACCTCTAGATCCCAGCCCTGCCTCAGCCACCTGTATTCTGGGACTGCAGGTATGAGCTGCCACATCTGGCCTACAGATTTGTTGAAATGAAAACTGCTAAGGGCAGGTGCTGCTAGGTGGCACAGTACCGGGCAGAATCTTGAGTCCGGCCCCAGTGTGTGAGGTGATGATTTAGATCATCTCTGATGGCTTCACCAGTGCCACCACAATAAGACGGTGTTCACATGACTCTACGACAATTGTTTCTTCCTTTTTCACTTCTTTCTTTCTCTTATTTAAATTTTTCAGTACTAGGGATCCATCACAGGCCTTTCACATGCCAGGCAAGTGTTCTACCATTGAGCTAATATCCTCAGGCCTTTTGTCTTTAACACTTTGAGACAGTCTTGTAACTTAGCCCTGGTCTTAGGTCTTGACAATCTTTATCAGTCTCTCAGGAAGCCTGGATTGCAGGTGTTCCACCAGGCTGCTGTTTTGCTTGGTTCTGTTTTTCATGTGTCTTCTGGTACCACGTGATCTATAAGCTAGAACATCCCCTCTATTGCTTTCTTAGTTGCGTTCCATCAATTACATCTAACAGAACCTTGAAGTCAGACTCTCATGGACATCAGCTCAATAAAGGCCAAAGCTCTGCCTCCTGACACCCTCAGGTCCCTCTGCAAGCATCCAAGGCCATGACAGGTCATCTCAGGCTTCACGTTCAGAGGAAAGGAACAGAAGAACATCCTGAAATACGAGGTATTTCTGGCTCCAGATGGGAGGAGGGAGGACCCTCCCCATGAAAGCCCAGGGGAGAGCTTGGGCTTCTTGGATGCACAAAATAAAATGGTGAGAAAAGCAGGGAATGGTGAAATGAAGCACCCTCAGAGCAGAGCCTTGTGAGAAGGGCTTGCCTCAGCATGAGCCTAGTCTAAACCACAGGGTCTCCTAAAAGGCTTGTGGCTTCAGCCATCCCTAAGATGTTGTGAGAATAATGCCTTCGGGGCCCAAGTGTGGCAGCTTTGTAAGGCACATCTCCCTGTCCCTAGAGGTCTAGAGTCACTCCTCACTGCAGTGACTACAAGACACGTGCAAACAAACATTTGTTACAGGATTGTCAGGTTACCTTTCCAAACCTACCTCGTATTAGCTCATAAATATTCATGTCCATAAGTTCACATATTAGTGCAAGAGAACCAGATTTTCTGTCACTGCAGAAGAAAGCAGGTTTTAAATACTTTTTCTTGTCTTAATCAGAAAACATAATCAAAGCTCTTAATATGCATTTGTACACATTTCTGGTAAATAAGGCATTCTCACAAGAGACCATTTTGGCCATGAAATTATTAAAACAGCATATAGATTTTAACTTCAAATCAATATTTAGGCTAAAATTAACCCAAATACATTACAATTCTACAGAAGGGCATTTCATGAACGTTAATTACCAGCAGAAACAAGAAAAGAGCTCGGCAGCTGGTTAAGCAAAACACTCGGAAAATGAACTGAGGCCATGCTTTGTGGTTGCACTTTCTCTGTTAGCTCTGCTTTTTGAGACAGGTCTCTCCATTATGTAGCCTGGCTAGCCTGAGACTCACTATGTATATCAGGCTGGCCTCAAACTCACAGAGCCTTGAACTCATGGAGATCTACCTGCCTCTGCCTCTCAAGTGCTAAGATCAAAGGCATGCATCACCACACCCGGTGACATGTTTAGTTTTGAATGACTTATGTTACTTCAGTGTAATTGGGATAACTTACAATAGGGGGGACAAACCCCCAAAAAACAGAGGAGAAAAGAAAGACAAGTGTCTTTATTCATGTGATGTCCAGGTCTGACACTGAGTGGGTCAGAGGCTCTGACTATCACAAGCTTCTCCCCATCTTACTTAGACCCTCGGCATGGGAACTACATTGCTCTGTGCTGTTCTGTGCACCTCCAGTCTGTCTTGCTGGGCTCCCTCTGCCTAGGCAGCCTCTCCTGGGCTCAGAGACCTTGGTGCTGTATGTATCACAAATGAATACTAAGCTGACTTCCAAGAACACTGCAGGCCAAGAGGCCACACAGCTATGACCAGACCTGTCATTTTGATCTTCAGCTCTGCTTTCCTATGATTGACATCCACTACACTTTGCTTGGCAGATGAGCTCCTCCAGGACTTTGACAGGCCAGGCTCCCTGAAAGCTGCAGCATGGCTTCTACACTTAGGGACACTTTCTCAGAGTAGCAAAGCTGCACTAACCCCCAGCATGGCAGGCCCTGCAGCCTGACTTCCCAGCCCAGAGAGTTTAGAAGCACAGTGTAAATAAGGGTTAAAAAAAAACAAAAAGCAGCCGGGCAGTGGTGGCCACGCCTTTAATCCCAGCACTTGGGAGGCAGAGGCAGGTGGATTTCTGAGTTCAAGGCCAGCCTGGTCTACAGAGTGAGTTCCAGGACAGCCAGGACTGCACAGAGAAACCCTGTCTTGAAACACCCCCTCCCACCCCCCAAAAAAGAGTGGGCACCACCATGCCCACTCAACATTAAAAAACAAAAAGCTTCAGGGTCAGGCCCCGGGGCTGTGGCAATGCTCTCTCTGTCTTCCTGATTGATAACGTTATACAAACTATTCTATGAACTTGAGTGAAAATGCCATAAAACTATATCAATTATGATAAGAAGGGCTGTGCTTTCATGAGGAAAGCCATTCACAGCAGGGCATGGTGACCTGACTGAGCTGCAGGAGCCAAGCCTTGAAGGACACAGGCATCCCAAAGGCAGGCACAGCAAATTGAAGCCATTTTCATCTTAGGTATGAGACACACTTTGCCCAAATAAAAATCTATGTAGATGAAGTATACTGTCACTCTCTCAGCTACAAAGCAAATAACCATGATAAAAAGAAATGTAATCTTTAGTATCAAGTTGTCTACTTTAGGTAACTTTCCAAGCTCAAATATACTTACAAAACCACTTCATGCAACGTAAGAATGTTTGGGTGTGGATTCAGGCGCCTCAGTGCTTGTATCTCTCGGAGATTGTTCACTTGCTCAATACTATGATGTAGGCAAAAATGCACAACTAATTTACAATTAGGTCAACTGTAAAATCAGAGTTATGAAATAATATTTATTTTCCATGATCAACATGTAAAACCTTGTTCACTTGTATTTCAGGCAGTTAATCAAGTTTTATTTTTCCCCTCAGAAATTGAAAGTATAAATTCAGCATATACCTTCATTATCTTACAAAATTCAAGGTTTGGGGTTTTTTTGTTTGTTTATTTTTTCTGATACTGGGAATGAAACATGTGCCAGTCATGAGACACATATGAGAGACATCTCAGACCTCACACCAAGGTGTTTATCACTTAGGAATACATTAGTCTAGTTCCGAGCCCCTGAACATAATTAACCCCCTGCCTGGCCTCCTGAACAAAATTCTCAAAAAAATGTAGATACGTTAGCAAACTGTTCATAACATGCACAACAGTGGTTAGATTTGGATGAACTTGGAGAGACTGTAGAACATAGGCATCTGCCATTCCTGTTACGGCAGGGACTCGGCATCATAAACGTTTATGTGATTCCCACTATGGCAGGAGCTAGGTTCAGTAGGGTTAAAATATTTGTCATCTAGTATCCTAAGAGGATTTTTGGCTGTTTCTTTTACATAGTAAAAACACAGAAACATATAAAATTCTAATTAAATGTGTTGAAAAAATTATTAATGTTAATAAGTAAGATTTACTAATCCATTTATGAAAACTAACCACCTAGATAAGGTGCATACTAGCTGAAAGTCAGCATTTCAAAGTTTTGGGACACACCATTCTCCTTATGAGGGAGAAAGTCTGTGCTTTCCCAGCATCCCATTTAGCTGGTGACAGGTGTTCTCTGGACAGGTGAGTCCACACTAGGTTCTCCTTAATGGAGGTCACTGTGCTTGACACTGCTCATATCTCGAAGTCCAGCAAAACCAGTGCAAGGGCATGAAGCTGCCCACTGCTTCTCTCTATGGAAGAGTCTTTTCAAGAGACCATGCCGTGGTGAGCCATGGGGGCACACCTAGCCAAATGACCCAATGTTCCAGAGACTCCCATCGCTGAGGTGCCAAAAGCAACTATGATATTTATCTGCCTGTCAGCTGGCCGAGCTCTGTTTTACCAACTTTCCTTGTGGAAAGTTCAGCATGCTGTCTTGTTACTCTGAGAAGCTGTATCTAACAGCACATTAGTACAGTTCTGCCTTTACCTCTGAAATGATGTTTTTGAAAGATGCTACCCAGAAAAAGGTCCAGGCCCCGGGACAAAGCCCTCCAGCATCTTAGAGCTAGGTATCAGTTGGAAGGCCGAGTGGAAGCTGCTCCCCATGGACCAGCAGTGGGAGCCTGCTACAGTCTAAGCATATTTTTGACTGCCTTTCCATGTTTCCTTCCTCAGCCCAGCACAGTATTCAAAATGCTAGCAACATGTTCCCCAACAACAACCAGAAAAAGCAGAGGCCACAATGTGAACTGCCATAGCCCTCAGGGAGGTCTGGATGTGGTGAGAAGGTTAGGCAGTACACAGGAGACCCAGGGCAGCAGCCGCTCACCACCTGGATGGCAGCTTTCACAGTCTAGTCAGGATTTGTCTGCTCATGGGTCCCCAGCTGAGTACCTCCTGCCCCACTAACATCCTCTGCCACAGCAAAAGTACCACAATAAATGCTTTTAAAACACACCTTCCCACAATGTATTCTATAGAGCATGATTTATCAGGAAAGTGTCTTATTATTAATGTTATTTTATTCACCTACTGCGTGTGTGTGCGTGTACATGTATGTGTAAGCACATGTACATGTACCTCTGTTATGTCACAAATGCTTGAGAAAGAGGCCCACTGTCGTCCCTCCTACAAGGCCATAATTTAACACTGATATTAAAAGTTCCCGAGACCTCATAGAATAAAGAAAACAGCGGGTGTGGGGATGCATGCCTTAAATCCTGGTACTTAGAATGTAGGGGCAGAAAGAGCAGGAGTTCATGGTGAAATTCAGCTATATAGTGAGCTCAGCTATGCATGGGGTACGTGAGGCCCTGTCAGAAGAGGTAGGAGAGGAAAGGAGGAGGAGGGGGAGGAGGAGGGGAGGAGGAGGAGGAAGGAGAAGAGGAGGGGGAGGAGGAAGAGGGGGAGGAGGAAGAGGAAGAGAGGGAAGAGGAGGAGGAGGAAGAGAAGGAGGAAGAAGAGGAAGGAGGAGGGGAGGGGGGAGGAGGAAGAAGAGAGGAAAGAGGAGGAGGGTAGAGAGGAGGGGGAGGAGGAGGGGGAGGAGAGGGGAGGAGGAGGGGGAAGGGAAGGAGAAGGGGGAGGAGAGGGGGAAGAGGAGGGGGAAGAGAGGGGGAGGAGGGGGAAGAGAGGGGGAGGAGGGGGAAGAGAGGGAGAGGAGGAGGGGGAGGAGAGGGGGAGGAGAGGGGGAGGAGGAAATAGCTTACCTTTAACATGTTCCGAACAGTTTAAGTTTCAGAAGCCTCATACACAATCTATCCTGTTGGGGCTCCAGCCAGGTATGCTGGTGCACACTTTTAATCCCAGCACTCAGGAGGCAGAAACAGGCAGATCTCTGAGTTCTGGGCCAGCCTGGTCTACAGAGTACATTCAAGACCAACCAAGGCTGCACAGTGAGACCCTGTCTTAAAACCAAACCAAAACAAATGGGCTTCCAAAGAACACCCGTGCAGACCATTCTCCAAGGGACACATGGGATATATTTTTGGGTGGGGAAGAGAAGGTAAATGAACTAAGATGGAAGGAAGGAAGGAAGGAAGGAAGGAAGGAAGGAAGACAGAACAGCATGGAAGCTTTCCCTGTCACGTCCTTGCTCCCGATGGGTGCACCCTTTGACCCTTCCCATGTTCCCAGGGGAAGAAGCACCAGGGCTCCTTAGTTTTGTCCCTGCCCGCCCCGCTCTCCGCTCCCCCTCATGCTAGTCCCCCAGGCAGCTTCCTTCCACTCTGGTGTTATATTTACACACATAATCTAGAAACCACAAATGAGAAAAACAGGTAATATGTGTCTTTCTGACCCACTAACGTAATATGGTTATCTCCAATTGCATCTATTTCCTCCTGCAGATAACAGATCTCTGTTGTTGTTTACGACTGAAAAATCCCCTCATGTCATGAACTACATCTTCTCTACCCACTCCTCAGCTGATCGACACCTACTCCGACTCCCTACTTAGCTCCTGTGAGCAGTGCTGCAGAAAATACCGAAGTGGCAGTGTCCCACTCTGTGATGTGCTCACTCTGTGACATGTTCACGTGGAGTCCTTCAGTAAGCACACAGAAAGGCTACCTTCTCTGTCATGTGGTAGATGTAGTTTTAGTTTAGTTGTAAGGTTCTTGTTTGTTTTTTCGTTTTTCGAGACAGGGTTTCTCTGTGTAGCCCTGACTGTTCTGGAGCTCACTCTGTAGACCAGGCTGGCCTTGAACTCACAGAGATCCACATGCCTTTGCCTCCTGAGTGCTGGGACTAAAGGTGTGCACCACCATGCCCAGCTCATTATTTATTTATTTTTTTTTTTTTGAGGAAGCTTCATACTGATTTCCATGGGGACCAAACTAATTTACATTCCCACCAATACGCTAACAATGTATGAGAGCACTAACTTTTGTCTGCATCCTTGCCAGCATATATATCATTAGTTCTTTTCTTTCTTTCTTTCATTCATTCATTCATTCATTCAAGACAGGGTCAGGTCTTATGTAGCCCTGAATGGCCTGAAATTCATTCATTCATTCAAGACAGGGTCAGGTCTTTGTAGCCCTGAATGGCCTGAAATTCAGTATGTAGACCAGGCTGGCCTAGAACTCACAGAGACCTTCCTATCTCTGCTTCCAGAGTTCTGGGATAAAGGCAAGCGCTACCATGCCTAGCTGAGGTGGACTTTGCTTCCTTGTTTTTATCTTGAATAGACCATGTTCATAAATTCTAATATGAATTCTCGGGTTTGGAGATGCGGTTCAGTTGCCTGCCTAGCAAACCTGAGGCCCGGGTTCAGGACAAACCACCACTTGAACCTATTCAATTTACAGAATTATCTCCCTTTTCTTTTTCTGCTTATCCCAAGTATGTAAAGGCTGTTAACACAGAAACATAGCTCTCCCCTAAAAGAGAGTAAGAGAAGGTCTATCCTGGTACCAAATGTGAGTGAGCACGGCCCAGGAACACAGGCACAGTCTGGCTCAATGCCATCTTCCAATGGTCTAGTATTTTTCTGCGATTCTTATAGCAACAGAACAAAGACCCTTTAAAATCAATTTAAAAATACATTGGTGGCGAGATGGCTCAGCAGTTAGGAGCACTTGCTGTTCTTGCAGAGGTCCTGGGTTCAATTCCCAGCACCCAGTTCATAGCCACCTGTCGCTCCAGCTCCAGAGGATCTGACTCCCTCTTCTGGCCACCAAGTGCACATGCAGCCATGACACACACACTCACTCATACACATAAATACACGTAAGAAGACTGCGCTGATGAGAGCATCAGGTGGGCAGCCACAGCAAAGCAAAGGGCTCTGCAGTAGCTGCTCTCTGGTCACATGTTTACTTTGGTTGGTGGAAGCCAGTGCCCTTTCAGTGTATTCCAGAACAGAATTTTCTAATAGGAAAGGGACATTTGTCAAGTGAAGAGGCAGGCAATGATGGTTATGTAGGAGGTTAGCAACCGCCGTTGCTCCAGTTCCAGGGCACCTGACGCTCTCCTCTGACCTCCATGGGTACCAGGCACACACGGATAGAGACATGCATGCAAGCAAAACACTCCCACACATAAACAAAATAACAACAACAATAACACAACAATAGTAACAGGGCTGGAAATGGTCACGAGCACTTGCTACTCTTGCAGAAGACTGGGGTTCAGTTTTCAGCACCCATGTGCTGGTTCACAATCAGCCATGACTCCAGTTCCAGGGGATCTGATGGTCTCTTCTGACCTCTGTGGGTACCAGGTATGCATGTGGTACATACACATGCATACAGGCAAACACTCATACACATAGAATAAATCTAAAAAAATAAAATAATAACAGTAAAATAATCAAAAGAAGAAAAGATTCTGTTTCACCATGGGCGAGTTACCAAATTTTCTTCATAATTTCTTTGGATGTTTGAAACAGTAATTTCTTTGATATAAAAACAAACCCATTGGGCTTAAACCCTCTCTTATTGCAAGATTTCTTGGTTACAATGAGGTCAGCAATTATTACCTCACACAACAGTTTCTGACTCCTTGATGTGACGCTCCCCGACAAGTTGACTAACTCCAAGACTATAAGAGACTGCTAAGTGGACAAAGCCACATAGACCTTTCATCCAGGACCTGGAGAGATGTCTTAGCAGCTAGGAGAACCAACTGTCCTCTCCAGAGGAGCCAAGCTCAATTCCCAGCACCCACACAGCAGCTAACAAATATCTCAGACTCTCGTTCCAAGGGGACCTGACACCCTCTTCTGGCCTCTATGGGCACTGCACGCAAATGGTACACAGACATACATGCAGGCAATATACTTACACACACAAAATAAAAATAAATAAATAAAACAAGATATAAAAATGAAGCATCACCCATAAGAAACTACAGTTCTAGAGTATGATTCTACAAACAGCAGCTGATCACGTCCAGGGAATAAATTTCTCTATTCCTATCTGGAGTTATTTTTCTAATATATTAATTGGTTCATTTAAGTGCATTTCAAGGACTCTAACATCTCACTGAGGTCTGACTTATAAAACCACACACACTGTGTGAAGGATAGCATACTTTTACAACATGCTAGTCACTGACATTACTGGAAACCTGGACAAGAGAAAATGCCAGTATATGAAACACGCTAGCTCATAATCGTAGCAGTCCAAGGACACCTGGTTATACCTTAGTGGGAACACTAGCATCACACACTATTAAATCAATACAGTCTTCCCGCTAGCGTTAAGTGACTCCAGCCCGTGTCTGCTCAGCCCAGAGCGCGCCTGGGCACCGACCTTTCAAAGTGCTGCTTCATTTGTTTACACGCGTAGTAGTTCCCATCTCTCAGGCTCTGCATCTTCAGAACCTCAGAAAACGTCCCCTCTCCTATCTTGCCAACTGCTTTGTAGTCTATAAGTAAAAATAAAGTTTAATGTGTGAGTACCTTCATCCTTACTTCCCAATCACAAGCTTTACCTCTGCATAATTTCACACCACCACGGCTCAGCCCTCCTAGCTCCTCTCAGTCCCGAAGCTGGGCTGTGCTGACAGCAAGCACTGCACCCTGCTCCTGCAGTGCCTGCTCTCCCTGCACAGGAGGAATGGTATCACTTCACCCCTACCAGAGCTGAGAGGCTCCCAGATGGCTCTAGGAGGAGTGGGAGGGACAGACGAGGGCTGTGGCCCTGGGCAGATGTCACAGTGTCTGAGCAGTCTTCTGAAATTCACCCTCCTTGCTCCTACAGAGACTCCAGCCCATCTGCATTAGTTTCCTGAGCTTTTTACATGGCCTAATTTTCTGAAAGCTGCCAGCAGCTGCCCCTGGTTTGCTGCTCCCACCACTGAATTGTCCCTGGCAAGGGTTTGTAAGCCTCTGATCTACGCATGGCATACCTTCCTGCTTGAACGATCCAGAGTAGCTTGGGTTTCCTGACTACCAGCAAATGAGAACCTTTGTATGGAACACGTCTGTGACCAAAGCTGCCAGCAGCTGCCCCTGGTGCTGCAGCAATGACCACTGCTTTGGATGTAGCAAGCAGGTGGTAAAGGGCTGACTGCGTTGACTGCTGCCTATCCTGGACCAAGTGTCCACAGCCTACTGGCATAGGGATAGTGACAGGGAGAGTCAGGCTGGCTACGACTGGGAAGGGCTCAGTGGAGAATGCTGACCTAGGGCATATAAGGCCCTGAGTTCCATCTTTTGTAACACAAAAGACAAAACCAAACTATGCGTGAGCAAATATGGTAGGAGAAAAGTTACTACCAGTGGCAGAGCTTCAAGGAAGCTCCTGTGAATGAGAAGCAGAGGAAGAAGCCAGGAGGAGGGAACATGGATGGGGGCGGCAGCAACCATGGAAACAGCCTCAGAGAAACAAGCCCGCCCTAAAGCCTCCTTGACCATCAGACCAGGCAGCATCCACACAAAGCAGCCTTGACCTGGAGCAGCCCTGAAGAAGACCTGCTTATCACTCCTGCAGCATGCAAGCTTGCTTCCTTGGTCAAAGTTCTTTTTCTGTTTGTTTATGTAGCACTGGCTGTCCTGGAACTCACTATATAGATCAGGCTAGCCTCAAACTCAGAGATCTGCCTGCATTTACCTCCCAAGTGCTGGGATTAAAGGTGTGCCATCTGGGCTGGAGAGATGGCTCAGTAGTTTACAGCACTGACTGCTCTTCCTGAGGTCCTGAGTTCAATTCCCAGCAACCACATGGTGGCTCACGACCATCTGTAATGGGATCCGATACCCTCTTCTGGTGTGTCTGAAAGACTGCTACAATGTACTCATACATATAAAATAAATAAATGATCTTTTTAAAAATCTTAAATAAATAAATAAAATAAATAAGATGTGCTTGAATTTCTGGTTGCAGCTGCTACTTCTTTTCTTTTCTTTTCTTTCTTTCTTTCTTCTTTTTCTTCTCTTCTCCTTCTCCTGTTTGTGGTAGGGTTTCTCTGTGTAGCCCTGGCTGTCCTGAAACTCGCTCTGTAGACCAGGCTCAAAGTCAGAGATCCACCCACCCCTGCCTCCTCCCCAGTGCTGGGATTAAAGGTGTATACCATCACTGCCTGGCTACTTAAATAATTTTATGTTATATGTATGGGTGTTCTATCTGTCAGAAGAGGCTGCTGAATCCCTTGGAAAAGGATGGGATATCTGCTAAGATGTCCAACAAATATATGTATTCAGTATAGGACATGCCCCATCAATGGGGAAACCAAAACAGCAGTGAGCAGCAGCAGTGACATCCTCCCTGCTCCTAGGAGACCCGTGCCTCCTGGGGTCAGGGAGGTGCAACCGGCCTTTGCATTCTGTTGATTCATTTCTGTATGAACACTCCAGGGTAAGCACACAGTGCTGGTACAGGTAGGAGGAGAAAGGTTCTGGAAACAGTCTATACTTCCGAAATTACTGATTTCCACTCCCAGAAGACATCCCCACAGATGAACATTTAGAGACAAACACAGCTGTCACATGTCACAACAGCTAGAATAAACTAGAAACTTATATCAGGATCATCTCCTAATATTAAGGAGATATTATGAAACATTATATTTTGCTAGCTGTACTTTCAGTTAATAATTAGAAATATAGGAAAATGGGCAGTAATGGTGCCAGGTGAAATAGAAGAATGGCAATGAACACACACCTGTGCACAGGAAGAAGAACACACATGTGCACAGGAAGAAGAACACACATGTGCACAGGAGGAAGAACACACATGT
>JADRCH010000284.1:1176438-1204776 GCA_019843965.1 Rhynchomys soricoides
TGAACACTTTGTGGCACCTGTGGTGAGCACGTGTGAACACTTTGTGGAACCTGTGGTATGTCAGTGTGAACACTATGTGGAATCTGTGGTGAGCAAGTGTGAACACTTTGTGGAACCAGAGGTGTGCAATTGTGAAGATGGTCTTTCCCATTTTCCAGGGCAAATCATACCATCAGTGCAACCCAGCTCCACAGCAGGGTTAGAAGGGCTGAAGGATGCTAACTGTTGGTACAGCTAGAATTTACAGGAAAGAGGAGGAATTCCATCCATTTGAATCTCTTCGGGAGATTAAGTGTTTGTTTCAAACCACACTACTAAGACCAGACCAGGACTTTCAACAAAGAGGCTAAGCTGTATGAATTATTTCCTGCAGTAAGCAACAGCAACCTGAATCACCAAACATGTGGGAAAAAAAGACAAAAAGTTATTCAAAAGCTGGCAACCATTTACATCTGATCCACACCCACTGACCAAGGCAATGACTAGAAACGTGTACCACTGCAAACCCGCAGCAGCCATGAAAATGAATATTATAAATGTGTACACACACAGAAACCCACACACAGTGTAAGAATGCTAAACAGGGGCTGGAGAGATGGCTCAGTGGTTAAGAGCACTGGCTGCTCTTCCACAGGTCCTGAGTTCAATTCCCAGCAACCACATGGTGGCTCATGACCATCTGTAATGGGATCAGATGCCCTCTTCTGGTGTGTCTGAAGAAAGCAACAGTGTACTCACATACATTAAATAAATAAATCTTTAAAAAAAAAAGAAAAGAAAAAAGAATGCTAATCAGGACCAGCTGTGCCAGGTCTGGAGGATCCTGGAGCCAACTGGAAATGGTTGGATTTATTACAGAGTGAGCATCACCTTCATTTGTTCTTCTTTCACAGTGGATATTGGTAGGTCTGTATATAAACACAGATGTTGCTGTGCACAGAGGATGAGGTGAAGCCCGAGGACCTGAGCAGCCTGCAGCCTGGACAGAAGCACTGGCATTTAGGACCGATGGCCCTAGACTTACTGCAGTGACAGTGAACAGTCTGCACATCGCCTTGAGCAGGCAGTTCTGCTACTGCCAGTCCAGATGTTCTTTTCAGAGAACACTGACTAAACTTCTTAAAAAACAACCTCTGATAGGTCAGCAAAGCACCCTTTAGTATGTATAATTTTGCTTTTGTTTTTATAGGTATGACTAAATAATCCATTAAAAAATTCAGACAGGCTGGGCAGTGGTGGCGTACACCTTTACTCCCAGCACTTGGGAGGCAGAGGCAAGTGGATCTCTTCTGAGTTCAAGGCCAGCCTGGTCTACAGAGTGAGTTCCAGGGCAACTGGGTCTACACAGAGAAACCCTGTCTCGAAAAACCAAACACCAAAACAAAACAAAAAACAGTCCAGAGAGGAAAAAGTGAGAACTCTAATGTCTTCACGTAAGGATCAGACATGTTCATTCTCTTCTCTCTCACCCCGCCGTCTTCCATCCACTGGGCCAGCAAGGCATTTACTCCCAGTCTGCATGCCAGACACAGCGGCAAGACACACACCCCATCCCATCTGGCCCCTCAACAACCCTCTAAGACAGTTGGCACCATCCCTGGAGATAGTGGTCACTACATCCGTTTAAAGATGAGAGCTGGGGCGGAGAGATGGCAGGTGAGAGACTCTGTTAGTCCTGCACAGGACCCTGGCTTCAGTCTTAGCACGTTGGAGTGATTTATTCTGAGATGGAAACCAGAGCCATGTTGAAAACCAGCCTAAGAAAGGTAAGTAAGGAGGCTGTGTGTCCACCTGGCTCCACGCCTGGTCGCCGTGTCCCCCCACCTCCAGTGCATAAGCTCTTAATGTCACCCTGGCTGGGACACATGGCTACTCACTATGCAAATGATGTACAAGACAAAGAAGGAGGACTGAAAAAACAAAACAAAACAAAACAACAACTGGCTAAACATGGGTGTCACCAAAAATTTGGCCACAATTAAAAGTTTCTGTGGGCCTAGGGTGGTGGTGGCACACTCCTTTAATTCCAGTACTTGAGAGGCAGCCTGGTCTACAGAGTAGGTTTCAGGATAGCCAGGGCTACACAGAGAAAAGTGCCCCCCTCCCCCCCAAAAAAGCCTGAGGAGGAAAGTAAGGTCTGAGGTCTCTGAACACACGATGAGCACAAATAACCCAAAAATCAAACAACTCATAAACCTGAGGCGCTTCTGCATACCCCGCCATGTTACCTCGCACAGCCTCACTGCAGCCTTGCGCTGAACACACAGCATGTCCACCAGCTCAGTGAATGCCGCCTCAAACACTTTGTATGTTAAATCACTGTGTCCTTACTAAACTTACAAAGATTTCTGTTCATACAGGATAGAGTGGATTGGTTACAGGACACAGAGACAGTACTAAAATCTGGGGATTTTTAGATTGGATTGCATTAGATCCTAAGAATTAGAAGGTCAAACTGCTGTCTGAGTAACTGACTTGAGTTTCACTTTTTAAAAAAAAAAAAAATATATATTAGCCAGGCTGTGGCAGAGCAGACCTTTAATCCCAGCACTCAGGAAGCAGAAGCAAGCAGACCTCTGAGTTCTAGGCCAGCCTGGTCTACAGAGCTAGTTCCAGGGCAGCTAGGGCTACACAAAGAAACCCTGTCTTGAAAAACCAAAATAAAATAAAATAAAATAAAATAATTACGTACAGCTGGAGGGATGGCTCAGTGCTTAAGAGCACTTGTTGCTCTTGAAGAGGGCTGGGGTTTGGTCCCAAGACCACGGTGGTCCACGACTGTAATTGCAGTCCTAAAGGATCCCTGTTCTGGCCCTCCAAACATACATGCAGGCAAACACACATATCTATAATTTAACATTTTCTAAATTAATATTTACACATAAAATTTGCATTTTATGATGTGTCTGTCTTTTTAACATTTCTTAATTTTTGCTTTTTTCTTTAAGTGTGCCTATGGGGTTTGTGGTGGGGGAGAGAAGATTGGGGGGGGTTGTACTTGCTTCGGCAGCACATATACAAAAATTAGAGAGAAGGGGGTGGAGGGAGAGAGAAGATACCATAGCTGGGGTGAGAGGAACACCTGTAGTGTTGCTCCAACACCCTCTACCTTGTCTGTGGCAGAGTCTCTTGTGTTTAGCACTGCATATGCCTGATGTGCATGCAAGCTTTTTGGGAATCTCTTATCTTGGCTCCAACCCCACCGTTAGGCATGCTGGGATTATAGGTGCACACTACTGCATCAGATTTTTTTCTTTTTTCTTTTCTTTTTCTTTTTTTTTGAGGCAGTTTCTGTCTAGTAGCGTTGGCTATCCTGAAACTTGTTATATAGATCAGGCTGGCCTCATACTCACAGAAATTCGACTGCCTCTGCCTCTGAGTGCGGGGAATGAATGTGCCTGTCACTCCCCTCAAGGCCACATTAATCTTACTTAAAGGGAGGAACACAGTGACACAAGACTAAAGGGTAAATGAGATGACTTGTTTTTAAAATGCTATATAATTTGTGGTACATACAAATTACTGCACAGCAATTAAAATGTAGTGTAAATTTAATATTATAACTACAGGGAACACAATCTAATCTTCACGGCAAGAGACTGCACTTCTGGCTACAACTATAAAAGGAAATCATAACCGTATCGGTAGGAAAATCAAACAGCTGACCCAACAAAACCGCCTTGTCTGGTAGTCGCGCTTGGATTCCAGGTTACCCACAAACCGGGCAGTAAGTCCATTTTTTTCAGCCCTTCTATTTTCTAGAAAGACTGCCTCATCTCTCAACTTCTAAGCAACTGTTTTAAGTTCATCTGAAAAGCTGCTTTCAAAAACACTATTGCTTAACTCAAAAAGTAAGATACATACGCGTTTTAAGCCGCTCTCCCTAAGGGGCAGGGAGCCACAGTGTGAGCACTCAGAGCCGACAGCCAATGTTTGAGAATTTTAGGTGTGATCCAACAAACAAACGAACGAAAGAAATAAGAGTGAGTGAATGATGAAATGACACTCAACTCTTCAAACTCCAGCATAGCGGGTTGCCTTGCCCCGGGGGACGCCGCCCCACAGGCCCGGGGGACCCTCAGCCCTTCTCCGGCCCCACTCACTCTTCATCCTGAACACGGATGACGCCGTCAGCCCCTGGTTGGCCCCGGGCCGAAAAGAAGAGAAAGGAGACTGTGGTACCGGTCTTCTCCTTTCCAGAGGTGGCTTCCGGCTCGAGGACCTTCGCGGAGGTCCCAGGCTGAGGAGCGTTAGGATCCGGCCGCCATATTGTATTCCTGTCGCCTTAGCAACCGCCAGACCCTTTGGAGGGAGGAGTTTTCCTGAGACTAACGTGTACGCATGCGCAAATCTGGGGGCGCTGCTCGTTTACGCATGCGCAGTACGGCCTGCCGCCTAGATTTGGTCGCTAAGCAACCTGCTTTAAATTAAGCATAATTCCTTACCTTAGTGAGTAGGCGACCTTGTTGGGACTGGCTCTTCCCAGCTCTCCTGAGAATGTAACGATGATGAACCTGATTCGAGAACAATTTTCTTGAGCTCTAACTGACCGTAACACTAGTTGGAGACTCTTCTTGTCAACACCTACAGTTGAGCATCAACACAGTTTGATATAGACCGATTGCTATGTAATTTGTAAATTTTGCTTTTTAATTCAACAAACATTTAGTTTGCTACAAGCAGTGTTGGAGATATAATGAAAAAGCAGGCTAGACAAGATCCCTAAATTCTTGTTACTGTAAAGTGATGTTGAAAAATCCTTATCCCAAGGGGTCACAGTGAAAACTAAATGAGATGTCCCAGGTGCTCCACCCAGTTCCTGGGGTCGTTTGCCTGAGGCCTGACAGGGTCTGTCACACCGAAGGTGCTTAATAAATGTTTGTCCAAAAACCAGTGGGATATCAGCACCTGTCACCTCTGTATAATTCCTATCTGTCTACCAGCAAGCCTGATTTTAAGAATTGAGGATTCAGGACAAACTTTACCCCTTGACCCAATTAAACAGGCAGATGGGAGAAGAGTTTTTGCTGACTTGGGCAGTAGAAGCCATAAGTCCTGTTGTTGGAGTCCCAGGGTGGCAAGGGCTTTGTCAAGGTCACCTACTGGTGGGCCCCTGAACTCAGACACCAGCCCATGGCTTCCAGCTCCCTGTGCTTCTGCTATACCCAGAAGAAATTGGGTGAAAATGACTTCAACATGTACATATTTTCTGGAGGGGTGTGTTTCAAATTGGCCCCTGGAACAACTGATGTGTGTTAGCAAATTAGAAGCAACATCTGAAAAGCCCTTCTGTTTGTCCATGTGTCTCTTTTATTGTTTAACAGTTTCGATATGCACGTATTGTGCAGTGAAACATTTAAATTCTGATTTGCCTATTCTCCATTTTACCCCAAGCCCAGAATTCACAAGCAGGACTTCAGTTTCTATATGGAAAATGTTCTGCCTTCCTTGTGACTGACTCTGTATTCCAGAGCTTCAAGTCAAAATTGAAAAATGTGAAAAAAAAGATAAAAGACAAAGGCATGGAGCAGGCTAGAACTCAGTGATTGAACTCGGCTTTGTGTGGGCTAAGCCCTGAGTTCAATCACTAGCCACTACAAAGGGGAAAGAACAAATTTAGAGGCATGGAGCCTCCAAGAGAGAAGACCAAGAGAATCAACTCAGGCTGTCTGGCCACTCTGAGGACTAGAGTTTCAGAAAAAGCAAAAGATACAGAGAAAAGATACAGAGTCACATGTTTGTGCTGTTAGTCCCAGCACTGGGCGTGGGGGCTGGAGGTGGAGGCAGGCAGATCTCTGGGAGTTCAAGGCCAGCCTGGTCTACATAGTTCCAGCTACACAGACTTTGGAAAATGCTTTTATTCTTGGCCTCTCCAATTGTCCTGTCATGTGATTCCACCAGACCTTCTGATACAGACACAGAAGACACCACCACTGTCCCTGATGTAAATTGTCTTTCTTAATTAAATCCGTAGGCTGAACCTCTAGCTCCCTATGTGATAACCTCAAAATAGACCTACAGAAGCACAGGGCTGGGCAGTCATCAAATTGTGGGGCTCAACTGATCGTCAGAGCTGCCAGCAGATTATTGCTTTTTCAAAAAGCCAAATATTTCATCTCATCATAGAATGTCTATCACCAACACCTTTTAAATGTTATTTTATTCTTACCTATGTGTATGTCTTTGTCTGCAGACACGAGTGCAGGAGACTAAGAAGGCCAGAGGCATCAGATCCCCTGGATCCCGAGCTGCAGGTGATTGCAGGGAATTGACCTCCCGTCCTTTGCAAGAGCAATGCCATGCCTTAATCCCTGACTTCTCTCCGCCCTGCTCCCCCCCTTGCTCCCAGCCTTCACTAGCATGTTCCCAGAATGTGCAGCCTGTTCTCAGGAAAGCACAACACAAGCTTTAGCATTCCAGATACCTGATGAACACCTGCTCAGTGCCTGCTTCTAATTATATGCACCTGGACTCGATACATCAAAAGCCTCACAGCGACATGCAGACCACAAGTTCCTAAAGTGTTAAAGAGAAAAGCTGGTCATATCCTAAAGATTTGGTTCTGGCATGACATTGAATATTTCACTGGCCATAAAAGACAGAAGAGTGTGGCCTTCTAAGGGCTTCTAATTCTCTTCTAGAATTCTCCAGTTATTGGTCTGTTGGGGGGGCAGAAGTAAAATGGGACCACAAATGCAAGGAGGACCAACACTTTCCAGGAAAGAATTCAACAATCCAGTCAGCTCAACGACTCTCATACAGAAAGCTAAACAAGACACAGGGCAACACAAAAAGTTCTACCAGAGAGAAACATATGGCTGGGGGTGTGCTAATTTGGTAGTTTATTTAGCTTGTATGAAGTCCACGGTTTGATTCCCCAGCACGGCATAAAAACCAGCCATGGCAGTGAGTACCTATATTCCTAGCCTCTGGGAGATGGAAACAAGAGGAGCAATTCAATGCCATTCTCAGCTATGAGGCTAGCCTGGGCTAAGTGATACTGTAGCTCAAAAAAGCGAACAAATGAAAAATCAGAAAGTGGTCTATTTAAAATGCTGAATATAAAGACACATTCACTCCTTTAAGAAAACTTAATTTGGCAGTGGTGGTGCACGCCTTTAATCCCAGCACTTGGGAGGCAGAGGCAGGTGGATTTCTGAGTTCGAGGCCAGCCTGGTCTACAGAGTGAGTTCCAGGACAGCCAGGGCTATACAGAGAAACCCTGTCTCGAGAAACAAAAAAAAGAAAGAAAACTTAATTTTCGGTACCCTTTTTTTAGCCTCCTGGCTTCTGAGTTCCGTGGGTCTTGGGTTCCCCCTAGCGTTCCCTCTTAGTCACGGCGCCTAGCCGCATCCAGGTGTCGGGGAGCCGGGGGAGCCTGGGCACTAAGTGGGTTCCCCTGCAGGTTCTGCCCCATCCCGTGGGAAAGTGGGTTCGAACTCCCAGCGTCTGCTGAGGTCGGCTTGGCTGCGGCCTTCTGGAGTGCACGACGTGGTGGTGGGAGAGGATTCACCGCATAAATACCCGGGCTGTGTAAACAGATTACAAATAGGGGCGGCCTCGAACTCGACTGCACCACCTTGAACTCTTGATCCCCCTGTCTCCACTTCCCAAATGCTGGAGTTACAGGTGGCCACCTTGCCCAGCTGAGTTATTTACTGGCTTGAAGAGTCAGGGTCTGTCTGGAAAGGCTTGCAGCCTCCTGCCTTTGCCCGACACACACTACCCTGAGTGTGGTTTTAGGGGAATCTGCAAAGCCGCGTTACTCTGGCCATGGGGCTGCCAGATACAAAGCAGTATTTTAGTGTAAGTCCGTGATATTGTCCGAACTTACACTAAAATCCCGGGGTGGTGGCCAAGGCTTTGTTTTGTTGTTTGAGAAAAACGTCGGTCTCGTTGACTCCATGCGTTCCTGTACTTAGCAACGATTTATAATAATGACATTTCTGAGCCTGGCGTGGTGGCGGCGCGTGCCGGTTGTCTCAGTATTCGGAAGGCTGAGGCGGGAGAGTTGCCTCGAGTTAAAAGAAAGCTAGAAGTGAATTCCAGGCCGTGTCGAGATGAAGCTGAAAATCCCCGTCCCAGCCACCGGCTGTCCGAAAGTCGCCGAGGTGGCCAGTGAACGCAAGCTTCGTGCGTACGGGCACTAAGGAAACGAGGAGGGGGCTGTAGAATATGCTGAACTTTTAGCCAAGAAAATGAAGGAAGCCAAAGGGAAAACTCCAGGAACAGATCGCCAAGCGACGTGCGCTGTTTTCGCTGAGAGTTTCTGCTTCTGAGTCCAGTCAAAAATAGCCTTTAAGAAAAACAAATAATCAGACCTTGGGGGGTGGGGGAATTAGCACAGGATTCAGGTCCGCTGGAAGGAAGCTAAGGTCCTAGCAGCTGCTGGTGACTTGATGCTGTGAAGTCCTTTGCTTTTTGTCTGGATTTCCGTATTCTAAGTTTGATTTGGCCGTGACAACGGCGTTAGTTCACTAGGTTTCTCGCTGCAAATATTCTCGGAGCTCTGACCTGGAATATTTAAACGCTTCCTTACTGCGGAGTCAGGCCCTGGCCGGCAACCGGTACGTTCCCTGGGAAAGCCTGGGTTTTCGGTAGGACGCCGCCCCCTCGGAGCCCGTGGGTGTCAGTGTTTTCATCCGGTCAAGGAGTAGTAAGCGGAGCAAGAGCTCGGGTGGGGCGGGGAGCGCGTGGGAGAGAGGCGGGTGCTTGGAACTCTGGGGAGAAGAGGAGGAGCCAGGCAGCTCGGAGCACACACACGGCGTCTAAAAACCCTGTGGGCTGCCCGAGAGGAGAGTTTGCCCGTCTGGCCGGTTAGCTCAGTTGGTTAGAGCGTGGTGCTAATAACGCCAAGGTCGCGGGTTCGATCCCCGTACGGGCCAAGCGGATAAGGTTTTTTACAAGAAAATTTGAAATTTGTAAACTCTCGAAAGTTGAGTTCAGTCTTTTCCTGGATAGGCCTAACTCGCCTAACCCAGTACATCGCTGAAGTTCCAGCTGCTCCTTGTTTCCGGCCCCACCAGCCGCTAGAATAGGACATCTTAGAATCCTCGTTCAAAAGCCTTGAAGAATTTAAAATCCTGCTCTGGTCATCCGGGACAATTTCCGAGACTCCAGTTTCCCTGGCGGTGCTGTAAAGACGAATGGCCTCGAGTGGACCTCAGTGTTCATTGGCGTTCTTAATGCTGAAAATACAGGTCAGGACAATGCATTCCGCACGGATTTACCGCAAGCAGACTGCTCGATCTGGGCGGTCCCTGCAGCACCCGCCTAGGACGCTGCTGTGCTTTCAGAGACCGACCACCCGTCTAGAAGACTTGGTTTCTGCCTGCCTCCTGGCGACGATTTTCGACTCTGCACTTCGTCCTTAGTTCTGCGTTTGGAGGCAGAGGGCAGTGAACACTCTTCTCAAGGAATTTTCTAGTCTCAGGGCTGGTTATGGGTGTTTACAAACAAACAGCTTTCTAGGCTCAGCACCCTTCTCTCAAATATGGTTGGACTTTGGATTAGATACCAGCAGCTCAAATCCACAGAGTTTAAGGTCTCGGTAAGTGCTCGCGATGTAGTGAGAGCTATGGATTTCATGCTAGTGGGTGGGACTGTTTTTATTATATACAAAATGAAAAGAAATGGCCTGCCGGCTTCCAGAATAGGGGCCTGCACACGCCGTGTCTTGGATGTGAGTTCCTGCTACTTGGTTAGACTCAGGGACACAGTAGGGAGTGGAGCTTGGCAGTGAGACTAGATCTCAAGCTTGCTTTACCTTTTCTTCCTGACCTAACTGTTGCTGTCCACCAGGGGGTGGGCGTGTCCACCTCTCCTGATGTTAGCGGTCTGCACAGGGCCTTGGTTTGGGCTCCTCCAGCTTGCACGTTGTGACCTTGGTAGTGCAGGAACTAAGCAGTGCAACTCCATCAGTGCAAGATAATCTGTTTCTGTTTGTTTTAAAATGTTCAAAGCTAGGGATCAAGCAGGGAGGGTCCTGCTAGTGATAAGTGAGCCCTCTGCCACTAAGCTGGGCCCCGGCCCTTTGGACTGTGGTTTTTGGCATGACTTTTCTGTATTAGTGAACATGGAAAAGGACTGGCAGATGGTGACAGGACTGGCTCTTTTTTGATGAGAGAAGAAAGAAAGCCGTTTTCTCTCTGGTGTAGACTTGACTGTCCACTAAGTGGGTTCTGTTGGGTGAAGCTCTGGGAGACCGAAGGAGGAATTGCAGACTGCTGCCTTCAGCACATACATTTGCAGAGATTCAGAATGTACCACTGAAAGCAGGGCAGCCACTGGTGCACACATCTTTAATCCAAGCACTCTGGAGGCAGAGGCAGGCGGTGAGGTCAGCCTGGTCTACAGAGTGAGTTCCATGACAGCCAGGGCTACACAGAGAAACCCTGTCTCAAGAAACGAAACATAACACAATAAAACAAAATAAATAATAAAGTTTAAATTATTTTGAAGCTAGTTGTGGTGGGGAATGTTTTTAACCCAGGCACTGGAGGCAGAAGAACCTCTGTGCTAGAATCTGAGGTGCCTGTACCACACCTGGCCTTCTGCGTTCCTTCACGAACACTATTGAGCATTCATGATTAAATCCTGTCTTCTGGTAACCCGTCTTTTGTCTGTTAATATGAAACACACACATCTTCCAATTCAGACGATAAGTTTTTTTTTTTCTCCAGCACGTTCGAGAGGATGTTAAAAAAGAGTCGATATTCTGGAAAATGGGGGTAATTCTAGATTTGCAGTTGGAGGGAAGAGAAAAGGAAGAAAATGGTAAAGAAACAAGTGGGCATGATAACACGCCCCTGTAATGCCAGCCCTCAGGAGGCTGAGGCAGGCTAGCTCCAGGCCAGCCTGGGTTATATATGTAACCAGAAGCTGTTCCACTAAGACAAAGACCCCCAGACAACCTTAGTGAAGATGCCAGTGGAGTGCCTCAGGACACTTCAGGGCAGAAACTGGCTACAGTAATGATAAAGATGATAATCAGACCTGGGGTCAATTCCCAACACGTGCATGTACACACACACACACACACACACACACACACACACACACGTATGCACACATGCACAGTGGCTTCCAACCACTGGTACCTCCACTGGCAGGTGATGCTTTCTTATGACTCCCTCAGGCTCCTGCTCACAAGTGCCACACACACACAGTATACTCAGGCACACACACATACACAGAGAGTTTAAAAACAAAAAGATAATCCTTTGGTGAAAAGCAATTATCAGAGCCTTCCCTGGGAGCGGGCTGTCCCCAGTCCCTCCTATGCGTCTCCCTTATCTCACGCTGACTCGAGATTGCTAGTCTCACTCTTCCTAAACTTCAGAACTTCCAGGGCATGGACCCTCATCCACCCAATAGGGGCTTAAAAAGGATGTGGTGACCCTACTGTGCTACTCTGGGAAGAGCTGACACGGAACCACTACAGTAAAGAGAGAAGTCAGGCTGAGGCCAAGGTAGTGGAGCTGGATGGACAGACTGAAATGTGAGGAGGGTGGACACACGCATGGATGGATTCATCTGTCCACCTACCCGTCTGTCCGTCCATCCATCCATCATTCCCTGAGTGTGTATTTTGGCCCAGAGCTTGTGTTGGGCACACAATGATTAATATGTCATTCCTGCCCTTGAGATGTGCAGCCTAGATGTCAGGTAGCTGAGGGATGGGTCACCCTGGAAATTCTTGAGGAAGCTTTGGAGCACTAATGTCAAATACGCAAACATTTTGCGTCTGGAGAGATGGGTCAGTGGTTACAAGCATTGACTGCTCTTTTCCTGGGTTCCAGTCCCAGCAACCACATGGTGGCTCACAGCAATCTCTGTTCCAGGGGATTTCCATACCTTCTTCTGGCCTCTGAAGGCACCAGGAACACGAGCTGTGTACTTACACCCAGGCAAAACACCCACACACACAAAACAAACAGAAAAGAAATTAAATGCAAACTTTATAATCCTATTGTGAGGCAGGGTAAAACTGAGTGGACATAGGAAGGGAAAAGTGCTCATTACCCTAGGGTCTGACTGAAGCCTCATGCCAGCTGGGAGTCAAGGACTCCAGCATAACTGACAATTACTGACAAGGTTGCTGACATAAAGAGAATATTCCTTGTATATAGAAATGCTTAATTAAAATAATAATGTTAAAAACTGGGCATGAGCTGGGCAGTGGTGGCGAACATCTTTAATCCCAGCACTTGGGAGGCAGAGGCAGGCGGATTTCTGAGTTCGAGGCCAGCCTGGTCTACAGAGTGAGTTCCAGGACAGCCAGGGCTATACAGAGAAACCCTGTCTCGAAAAAAACTGGGCATGATGCTCTCTGCCTTTAATTCCAGCACTCAGGAAGCAGAAGCAGGCAGATTCTGAGCTCAGGGTCTGCCTGGTCTTCAGAGTTCTAGGACACTCTGTATAGGGCTACACAGAGAAACCTTGTCTTGAACTCCACCCCCCAGCCAAATAATAATGTTAAGAAAACAACAAATCATATATATATATATCCAATTCCATTCTCAGGTATAAACCTGCAACTTTCTAGGAACCTCACAAGAGACTGCGATATATATATATGTATACATATACATGAATTATATTTATATCTATGTATCTTAACCCCTTTGTACAATCCTTGTGACCTATGTTTTTATCTATCAGCCCGCAGTCCGTGAAAGGACCTCTGGAGTCACCTTGAGCTAGCCTCTAAACTCATTTACTGCAGAGGGGGAAAGGTGTCCTCGAGCAACCACCAAAATTTATGTATGACTGACTGCTCAGACGTTTAAACTGACTCCCTCTCGAGAAGTCCCCTTTTAAATCTTAACTTGGTTGAGTATTTGTCCTAGCATTCATAAAGCCATGATTCGAGCCCCAGCACCGCATAAAACCAGAAGTAGTGGTCCGCAACTGTAACCCCAAATTCCTCGAGTGGGGCTAGGAAGACTTTTGAACTTTAGGATCAGAGATTAGTGTAAGCCCAGGTCTCTGGAATCCCGAAGATTTCCACTGAGGATCCGGGACATCAGCATGGAGCAAGAGACACCTGAGGATGGAAACATTAAAGGAGCGGCGGTGGCGTCAGTGACGTGGTGGCCATTAAGTACAGGACCCGCGTCGGAGCCTCAGAGATGTTTTGGCCTGCCCGGCACTCTTAGGTTCCGCCCTTTACCGGGTGACGCACTTCCGTCACGCAGCTACAGGCGACGCGGGTTCGAGTCCCCCTTCGGCCGCCATGGCGGGCGCGGAACCGGAGCCCCGGAATGTCGGTGGTAGTGGCTCGACCCTTCCCGGCCGGAGCTACGGCGCTGTGCCCTTGGCTCCGCTGGACCCCGAGCAGCTGCGGCGGGTTCTGGAGCAGGTGACTCGGGCGCAGCCACCGCCCAGCGTGCTGCCGGACGCGGCGCGGCGGCTCCGGAACGGGGCCCAGCAGGCCGCCCAGCAGCGGGGGTCGGGCGCCGCCGAGGCCCCGCGCCTGCTGACGCCTCAGGTGAGACGGCGCGCGGGGTGGAAGGCCGGAGCTGGCCGGTGCGGCCGGCGTTCGGAGCCTAGGTCGTCCGCGCCCAGCTCCGTGGAAGCGGCGCAGTGACGTTCTGCGCGTGCCCGGCCCTCTTCGGGACATCCTCCTTCCTCCTGTGCGCTCGCAGCCCTACTCCGAGCCCTTCCGCGCCTGGCCCTCCCTACAGGTCCTTGTCCTTGTCCTTTAGTATTTTAGTATTTGGAGCACTAGAAGTATGCCAGGCACTACACCCAGGTCGAGCGTATCGTCCAGCGGATAGCATAAGTCACGTTTTGGGGGTGACAAGGGAGAAGTTTCTACTGGGCCGTTCTGGAGCTGACACTGGAACCCAGAGCTGAGTAAATCAAGAGGAAACGTCATAGCGAGCTATGCCTGGACGCAGCAGCCACTAACCCAGAACTGGGTCATTTCTTTCAGAACTTTGCTGTAGACTTTGGCAAACGTCAGTGTCCAGTACAGTAGCAAATAAAAACACACTGCACTGCAGAGCATCCTCTCAGCGGGTTTACCGCCTGACAGTAGGCACCAAAATCTGGCTTCCCCTCCTGGGAGGGTCTAGGTAGCTCCTGAAACTGGGGGTACTCCATGTGAAGTGTAAAAAAGACCTGCCGGCCTTGGAAATGACAAAACACCTCTCCCTCAGAATTGCCAAAGGGGAGAGAACTGCATCCACCAGGTTCTAAGATTGGGCAGAGGGTAGAATTCTATGCTCACTAGTGGTTTTGAGGTAGATTTTGGCTGTTGAAGGCATGCATCCAATTGCTCATCAAGACGGGACCGTTGGCTGAGGGGAGAGTTTAGAACCTGTGAAGCACCAAGGTGGGCCAGCTTGGTGATATTTGGTAAAGGCACTTACTGCCACCCAGGCTTGCCAGCCTCAGCTTGAACCCAGAACCGACCGAAAGGTGGAAGGAGAGAACTGACCTTAACATTAAGTTGTCCTCTGACCTACACACACACACACACACACACACACACACACACACACTAAGTTTTAAAAATTAACAAGACTGGAGGCCTATGTTGCAAGTTTTGGTAAGTCAGTAGGAGTCTGCCCAACAGCACTTTCTAGAAGAGTGACCCTCAGAGACTGACCCTCTTCGGGCGTTAGTTTCTCTGCCTGCTGGAAGGATGGCTCACTATATACGGTTCCTCACTGGTGTGCTGCTGTAGAACCAAACGCTTCCCTTGCAGGCTCTGGACAGCAAAGTCTGAGTCAGACATGACACACTAACAGCTCCTGCTTGGGGGGGTCTGTACTCTGTCACGCATCATCTGAGTGGCATGGCTGTCAGCAGCCACATGATGGTGTTTTGCTTTTTTGTTTGTTTCCTTTCTGAGGTTAGGTCTTGTTTCCCAGGGTGGCTGGAAACCTGATGCGAGGCTGAACAGGACTTTAGATCTCTCATCCTTCCTTCCACACCTCTAGAGGGAAGTGCTGGGGACTGAACTCAGTGGTTCTTCTGTGGTTTAACTCTATCAACCAAGCCACATCTCTAGCACCCGGGGAAAATGCTCAAGAGAGGTTCAGTGTTTCGGGTTTGCTGTACTCGAGCGCCCGAGTCCTCCTTACATTGTTAAATATGGCCACAGCTTTGAATTTGTTGTGACAGCTTTGGAAAGAGGCAATGATATAATTTCTGTCAAATAAAAGCAAGCTTAATCAAAGTTAGTTTGATAGAATTGTGGTTGGCAACTGGTGTGATGGGGCTGGTGAAAGCCAGACTCGAAATAATGGACCTTTGTGGCCTGGTCAGCAGATAATCTTTCGGCCTAAACTGTGTCACAAAAACCCAGAGGCCAAGCAGATAAGTACTCTGCCCCTCAGGAGTCTGAGAACTAGGAGGACGTGACACTAGACCCAGATGATAGCTAATCGAGGCCAAAAAATTAGAGATGTAACAAACTGAATACATTCAGAAAAAGGAGATAGTTTCTGTCTCTGGGAGCACACAACTGATGCTGAAAGGCTAGTGTCTGAGCTAGATTTGCCAGGCTGGGTTCCAGCCGGAAATGCGGGAAAGGAGAGGTAATGTTCTGAGGTACAGTTGGGGTTCGTTGATACAACCAGGACAGCAGGCTCTGGCTCACCATGGGGACAGCAGACCAGAAGTACAAGTCAGTGACCACATTCCGGGGTAGTGTGGGCCTCTGGTCCCATGTTCACTGTGCCTAACTGCAGACACATTTCAGTTCCACCAACAGCTGTGCACGTTCCTGTGCTTCCGGGAAGCCTCTTGTCTCCCCTTAGACAGAAGTGCCCTGGAGTGCCTAACCAAAATAATTGTGACCTTCAAGGCATCTGAGAGACAGTCTCTTCTGGAACATTCTCAAAGGCCTCTGTTGTGTCACTGTGGCAGTGTTATCTGCCTGACCTGTCTCTGAGGACTCTTGTCTCCTTTCAGAATCATCAGTAAAACTTTTGAAAAGACAGGTCTGGGGTTGTGTGTGTGTGTGTGTTCCTGACCCAGGAGAGGCAGTCCTACAGATCTGAGGGACTGATGTTTATAAGTAGGCGCCAGAGGGACTTAGGAACTTCTACGAAGTGAAATAAACACAAACAAAGTATCAAGTATTATACCCACATGGTAAGCCAATCAGGACAGAAGAGCAATAATCAGACCAGTTTTCCTAAAACAAGGCGTGTGTGTGTGTGTGTGTTCATATGATATCTGATATATCCCAAGATCTTAGATATTCTGGGTGACATACAGTAAACTACAACAAATAATGGTTCTTAAGGATGTTGCCCAGTAAAACTAGCTGTCACTGAGTCACACATAGCCCAGGAATTGGGGACTCACAGGACAACCTAACCCGTATACTTCTTCATATCCCATAATTTCACAGAGAGGCTGCCATTTGTAATAGTGTACCAGGCATGCAGATAAGGGGTGTGTTCCAGCTTGACCTCAGTGACTTTTCTGTGTGACTGTTACTAACCTCTCACCGGGAGAGGACTGGGGCTACAGGAGGTTTGCTGGTGGTCTCAGATGCGTGGAGCTACATTCCCTAGAGAAACAGAGTTTGTCACAGCTTGGGGAAGCTACTGGTGGGTAAAGCCAGTGTTCTCCAGTGCACAGGACTGCTGTTCTCCCCGCCTCTCACACACCACGTGTCACCAGGCCAGGCTATAAATTTGTATTGAGGGCACAAACCTGTGCCTGATGCGCGCGCGCGTTCTCTCTCTCTTTCTCTCTCTCTCTCTCTCTCTCTCTCTACACACACACACACACACACACACACACACACACACACACACACGGGTCCACAGAGATGGCCCAATGGTTAAGAGTGTGTACTGTGGGGCTGGAGAGAGAAGGAAAAGTGTCTGAAGACAGCCACAGTGTACTTACAGTTACTAAAGAAAGAAATCTTAAAGAGTCTATGCTGTTCTTTCAGAGGATCCAAGTTCTGTTCTCAGTACCTGCTTTATGTGGCTCACAATGCTGTGGGTGGGGGTGGGGGTGGGGAGCGCAGTATGGACGTTTGTGAATTAATTAAAATGCTTCTTCCGGTTTCTTTTTGTGTTCAAGGAACTTGAAGCCATTTGTGTCAAGGTATCTGGTGACACAAAAATTAAGGAAAGAATAATGCCCCCTCTGGCCACCATCCAAACCAAAACAGTAAGAAAAAGTCAAGTACCTGGGAGAAGCTCCAGCATGGGTTTGTGTGTCTCCAGCCCTCAGCTGCTGAGGGTGCAGGCCCTGGGGAGGACTGAGTCACAGCTGCGCTTCCTTAGAGGCTCCCCTCAGCCTCCTGCTCCTCAGGTATTTGTACAGAAGATGCTGCCAGACCTTTATCCAGTCCCTTCGAAGAGAGTCAAGGCTCAGGAGACTGCAAATGGACATGGTATCACTCTGAGCCCTGTGGCAGCCTCGGGTCCAAGTGTGGTATCAGCTGTGTCACCTAGCTCAGCGCGCCTGTTGGTTTCCAGTTTGCATACAGCACACACTGAGAAGCCGAAGAAATCTTTAAGGGTGAGAACTCGATCTGGACGGGTATCCCGGCCTCCCAGGTATAAAGCCAGAGATTACAAATTCATCAAAATGGAGGACTTAGCAGAAGGGCATCTGTCGGATTCTGATGACTATTCAGAGCTGAGCGTGGAGGAGGAGGAAGAGCCGAGGGAGAAGCCGGCTTTCTTCAATGTTGAGGTCTGTGCTCTGAGGCCCAAGGCCTTTAAGTGTCAGATGTGTGAAAAGTCATACATAGGAAAAGGTGGGCTGGCGAGGCACTGCAAACTCAACCCAGGCCACTGCCAGCTGCAGCCTGAGGTGTTGCTGTCAGAGAAAGCTAATGGGAGCTTGACCCCGGGCTGTAAAGACTCAAAGACCAGAGGCCTGGCTTGCCCGAAACCGACCCCACCGGCTACTCTCTGCGTGGAAGAGGCAGAGTCAGCTTGGCCTACCTTACAGGTAACACTTCTGTCTGGTGACAAATCCCTTATCTCTGCTCCCTCCCCATTCCCCTTCAGTTATATCGTGCAGGGTCCACAGATCATCACAGTTCGGGGCCCCAGACCCACAGCTGTCACCCTGATGCTGAGCGGGTGGCAGGTGTGTGTCTTTCGCCCATGGCCTCCCTTGGTAAGCACATTAGGTGGAGCATGGCCATGGCTGTCTAGAGCTGGGCTTTGTAACTGTTGAGTACCCTTGACTGGTCCTCATGTGGCAGAGGAGTGTGGGCAAGGTTAGATTCGGGCATAATCCACAATGGGAAGAAGTGCCTGCCTGCTGTGGTCCCTTCTTTACTGCAGTAGATGAGGGCTTCTAAGGTGGGGTGAAGCTAGTAAGTGTTTTAAAATTAGTACCTTGGGGTCTTGTCAGATAACATGTGGGCCGGGGAAATCCTTATTGAGGTCTGGAGGTAGGACCATGGGTCAGCCTTGTGATAGGACCAACACTGTTAGTGTGCCTGTAGCGCTGGTGTCAATAGTCCAATTAACATTTATTGTATTCTGGCATCCGGCACTCCCTGTGCCAAGAGTATCAGTCTCACATTCCTTGAACACCTCTTTCTCCCTCCTCCTCCTCCAGTTACTCTTAGTGATGAGGACGGTGCTCAAGGACTTGTGCTTCTAGGCAGGTGCTCTGCCGCTGGGCTGTTCCCTAGCTGCTGCTTTTCCTTATTTATATGTTTATTTATTATTTTGTATTTTGTTTGTTTGTTTGAGACATGGTCTCTCTACATAGCCTTGGTTGTCCTTGAACTCACTGTGTAGACTAGGCTGCCTTCAAACTCACAGAAATATGTCTGCCTCTATCTCACCAATGTGAGGATTACAGGCATGTGTATTGTGCCCAGCCCTGTACATTTTCTTTCTTTCTTTTTTTTTTTTTTTTTTTTGGTTTTTCGAGACAGGGTTTCTCTGTGTAACCCTGGCTGTCCTGGAACTCACTCTGTAGACCAGGCTGGCCTCGAACTCAGAAATCCGCCTGCCTCTGCCTCCCAAGTGCTGGGATTAAAGGCTTGCGCCACCACTGCACAGCCCTGTTCATTTTCTTAATGATCATTCCTACCTACAGTGAGACTTGGAGGGTGACTGGTCAAGCCCAGGGTGCAGCACTTCTAGGTCTCAGGCCAAAGTCTTCTGATTAAAAGCATGTGCTTACTGTATGTAGACCAGGATGCCAGTCTCTGTACCTTCCATAGAAGTTCAGGAAAAACTCTAACCTTAATTTAAAAAAAAGAAAAAGAAAAAGGTTTTGTGTGTGTGTGTTCATGTTCATGTGCCACCTGATATGGGTGTTGGGAACCAAACCCAGGTCTTGTGGCCATGCATGCTCTTAACCACTGAGCCATCTCTCCAACCCTGGAAAACTTCAACTTTTGAAAAGGCACTCTGTGTTTCTCCAGTTGTACCAGGGCCGGGGTGGTGGTGGAGAGAAGGTGCCTCCCCTAAATATGAAGGCTCCTTCAGATGAGGGCGAAGCAGAGAGTGACGGGTGTTCTCTGCTCCCCCACTGTTTGCCTAAAAGTAGGATTTAGGTTCATGGTAGCAAAAAGCATCTTGCCTTTTCTTTGCCATGGAGAGCAGAGGCTAACCCCTGAAAACAGCTGTAGATGGCTTGTCAGCCTGGAGGATCTGAAGCAGAGGTATCCAGTGTAACAAGCCACTAACCAATCAGAAGCTGCCAGTCTCTCTGCCCTTTTTTTTGGTTGTTATTGTTTTTGTATCTGAGACAGGGTCTCATGTAGCCCTGGCTGGCCTGGAACTCACTATGTAGACCAGGCTGGTCTGGAGCCCACAGAGATATGCCTGTCTGAGCCTGCCTTTGGGGTGCTGGGATTACAGGTATACACCACTAGGCCTGGCTTGGTTTTATATTTTGAGACAAGTCCTACTTCTCGGGATATGGGAATGGGCTCATTTTCTCTGCCAATTAAAAAGTTAAAAGGTAAGAAAGAAGTGTTGGTGGAAATCTTGAGTCCCAGCAGAGCCGTCATATGGTACCTGGGAAACTGGAGTCTGCTCTTGAGGACAGTCTACTAGAGTTTAAAGGGAAGGCCCAGGGCAGAGAGACTAACGCCCGTAGCGTCCAGTGAGGGAGCTGGAGAGTGGAGCAGGAAGGAGCAAAGCCATGCATGCTGCTTGAGATGAGGCAGCCTCAGGGACAGTTACACCGTGGGGAAAAGAAAGGAAGCCACAGTGTTACTTAGGGGTTAGAAGTCAGTCAGTCTGAGTGGGACCCACCCTCCTGTGCTGGCTCCAGTCACGTCCCTGACTTACCCCATTACAGTGGCTCCGCTATTGGCTTCCTTCCTTTCCCTTTTTAATTAATTTTCTGATAGGTTGGGTGTTTTGCTTGCATGTGTTTCTGTGTTCCATGTGCATGTGTTTTGTCTTTTGAGACCAGAGGAGGCATTGGATCCCTGGAACCAGAGTTGCAGAGTTGTGAGCCACCACGTGGGTGCTGGAACTAGAACCTGGCCTCTGGGAGAGCAGACAGCACTCTTGACTCCTGAGCTGTCCCTCCAGCTCCATGGGTTCCATTCTTGATACTGCCTGGGGTGTTTACAGGCTTCCTCTGTCCTGCCTTCCTTGATGATACTCTGGAGTCTGAAACTAATGCCCCTCCGAATGCCTCATGCTCTGGCATTGCCCATGCACATAGGTTTGCAACAAGTTTTGTTTTCTTGTTAGTCTTCTGTATGGGGTCTGTTTCAACTGAGAAAATTTAGGCTTTCTCCTTTCACCTTCATCCTGTGGGTGTCAGCCTGGGCATTGACAGTAGAAGGGCTGTGTTAGTTCAGGGTTGACAGGTACACCCAGACTGTCTTAGACAAATGGGACAAGCAGGCTCCCTAGTACTGGCCGCCTCTTCAGTAGTGGAAACAGCAGACAGCTCTTGGGCCATCGGTCCAGCTGCCTTACCTTGGGCGTGAGGGGACGGGGCTTGGGCATTGTGACCGTGATCGTGAGGAGGTGAGGTTGAGCTCCAGTTCTGGGTCAGGCCTTCTCTGGGGCTTTTCCTCTCCATGCCTCGGCCAACCTGGATGCAGTGAGGGAGACCATGGACGTTCTGCTTGAGATTTCAAGAATTTTGAATACTGGTTTAGACATGGAAATGCTGTCTACTTGTGTTGGGCTGTATAAACAAGGAATCAACCCAGAAGCCTTGTCATCTGTTATTAAGGAGCTTCACAAGGTACTGAGGCACTAGAGGCTGCTGAAAACACAAGCTGCCTTCCAGAGAATTCCCGATGAGATAAGTCAAGCTTGGGCAAGAACATTTGAAGATTCCATTGTAGTCAAGATATAAAATGACAATGCTGCCTGCTGCATAGAAAATGCTTTCTTTTAAAAAGAATTCTACAACCACGGCTGAGCAGTGGGAAGTGGCTTGAGAAAGAACTAGGGTGTGTGTTTACATCACGCCTTGTTCTAATGGCCCCAGCTCCGTGGTGTTGCCCCCCTCTTTATGTGTTCCCTTATTTATAGCTCTGCTAGCTGTGTTTCTGAACAGCACCTAGCAGACCTGCACTGCTGCTGGGCCTGGTTGAAGTTAGTGGGTCATATCAGAGGTGATGTGCGGTGGTTATGACTTGTTGACATTTCCATTATAAACCTTAATTTTGAATTGTTTGAGCATTTAAAACTGTGGCTCTATGTTCCTTTGAGCTGCAAGGTGATGGGATGTGAGCTGCCGTTTGTGAATTTTGCTTTTCTGTGTTTCACATCTTGTTTTTAAAAATAGGATGAAAAACATGGTCTCTAATCATCCCTTTACCAGAATGTTTCATTTTTTATTCAGTGTTTTGGCAGCTAAAGGTGTGGAGAGGATCTTTTTTATATTGCCTAAAACTTAGAATTTTTAGAAACTTGGATTTTTAAAAGGAATGCCAAGACTTGACTTAGCATTACTTGTAGTTTGAACCATTTAAATCTAATGAGAGCAGCTGAAAATGCTTTTCTTTGTAAGTTTTATACCCAAATAAAGGTCTACAAAATAATTTATAAAGTGAAAACAGCAAACATGCAAAATTCCTTTTTAATTTTGTTGCATAAAAACAGTAAGCTTATTAGTGAATCTTGAGTGGCTATTAAGTCACTACATAGGTGGTGTGTTTCAACAGATTGATTCATATTTTCTGAAGAAGTAGGATTTCCAGTTGTCAACGAAAACTAATGAAACATATACTAGTGATTTTAAGTATTATTTGAAGAAAAATTTTTCTGTCATTATTTTTACCATTAAAGCTTTAACTCATCAAAATGATGGTCAAAGATACATTCAAAAAAGCTGTGATGGTATTGGTTCTGTTCCTGTTACGAAATCTCAGTGGAATATTTTCACAAGCTTAATATGTATATAATCTGAATTTTTTAATTCTTGAATTTTAGGTTTGATTCCTTGCCAACCCTTTTTTATTCAGACAAGCAAGGGTGGTTTAAACCATTTAGTAATTAAGTAGCTGAGTCCTCTGTGCTTTTAGCTAACCTCCTGTTGGTCAGTCCCCCTGCTGCGCGAAGGCTGAGGCAGAAGGAGTATGAGCCCCAGGCCAGCTTGGGCCACATAGGCACCATAGTGAGACCTGCCTCAACAGACAAAGGCTTGGCTTGTCGCTGTATTGACTTTTTAAATGTATGACATCTTTACTAAGTAAATTGAAAGGTTGATTACAGGCATCTCTTCCAAGTTGGAAGACAGTAAGAACTTGTAAGAATCATTTGATTCGTGATATGCATATATTGTGTATTGTTTTTAAAATCAAGAAGTACTTTTTCAAATCTCACAGTTTGTATGTACTTCTCGACAACAGAGTTGGTAGCTTTATTTATGATTTTGTAGGTTAAGTTATGTGTGAGACAAAGTAGAAAGATATTGAGGATCGTGTTCCTTACGTGTTGCATTTTAAATGTAAACATTTTAATAGTACGTAAGTAATAGTTAAGAAACCAGTGATACATGTATGTTGCCAGTGACAAAAATAAAATCATATTGTGTTTAAAAAAAAAAAAAAATTCACCTTTGTCCTGCTAGGGTGGGCAGGACACCCTCAGCTATGATCTGTTCCGTCCTAGGGGTCACGTGGTACTTCAGCCTGCAGACACTCCCAACATTCCTTCTAAAACTGTAGCAGTGAAGATTTGGAGGGAGAATCTCAAGAGTTAGGGCAGATGGGTGTAGGGTGCCAGTAGTCCTAGTTACGCAGGAGGCGGAAGCAGGAGACCAGTTGAGGCCAAGAATAGAAACTAGCCTGGGCAATACTTCTGTTACCCATCTCAACAAAAACATGACAAAAAAGATTTAAGGGACACGTAGTACTTGGTGTTGGCTGTCACAGCCTGTGCTGTCCTCAGGTCAACTCTATGACCCTACAACTGTCCTGGAGGTGTTTTCTGAGGGCATTGGCAGTGAGAAAACTCAGGGTTTCCTCCAGCAAGCCTTGGGAAGCCACAGAGATGGACCTCGATTAGGCACACATAACGGGGGGGCGAGGACTGGGAGGCGTTGAGGTACGAGCTTCTCTTGTACTGAGAACATGCTGTCATCAGTCAGATCCATTGAATGGCATGCTTTCGAAGGATGGATTTGAGGCTGGAGAGATGACTCCCTGGTTACGGGCACATAACTGCTCTTGCAGAGGACCAGAGTTTGGGTCCCAGCACCCGTGTGAGGTGACTAACAACCACCTGTAAGTCCAGCTTCAGGGTCTCTTCAGGCATCTGCACTGGCATACACATATCCCCCAAAGATGTGCACACACATACAAGTAAAAAGTGACTCTTAAAAAGAGAATGATCTCACAGTGCTTGAGATATAACTAGTAACAAAACACTCGAAGTCGTGCATACGTTATAAATTAGAATTGAAATCCAGAGTGGTGGTGTTGGGTGTTGGGAGCCTCACTCACACGAAGCCCAGGTTCTATAGCTGAGCTCCACCCCAGCCCCAGGGCTAAGTTTTAAGATGATATTTAACATCAGAGAAGTTCCTTTTTCCATTTTCCATCCCAGGGTCACTGTTTGTCAGCCCAGACTTCCTGAGTGGCTACTCATCATTTGATGTTCATAAGAGTACTGGGTGGAAGAGTTTAAAATGTGTGACGTCACTTAAAGGGTGTTAGCTAAACAGCGTAGAAAGGTCCTTACTTGACTTGGCATTTCTCTGCCTTAAGATGTTCATGATGGGCATACAATGCATGATTTTTTTTCAAGTGTTCATTTTGTTTTATTGTTGGGTGTGCAACGCTATCTAGAACGGTCAGCCTGTCGAAGTTGAAGAAACGCTGGTACCCGAACCACAAAATAGAAGTCCCTCAGCTCTTCTGAGACCAGAGAAATACCTAGAACCTAAAAATGGAAACTGGGAAAGCCAGGCAGAATTCAGCACAGCCAGCCTCCAGGAGAGCAGAGCAGCCCAGCCAAACGGCGACCCCGCTGTACCTTCAGGGCTGAGTGTGTCCAGGGGAGCCCAGCTCCGGGAGGTAACTTGGTCTGATTCAGTGTACTCAGCGTGCTTGTCTGGTGCAGCATCTAACTGTTTCTTTCCCTCCCTTCTTCCCTTTTCTTGTTTGTTTTGAGGCAAGGTCGCACGTGTAGCTCTGCTAGCCTTGATCTCACAGTGGACTTAGCTTCAGTGTCCTGAGAGCTGATATGTCAGGCCTGAGCCACCATCCCAGGCACTGTCTGGTTTCTGAACTTAAAACACTGACATCCCAGCATGGTGTAGTGGTGCACACCAGAAACCCCAGCTCTCTGGAGGCTGAGCAGGAGGGTGGTGAGCTCCAGGCCATGGGTCTGGAGAGATGATTTAGTGGTTAAGGTTTGGGTTTGTAGAAAGTGGTTTTCCTAAAACATGTCTCAAGCACATGTGGTGTTACAAGTTGCAGCAGCAAATTTAAACCCAGGAGGGTTAGCTTTGCTCCCTTCCCCTTGTGTCATGACAACCTTGGATGGTTGACTGTTGAGACTTGAGGTAGACCCTTGGAGTTAGTGGTTGCATTAAAGTCAGCACCATTTGCAGAAGGTGCAAATGAGAGGCAGCTCAGCCCCAGTCTGCCCTGTCTGAAGCACTGTGTCAGTCTCCTCAGCCTCCTCAGTATCAGTCACAGTGGCCTTCTACCTGAGCAGATGAGCAGCCGCAACTCAGGGAGATCAAGTCAGTCAGGGCGGCTTTGGGCAGGAGGCAGGGCCAGAGCTTGAATCCATGTTATGTGGTGTCAGAGTCAGGAGGCTGTCCCAGGCTGTGCATAATGGCTGAAGTGACTGTCTTCTTGACAACGCCTCACTGTCATACAGTTGAGTGGCAACTGTGAGCAGGACCACTTGGACTCCCTTAGATGAGAATTCCCCAGAAGATGGCAGTTAGTTAAACATGAACTGTGTGCCGATAACATGTCAGACCCGCTCTGGTTACTGAGGGGAAGTGTGCACAAGCCAGACACAGCTGCCACCCTGGCAGGAAGTAGGGTGAGGGTGAGTGACGAGGTGAGGGATGACCAAACCTGTTGGTAGACAACACGGCTGAGTGGATGTTCTCACTGAACTAACAATAAGGAGGTGGATTCTGTCAAAAAGCTTGTCCAGAGCTGAATTCGTGGCAAGGTAACTCCTTATAAACCGACCTTCCTGTGCTTCCACAGAGATGAAACCACAGGTCAGCCTTCCCTATGAGCTCTTGAAAGTTGAAGTAAAATTCACTTGTTTAGTGTGTGTGCATGTGCATGTGTGTGTGTGTTTGCACGGGTGTGCATATGACCCTGCACCTCACTCATTTACATGCCATGGTGGGTATGTGGAGGTCAGTGTTGTGACCTTGGCTTTCTCCTCCCTTCTTCCTTGGGTTCCGGGCATGGAACTCATGGACCAGGTTTGCACAGCTGAGCGACCTGCCAATATGGCTTCTCTTTAGCTTCTCTGAGCCTCTCGGGTCTTGGAATTATTCTCCAGTGCTCTCTGATTATTTTCTAAGTCCCCCTCGGCCACATGGCTTCCCGACACCTCACACATACGGCGGTTCCAAGGCTTCTTTAGGGTCCTCTTCCTACCTTGCTTCCTCTGCAGATTCCCACATTGTGCTTCTTGGTCGGACCTCTCTCTGGAGCCTCACCTCTCTCAGAAAACTCACCAGTGGCTGGGTATGGCAACACACTCCTTTAATCTCAGCACGTGGGAGGCAAAGGCAGGTAGATCTCTGGGTATTCAAAGTCAGCCAGGGCAAATAGTGAGATTCTGTCTCCAGCGAAACAAACCCCCAAATCAACTCCCTTTTTAAAACAGAACAGACTACTCTTCCCCTGGGCAGCCTGTGGACTTCGGCCATCTTCCATCTGTGAGGAGGGCACAAGCTGATCTCCTGTGATATGTAGGGCTACCAGGTGCATAGGCCGGAAGCCCAGTTTCTTGTCTTTCTTCCCCGCCTCTCCCCTCCCTTCCTCTGTCTTGTTTAGTTTTTGAGATATTGTTCACTCTGTAGCTCAGGGTGGCCCTGCCAGTCTTTCGTCCTCAGGTGCTGAGATTAGAGGCTGAGCTCTGACCCCTACCTCTGGCTCTTCCTTCTTCCTGTCTCACCCCCAGTCCACCCACCTCCCCATTTGGGACCTGATAGGCCCTTCCTGCCTTCTGCTGCACCTCGCTTGTTACCAAGTCCTCACCTTCTCTTTGTCTTTTTTCTGGCATTGCCTCTTGTTGCTGAGTCCCCTGCAGACCCACACCCTCTTCTCTGTACACCACCACTGGCCTAAAGCCTCCCTCCGGACTCAGGTACTCTGATGCATTCTGATGATCCGACAGGACTGAGGCAAGAGGCACAACTGAACCTAGGACCTCGGCAATAGAGCCACATGTCACCTCTAACAGAACATCACCTCCTTCAGATGCCTATTTCCTCCATAGGATGGAAATACAAGCCTTGGGGCTTCTCCCAGCCTAGCCTTTCCAGTCTCCTACATGCCATCCCTGGGTTCTATCTGCAGCTCTGTGGCTCCTCTGCATCTGAGCCCCTGGCACTCACATACAGCACCTAGCTGCTGCTTCCATGAGGCACCTGTGTTTGAACCTAGAATTGACCGTGATGCTTTATTGTTGGACAACAGTGTGAAACTATGTATAGCTGGGTTCTGGGGATGTTACTGCCCTTTATGTTCTGAGTCACACCAACTTGTTGCCTGTCTCTAGTTAAAGGTGGCCAACATTCTTCTTCTGGCAGGTGCTCAAGCAGTGTGGCCGGGAGGAGCTGGTGGAATTGGTGCTACCTCAGCTGGCTCAGGCGGTGACCCTGTATGAACTTCTTCTGGTGAAGGTGCGTCTCCACAGCCTGTCTGAAGAGAGACGGTTGCAAACTGGTCTTCCTGCTTCCTTTAGAATGCTCCAGGCCATTCAGAGTCATTTATTTTTCTTGACTAGGATAGAGCTGAAGCACCTTGAGACTCTCTGTGTGGTTGTCTCAGTAAGCCACGGTCACTCCTCGACTATTTTAAATTTGTGTAGGGAGCAGCTGTATGTGTGGGGAATCATGGTGGCCTTAAGAGGTGTGGGTATGCCCCTTGAGAGGTGTGGGTATGCCCTTAGGAGATGTGGATATGCCCTTAGGAGGTGTGGGTATGCCCTTAGGTGCTGAAGGTGCCTTTTTGCCAACTTTATGCTCCCTGAGGAGTCATGCTAGTCCCCGGGTTTGTGGCTTTTCTGGCACCGCACCCCTGACTGGCCTCTCAGAGTTGGGCGTAGTAGGGCATACATAGGCACCACTAGGAAGCTAAGACAGCGCTAGCCGCTGACCAGTTCCAGGGGTGGAGGACCTTGGCTCTCTCTGTCTTTCAAGTTTGTTTTCTGTTTTCTGTGTAATTGCCTTGGATTCAAACTCTGCTTATCCTTCCTGTCACAAAGGTGAAGCAAAGTCCCAGGGCGAAGCCTTTCTTTCCTGCCGTGTACACAGAGTTTGAAGAGCTGTATGGTGTGGTGAAGAGAATGTGTCAGGATTACCTCAGCAGCTCTGGAGCACGCTCGCAGGAGCCCCTGGAGATCAACAACGCCGAGGTGATGTTACAAGGCACAGCAGGTTGCTCTTAGCTAGAGGAAGCAGTCAGTGAGCAAGGGGGTGCTGGTGAGACACCTTCATTTTAGCCACGGTAGCCTTGCCCATCAAGGGAAGATTTTGTTTCATTAATTGAAGGGTGGTAAACCTTGTTCCAGAAATGGAAAATTGGATTAACTCAAAGATAGTTGTGAGCACCACAGTCCCTTGCACACAGGGCTCACACCACAGTCCCCTGCACACAGGGCTTACACCACAGTCCCCTGCACACAGGGCTCACACCACAGTCCCCTGCACACAGGGCTCACACCACAGTCCCCTGCACACAGGGTT